>PVIA01000610.1:231977-401398 GCA_004024845.1 Tonatia bakeri | reverse complement strand
ATATAGAAATCTGCTTATAAGCTTACTATATATTGAGATAATTTTCCATTTTGTTTTAAAAGACTGTTTCATCCAGTTCTGAAAAATAGTTCCATATGTTGTTGAGAGAAAGTCTCCCCAGGCCCTACTCCCAAGGGCAGATTCTGAAGCCAAAGGGGCAGGCGAAGCCCTGAACCATGCTAGAGTGCCGAAATACAAGGAGGGGAATCCAAAAGGCGGTCAAGTCCAGGTAAGCCGAAGGAGGGTGGTGAAATCTGCCTGAGCCAGGGGTGAGGCGCCAGGGGGAGGAAAGTGAGCACTGAGGAGGCAGACACTGCGAGAGGTGGGGGCAGAGCTGGGTGATCTCCCAGAATGTCTGCTCTATTGGGGTTTGCAGTCTGCTGTTGTGCTCCAACCAGGGCTCGGTCACAGATGGTCCGGCCAGTTTAAGCAGCCAATGGCAATTAGACAGTCCCTGAAGTGGGAGGAATTTTCCATGACCACTGTGTTGGCCCATCCCCATCCCAGCATGCTGTTTATTGAAGCTAAGATGGCATCAGGAGTTGCTGGTCACTTTTCACCCCATACGGACGGTTCTTGAGCACAGGTTGGCAGATAGGGAAGACTAATGAAAAAGGGCTTAAGGTCCTGCTGGTTCGGGTATAACCAGACCTGAGAACATGACAATGAGAGAAGTGAATGTCAGGGTCATAATGTAATAGTGTAAAGCGGCTTTTATGGTCCTTTAATAATTCCTCGTGGCATGGTTCTTTCAGTCAAACGCAGATCTTGCCTATGCACCCGGGGTATGCCTGTGGCACCGCCCGCTGGTCGGTCCACTCTGATGCCCCTAGTCAACATTTAGATTTCTCATTAGCTTGCCACAGGGCGCCATCTGGGTCTACTAGGTGGACTGTGGTGTCTTCGGATGTTAACCAGTTGTTGGGATGGGGGGGCTTGACGGGAGAGAAATACTGGGATGAGCTGCTGTGAAAGTGTCTTCTGGGTGGAAGGGTGCAGTGACTAGTCAAAGCATTTCTTCAGAGACTAACCAGGCGAGCCGGCAGTGCTGTCTGCGAGGTCCCAGGAGCAGAAGTCTTTTCCTGAGACCCAGGTGCTGCATCCCAGCTGGTTACTGATCATGAGGTGATGATGCCTCAGCTCTGCTGTTTTGACAGCCCGATATCCAGGAGGCCCAGCAGGCCATTCTGCCAGTGCCTCTGCGTGCCTTATCCTTGGTGAGGGGAGGGGTATGTCTGGATGGATCCTCCTTATTAGACTGCTCCTGGTCCCTACAATGTTCCTTAACAGAATCCATTGGGACTAAGAGGGTTCTGACGTTCTCTAGAATTTTGGCTTTTATATCAGTATATTTGCTCTTCTGCTTCCTGTGGGAAAACGTGCTGTTGGGAAACATGCTTGGAATTCCAGAAACGGGCAGATGCAGAAGTCCCAGCAGTCTTTTAAAGTAAAATGCAAAATGCAGGGCACCCAGGTAATACCTGGGTCATTGATCTCCAATGAGGAAAGGCAAAGAGTAAAAAAGACAGGCCTGTCCATATGTGCCAGAACGTACCTGATGGGTGACCTGACCACGGTCATACCAGCAGGACCACAGTGCAGGACCCGGTCTGCTGGGAAGGAAGCACAGGGCACCCATACGCACGGTGGAGGGCTGGGTGTGCGGTGAAGAGCCAGGCCTGGTGGATGAGGAGCTTGCTCATCAAACTTCCTAAGGTCCCTGAAGTTAATGAAAAAGTATTCTAAAAAATAATAAAGACCTATTCTTAAAGCCCACCTAAAAGCCCCCAAATTTGCTAGAATCATCCCAGATCTGTTTGGGAAAGCAAGAGTATGGCAGGGTATGCTCCAGCAGGTGGTGACACTAAGTGAGAGCCTCACTTTTGCCTTTTATTTGACCTTGACCACAGCCAACCACCTGAAAAATTGTATGTTTTCTTCCCCAAGAGTAAAGAATCATCCAACAGGCTTAGCATTTTTGACACCCGTTCCACACACGTTTTGATGATGGCCAGGAATTTGGCTTCAAGGAGTCTGGGAGCTCTGGGCTTGCAGTTGGGGGTGTTTGAGGCTTAAGAAATAGGCAAAGGTCTAACGTTTCAGAGATAAATCCAAAGGAACACAAAATACGTGGAGCCACAGCAGGGGCAGAAACCTCACCAGGGATGTTCGGACACCGAGATGCACAGCGAACCCCAGCGGCCAGGAGCAGGGAGGCAGGGAGGAACTCTTGCCACGTGACTGCTCAGAACGTGCCTGTCGTTTGCAACTTACTTTTGCAGGTTAGTCCAACTCTAGTGCCTAAAAGGATCCAAGGTCACAACCAGAGAAGTTAAATGAAGCAATAAAAGCAAAAAATAAAGGTTCTGGGTGAACCTTCAACAACACTGACCCCTGTAAAGGAAACCATTTGAACAATGGCCTGATGGCATGACTATTGTCACACAATCTAGACATGCATCCAGCAAGCTGGGGACTCAGACACTGATCAGCTCAGTGACCTTGGGGAGTCCTATAAGCATTTTGGGCCTCAGTTTCATCTTCTGAGAAATGGGGATAACAGTATTGCCCCCACCTACTTTGCAGGGTTATTGTGAAGACCAGATAAATCATAAGAATGCCTGAAATTGTAAGAAATTTGAAAATGCTATAGAAGCCTAAGAGTAATATCAGGATCCTCTTTTAAATTGAAAAAAAAAACAAAACAAAAACCCAAAAACGCAGGACATGGACAACAGTGAGGTGACTGCTGGGGGAAGGAGCATATCGGGGACTATCAGTAAATGGTAATAGAAAAATATAATAAAGATTATATAAAAAGTAAAAAATAATAAAATAAAGGAATGCTTTTTATTTATCACTCTTCTCCACAAGAGTGCAAAGTCTTCAAAACACACTATTTTCTTGACAGAAACAGATATTTTCACAGACCTCTGTTAGGAAATCAATTGAAGAGGCTAGCAAACTTTTGCACAAGCTATTTTTAATCTGGCAAATAAGCTAATGTGCTGATTCCCCACAGCCACCACTGTGAGTTTTAAAGAAAATGTTCTCAGGTTGTACGTCGTGGCTTTTCTACCAGCTGTTGCAAAGGGAGTACCTCCAATGAGCCACAGTTACCTCAACAGCGCAGGGAGATCTGGGGTGTGTTCGGGTAGGGGAGCCACAGCGACCCCCAGCACCCTATGGGTGCTGCTTGGGCTTGGGCTTACTGGATTTGCTCCGGGCTTTGGATTTGCTGATGAGAGAATCCTCCTTGCGCTGTACCCCTGAAAAGACAGAAACAATTAGAATGTGGAAGTAGCACTATCTCCATTTACTAAAGGCGTTCTACTTTATAAAGCCTTTTTAAAATTCTGCTCCGCTTGAGTAACTGCTGAGCTACAAACAGGTTCTGAGCCCAAAATTTGACTCTCACTTTGTTATTGGGATTCAGAATGCATTTCCCCAAAGTGTAAGTGAAGTCTGGTAGCCTGAGTTCTGGGTGCTGGAAAAGGGGGCTGTGTGGTCAAGAAGGGAAGAGAAAGAGGAAGAACATTTCCTCCTTCTAGCTTGTTCACACCCCAAGCTTGGCAGAAAAAAGAAATTCAAATAAAGGGAATGTCCAGAATCCACTAGGTCCATCCCTGCACCCTGTTCTGTCTCCTCCCTCCCTCCAGCCCCCTGCACCCTACATGAGCCCCACCCTCAGGATGGGTGCAGGAGGCCTTCGGCCATCGAGCCTGCTACCCCTGGCTGCTCCACGACACCCCCAACTTCGCAATCTGATGCCTTCCGACTGGCTGCTGCCATCTCCTGCCATCCTTGGTCACCTTATCCACACCCTCACCCTGCTGTTCAGTGTCACCTCGCTCATACCCTCGTCTTGTTTTTGAGTGGCTGTCCCCACTCCCAATCATTGGCCTCACTGAGATCAGATTCTCCTTTGTAAACGCCCGATTCCCTTCTCCGCTCACAGCTCAGAGCACCGTGATTTGCTAACTATTCAAAATACCGACCTAAAACGAAAGTCTCTCTCCCTACTCCGTCGGATCTCCTTTCTACTCGGCATTCACAAGGCTCCGACTTCGACCTTCCTCTTCCGTTCCTTCACTGCGCAGCTCCCAGGGGAAGAGGGACCTCCCTGCGCTAACTCACACCAATGTGACACTGTATGTGCCACGTGAGTGTCCCATTGCTCCAGAGGGGTCTGCGTTTTTAAAAGGAGCTGCCTGCTAACCCCCCCAAAATGAGTAACTTGGGATTTTCTAGAGAAAATATTCCGGTCACCTGGCTAGCATGGGGACTGCCCTGCATGGGAGACAGTCCCCTGCACAAGGCAGGGCTTCCCTTCCTGCCCTTTCGAGCCCCTAGGCAACGGCTCTGACGGGTGTCCAGACGGCAGGACACGGGGACTCCGCATTTGTCTAGGTTACTCTTTGTAGACTGGGGACTAATTGTGCATAGCTATCCTCTATCTATGATAATGAAAAATGTTAAATTCTGGATGTAACCTAATCCCCAAGACCTTTATGGAAATGGACAAAACTAAGGTTGCTCATTCCATATTGAGGTGACCTCTCCAGTTTAACACGCAGGCCTTTTGCATGGTTTGCATATTTATTTTTTGGTCATGAAGAAAAAGTTCAGTTTTCAAAGTATCAGGATAACATTGCTCGACAATATAAGAAGATGATTTTTTTTAATGCATGAAACTTATCTGAAGCATATTTAAACCTAGAGCTAAAGAACTGTCACATTAGGACTAATTGACATTCCACCAGCTCAGAGTTAAGAGGAGAGAAGATGGGCCCAGACTCTCCCTCAAACAGTGTCGATACACGGTACCCGGGGCTGGAGACCGCCAGGCACTGCCTACCTTACGGCTGTTGCTGGGGACACGGGTACAGGTAGGGGCTGCAGCAAAAAAACAAAAAGTGGTAGCATCCCAGTCTGACCCCTGTACCAGGCAGGAGCTGTACTAGGAGCTGTCCCAGGAGCTGTCCCGGGAACAGCCCACAGGTCAAAGATGACAGCCAAAATAAAAAACAGTCTCCAATACTGAGGATGTTGAGAACTGCTTGAGGAAATATATAGCACTGATTAGAGGCAAGAAAATAATTAAATGCCTTTTCCTGGAGAATGAAGGAGACTGCTCCCATCACAGAAAATCCAACAAGTACCAAGAAATAAAGACAAGAATTCCCCATAAAATTCCATCAACCAGTGACAATGTCTATCAATATTTGGCCATATCTTCTTCTGGCCTTTTCTTTATAGCTTTAAAAAATGCCATCATATCTAATTTCTTGCATTTGATATTTTAGCACAGGAATTTCCCATGTCATTATAAACTCCTCAGAAACACCATTTGTAGGGAGCCATGTCTCGTGGCGTGGAAATGTAGCTCAGCTCCCACGTGGAAAACCAGTGGGAAGTGAATCGGCACACAGGACCATGCCCACGGAGAGGTTTTCCCGTGGGGAATCAGGCCTGCATTGTACCTAGACTGCTATGAGACTTGCTTTTGCTAAAACTCCCTCACCCTGAACTGAGGCAAGTGCTTATTGTAACTTCCTAAGATCTGTGCCTCCTGAGTCTTCTTAAACCTCCCAAGTATGGAGTATAACCAGTCCAACCACTTTTCCCCTTGGTCTGCAACATCCTCTCTTTGAAGTAATTAGCAACATTCTTTCCTTTGTATCTGTAAAAGGTAGTCCCCTGCAGCGAACCTGTGCATAGTAAATGAGGACCATCTTCTGACAAAATGTACCTAGAGAAGCAATAAAGGCTTGTCCAGGCAGGGGCCAGGGCCCTCTCCCGGCCCCCCACCTCTCTCTCAGAGAGTGGCCATGCCGTCCCTTTTTCTCCACAGGACTTCTGTTGTCCGTGTGTATTTGTCTCACGGCCACAACACATGGATCCTGCCAGCCAGGATCTGCACCAACCATTTTAATAGTTGTATAATATTCAGGTATATTAATGTAGCATAACTTCTTTAATCTTTCTTCCATGATTGGAGAGACACTGCTTCTATTTTTGCCTGTTATATATGATACACTGAACATTTCTGTGCATTAATTTCCCCCCTATATTTAAGATTATAGATTCTCAAAGGTTAAGTTATTAGGTCAAAATAGTTGTCTGCTTTTAAGGTACATCCCACACGTATGCTCCAGTTATTTTTGGAAAGGGTTACATCTGTCCACCCACAAGTTTTCTGCAAAACTACCTACTTCACCCCTTCTGACCAGCACTGTATTCTTTTGTTTTAAACAATCTTTGCCAGTTTTATAAGTCGGAATTTTATCTCAAGTTAGTTTACTAGTCTACAATTGTTAGTCTCTCGGTTTTCTCTTTCGTGAGGTGTCTGAATAGGATGGTGAAGTAGTTGCATGTGTGTGCAAGCCTATGAGAAGTACGAACTAGGAAATCAGCACTAAATTTACTGCTGCTCTTCTCCAACATCTGGGGCCCCATCCAGTTCCCTTTCATAAATACAACTCAAATGAAGCAGAGGAGAAAGAAAGCCTCACCTTTCTTCAGGGGTTTTGAGGAACTTTCTGCTGGCCTGATTTCTTCTTCCTCTTCCTCTTCCTCTTCTCTGCGGTCTTCCTCTTCTCCTTCTCTTTCTCCTTCATGTTCTTCCTCTTCTCCGCCCTCAGTCTCCTTCTCCTTAGACTTCAGCAACGCCTCCTCCAGCTCTTTCTCCAGCTCTTTGTTTCTGATGAGGGTGTAATGGAGTTGCTCGTTCACGTCCTCGAACCTCCGCTCCGCTCGTCTGGCTCGGTTCACGGCCTCCCTGGTGCGGACACAGTTCAGAGAGACACACGGAATGGGAAAGCTCGAACAAGGGCCAGGCACGGAGAAAGACTCCTTGTCTAAGGAAGGCAGTGGGATGAGAGGAATGCACCTGCTGCTGAAGGGTGCAAATAAGGTCAGCCGAGCACTGGGGGCTGGGGAGCTACGCTGGACGGCAATGGGGGAGTGGCAGTCACGCTGCGATGTGAGAACATGGATATTGTGTCTTAGTGAGAGCTGACTGTGGGGTATTTGGAATTCTCTATCGATAGATAAAGAACCCCTTTTCAGAAGTTAACTTCTGCTTCTCTTCATTGATGTGATTCGACAAACTAAATTCAATGGTATCCTTCCATTAAGGAAAAAAAAAATCCAAAGCAAAAGTACCCAGAAACACTGTGTCTTTTTTTTCATTCCTTTCTTTTACAAACCTTTAAAAACATATTCTGCACTCCAGAAAACCAGTCTGAGAAATGCTTCTTAATAACCACAGCACATGTCTACAGGGCTACACTTCTGCCTTGCCATCCTCAGCCATCTAAATATATCGCTCCTTCTACTTTGGGGGTTATGTAACATCCTTTCTTGCACGCAGTAGTTTCTCCCTGTTCCACCTATTTCTCTAGTTCGTTTCTTAGAAACATACTGAAGTGGATCACGTCTAACATCCTATCCTTGCCCCTACATACACCCTTTGACCTCCACCATCTCCACTGTGGGTGGGGGCAGATGTTGCTGTGACGGCAGTGTAGTTCCCGGGCTCTAGAAGAAGGTTTGGAGATACCCATCCCACCAGTGAGGATGAAGGAAGCAAGAGAACCAATGGTCAGCCAAGAAGTGTGGATTTCTCAGCCAAGCCTCCTGGCCAGCGTCTTCACCTTCTTACCATGGCGGTGCCTCGTACTTACATTAACTTCTCCTGTGTGTGTTCAATTATTGACATCGCTTCAAGATACTTTGGGGCCAATGTGCCTTCATCAGCTGACTTTCTCTGACAAAGGAAATGCGTGCAATGAATGAACTGGGAGCCCCAACAGTTAACACTCCACTTCCTCAGGCTGCCCTGGACCAAGCCTCCCGGAGTATTTTTCCTACTCAATACTATCCACATTCATACAGCAGATAATTAAGCCCACTCTTCACAACAAGAAAGAACAGGGATTTCCTGCGGCCAATAGCACACCACTTCCAAATTACTCGTGCTGCAGGCGGTCATAGATTTGATGAGAGTTGTAAAGAAGCAAGGAAAACAGTAGCAACAGAAAGAAATAGGGAAGGAAGAGGCTGAAAAAGCAAATGGAAGGGTAAACCTGTTTGTCTAATAAATCAAGTTAAATATCAAGGAAAGTATCTATATTTACCTTAATACTTTATTTCACATACCACTGCAAAATCCAGTATGATATTTCACTCAGCAGGGGACTTTACATGTATTGAGGCAGTAAAACTATGGGGAAAAAACCCTTCTAACATGGTCCTAGCACTTTCTGTGGAGGAATTTTAATTCTGTTTTCCTGTTGAGTTTCCATAGCCACCACCTAAAGGTTTCCAATTTCCCAATAAGTCTAGGTTACAGGTATGTGCTTATCACAGCTGTCAACAGAATCTGCCCAATGAATATATTAAAAAATTGGGTTTCAGCTACATACCCAGGTAGATAATATATCTGGTCCGAACAGAGGCCTGGAATGAATATTGTCATCTTCTCCAATGAATCGAATGAGTTTTTCACTCTCTGTAGATGTTGAAGGTTTCTAGGGCACACAGATACCAAGGACCCGTCAGCGAGCTGGCAGGTGACACAGTGGTGTGGCGAGTTGCCTGGCCCCGTGTCTGAAGCTTTCATTTTCTATTTGCTTTAATTACTTAACAAACATTTTTTGAAGACTCCCAGAAAACACTGTGTGATAAATTAGGGTGGCTGAGGAAGCAGACACAAGGAGGGACACCTGTGAGAAAAGCGAGGCAGGATTCCCCAAGACCCCCGGAACCCACAGTACAGTAAGAGAGATGGGCTGTAAAATAATCATGGTGTATGTGATTCCTCAGCACAGAGGTGCATTTCAAGAGCTATGTGTGCCCAGAAAAGGGCCCTCCATTCTGCCTAGACACTCGGGGAAGTTTCTACAGAGAAAATGACCTTTGAAAGCTGAATGAATGGGAGTTTGTGAAGGCCACAGATGGAGGAAAAGAGATGATACATTACAGATTGAAAAGGTACGACAGAATTTAGTGACCAAATAATAGTCCTTTACACTTATTTTGTGCCTTCTATATGCCAGCACTGTGCCATCAATAAAATGGAAAATGCTGGTCCAGAGAGGCTTGGGTGTTGTACGACAGTCTTGTCCTGTTGTCCTGCATGGACAGGGGGTAGAGGACCTAGGTCAGAATCATGCCAATTGTGCTGACCGTCAAACTATTCACAGAGAAGAAACATCAGGGAAGTGGATTAAGACAGAATAAAGAGCGTGAGGGGATCAGGATGAGTTCTGAAAGCTGAAGACAGTATTCACTGCGGGAATGAACAAGGGCTCTTGGCCAGACTTCGCTGTGTTCAAACACTCAAGTGTTGGCTCTGCTACTTATAGGTATGTGATTTGGGGTAAGACAGTCAACCATTCCGACTGTGAGTTTTCTCACACTGTGGGGTCACACGTGTGAAGCATACAGCTCACGTTAGGCACTCAGTAATTGGTCATTTTCGTTGTATTTTTGTTATCAGTACAAATGCCCCAGGAAAAGTTATCACTAATAAGGCCCCCACAGGGGTGAAGACAGGGTAAGGAAAAGAGAGATGGAGATGGGCCTGGGAGGAGGGAGGAAAGGCAGCTCAGAACGAGAGCCGAAGAAGTGGAGACGCGGAGTTTGCACTGCTATTGGCAGAATCCGGCAGCCAACAGACGAAACAACAGCCTCAGGGTGAGAGGTGAAAGGAGCGTAGCTTGAGGGAGGCTAATGGAAATGGCTGGATTTAGAAAGGAAAAAGGATACCCCTTAGGAAATGAAGAGGTAAGTGTGTCTACGGATATGGTTAAATCCGTATGGAGTTAAATAAAGAGTTTGCTCCAGACCATCTATTTGTATTTTCAACAGTACATATGTAAGTTCTTTAAAAAGATAGTACTATGTAATCTTACTTCTGCTTTTTCTTCTTCCAGTCCTTTCTCAAATTTCTTATCCTTCTTACTTTCTTTTTCATCCTCTTCAAAACGTATGTCTGTTTCAGACTCAGAAAATTCTTTTATAATTTCCTATGAGATAAAATAATGTTATAATTATAGCTAAGTGTATATAAATATTTTAGTGCTACATTAGCCATTATTTATTCAAAAATACTTAAAGGGCACAAATCCTGCAACAGATCCGTATGCTAGTAATAAGGATACAAAGGTTAATAAGAATGGTCCCTGCTCTTAAGAAGTTTACAATTTAGTGAACCAAAAAATGCTGCGAATACATACAGTCAAACAGTAGAAATGCCTAATTTTGATCTGGTAGTGGATGGGGTTAAAAGAGAGGGTTGGTCAGGCGGGTTTCCTGAGGAGATAATGTCTGCGTTTCCTCTTGAAGGGAGAGTAAAAGAAAAACAGGAGGTACAAGGGGGCAGACACCGGAGGCACAGGACTGGCTCCGAGGAGGGAAGAGCTGTGTGCAGCAGGGCGGGAACTCAGGAACAGGTAGAGCAGAGTAGAGCAGAGCATGGTGCGTCATGTCAGGAGGACTGGATGTTATCCTGAAGGCAATGAGGGATCAATACATTGATGGATATGTTTTACATTTTAAACAATCACTCTAGCAACAGGAAAGTAGATTTAACAAGGAGAAAGAAGATTGAGAAAGAGAGAGAGAGAGAGCGAGGGAGGAAGAGAAGAACAGGGAGAAAAGAGAAAGACAAGAGGAGGCAAGGAACAGCAAAGGGTTGTAGGAACTAAGAGGGTAAGGATTCAAGAGATATTCAGGAGGCAACTCTTGGTGAACGATTGATTGATTGCACGGATGGACATGGCATGGCTGGGAAAAGGGAGCATCTTGAATGACACCTGGTTTATGGTTAAGGTCACTCCACAGATGATAATGAGATTCACAGGGATAATAAACGAAGTTGGATAAGCAGGTTTGGGAAGATAGATGAGATCGGACTAGACTGTGTGAGTCGGAGGTGGCCCTAACACATCCAGGTGCAAATAATCTGGTAAGGAGCAGAATATCTGAAGCTTAGATGGAGGGCTCTGGTTAAAGCCAAGAAGGTAGATTACGTCACCAGAAAAGAACCTGGGAAGCGAGTAGATGAGGCCGTAGAACGGGAGCCTGGCACACCAGGGACTGGAGAAGGAGGAACCTGCAAAGGTGCCCGAAGTTGCCTCGGACGTAAGAAGGGACTCCAGGGACATCACTGGGAAACGTCGCTGACCCCTTATCTGTTAAAATACAGGAAGAACCTGAATAATGACCAGTGCCAGCACAGGACACATACCTCTTCTTCAAGTAGGTGCACCTTTTCTTCATAGGTCAATAACTTGATGCATTTGCCTTTCATCCAACTGAGGAGGTGAGAGCATGTGGTGATCCACTCATAACATTCTCTCTGAGAAGAGATAAGAAGATCACTACTAAGCAGAAAAAATCAGATCTTTTACGCACTCACTCCTATTGAGGAATTGCTGAAAACAAGTATAGCTCCATCCAATGAACACTGCATCACTTCAGCTCACAGGCACGTGCAGGAGTGATTTCCTGTGAATACAGACCTAAAATCTACCATTGCTTATCGACACTGTTATAATGGAACAAGGTGTAGTTAAGTGTCCTAAAACCAGATGCAGAGACATAGTTGGATTTACTGTGGGCAAACGGTCTGCCCCAACAAATGTGCAGCCGACCAGGTCAACTGTGACTGCTTAACCTAACAATAAAAATAACAGCACTTAACATGGCACTTCATTATGTGTCAGACTTTCCTAAGCATTGTGTGTATATTAACTCATTTGATCCTCAGTATGAAATTTGTCCTATTCTTTTTAAGGTATAACTGAAATAACATTATACTGGTTTCATGTGTATAGTATAATTAATATTTATATATATTACCAAATGATCATCATAATAAATCCGGTTAACATTTCTCACCATAGTTACAAAATTTATTTTCCCGTGATGAGAACTGAGATATATACTATTATTATCCTCATTTTTTTCAGATGAAGAAATTAAGGAAGAGAATAGTTGAGTATCTTGCTCGAGGTCCTGTATGTATTTAAACATGGACTTGGGATTCTAACCCAGGCAGCCTGGGCTCTGAACCCCTACAAAAACATTACCCTGCCCCCACCCAGTGAATGAATGAAGATTCGAAGCAGTGTCTTAGGCAAGGTGCCCACTCCATATCTATTGAGGTACGGAACGGCCTTCAGCACCAAAGTGAATAGTAAAACTACATTTACTCTACCAACATCTCCGAACAGCTAAGGTCTGGCTTCAGTATTTAAAAGCTTCCTTATTAGCAAGAAAAGCAGAGGGAACAGGTAAACTATCTTCTCGGGGGGAAGGAGATCTGGTCACTTTAACCATCGAAAAACTGTTCCGTGTGGTGAACTAATGACCCACCACAGGTCCCTAATGTCAACCGTAAAAAGCAGTAATAGGTCTTATATTTTTCTCGTTATTAGACTTATTTTTAATTCTGGAATTATTATGAAATTTCAGAACTAAAAGGTTTTAGAAATCAAATCCAAACCCTTATGTTGTAGGCAAGAAAACTGAAATCTAAAGAGGAAGTTTGCCACAGCGTCGTTCATGTCATTAACAAGTTTAAATTCCAAAGGGGTAGGGTGATGTCTTATCACAGAAAGGATCACACAAGGAATGTGAAAGTAATGGATGGCTTCTAGTCTTAAACTCACTTCACTAGCTGTGACTTCTTGAGTAGTCTTATTAGTCTTCATCTGTTAAAAACAGATGAAGTGGTCGGTTTACTCCCAGGGACCCCTATGCAGTGGGCAACTGGTAAAAACCATCTTGGGGAGGGCAGCCCTAATTTATAGCATTTGCTAATTCCCATGGTTACTCTCGCCGTGGTGAGTTCAATGACACTCCTCAGCCCGCACGTCATTGCTGGATGTGGAGCGGTCAAGGGTGTGCACGGCCAGCTGTGTGAGCCATTGTGAGTCAACCACACTGCTGTCCCTGAGGATCCTTCTAGCTACAAAACTTGATGCACACAGTATTTAACTTTCCATATTGTTCCTAGAATAAAACATTAGTTAGTTCTGAAAATAGTCATGATATTTTTGAAGTTTTATTTCTTCACAGTTAATTCGTCATTCAGGAGAAACTTCTGCAGTTGAACTTGCCCTCGTCAAAAAGGTCCTACTCATTGTCTTATAAACATCTAAGACATTGAAAATACTGTCATCAGATTTCTGATGGGAGAAAAAAATCAGTAGGGTTTTTTTTTTTTTTTTTGTAAAATTTCTGCAAAGTTAATCTACAGAGTTAAGCAAGTTTTTTTTTTTCAAAACCTTCAACATTGCCGTTGACCAGCTGGAGACCAGGATAGCTGGGTTGCTGATCAATGCACATAGATCTCCCTCCATCGGTAATCTTATTTAATGCTAACAAAGTCCGATTCAGGGCTGTGTCAATAAATGCTCCTGGTGGGAAGTAAAAGGGCTGAAATTCATGTCTGGGATGAAGGAGGGTTTAGGAAGCAAAGGACAGTCCTGCATGTTGGGCCCATTGCAGCGGATCAAGAGTAGGAGGAAGAGAGGACTGCTGGGGGTGTGGTGTTTCATAGGGCGCCAGTGGTGAGACTAGGGTGGTAACACAGTTAAGGAGTCCATCATCCCCAGGTTCCCCCAAAAAGGTGGGAAAGCTGGGACTCCCCTGAGTTCATCTGCTGGAACACTGCAAGAGGCAGGTCCCCGGCACTCTTTTTCAAAGTCACCTTTTGGGGGGCCCAATCCTGAAACTGGCAACAGTACTTGGGTGACATAAGAAGGCTACTGCAGCCCAAAGTGGATGGCAGGGCCTTAATGAATCACTCAGGCCAGAGATGGAAAAGAGTGGTGTGGAGGCAGGCAGTGGCAGCCGGAAGTCAGTGTGAAGGTCTCCAAGCAAGAAATCCTCTCTTTTCCATCCCGGTGGGTAATTCTTTGGTAACGAGAGGAGGTATTTCCTTCCCATATGTCCTCAGCACTGTCGGGGGTTCGTCAATGTGTGTCTTTTTACCAGTCTTGGCCCGCTGAGGGTTATCTCGGAGATCCTTCAAAGTAGCTGTCATTTACTCAGATTGTGACCAAACTCCAGAGCACCGGTGACTCTCATTCTAGATGCCCGGAACTGTGTAGATGGCCCACTAAAGCACTTGAAAAAAGTCACCTATCTGTTTACTGGGGGCTAAGTTTCTAGGTTGTGAGGAGCTGATTTATGGTGCAGAGGTCCTGATCTACTCTCAGTGGACGCCAGGACTCTGACGTAGTGTTTCCAAGCCTCCAATGAAACCTTAATGACAAGCAATTCCTATTTCCAAGTGGAGCAGTTGACGTGCAGAGACCAGCTTCTTTCAGAAATAGAAACAGGAGCAAGGACCTCTAGAACTGAATCCTCTTGGAAAATGGCCTCTGGCACTGATCCGTATCTCCAAAGTGTGAGGTCAGACTGAATCAACAGAAGCCAGGGTCAGGTGAGAGGTCAACAGGGTCATGAGTTGCTGGACTGCCTCAGTGGTGGTGGGGCACCGGACAGTCCCCAAGGCTTTCTGAAGAAGTAATTTAGGCAGTCGTGGTGGAAGACTTGGGTAAGAACCATGGGTAAGTGATCAAACTCCAAAAGATTCTTACTTAAGAGTCCTCCCACTCCAGAATACTGTTCAGCACCATGCAACTCTCATTTGTGGCAAAGGAACCCCCCAAAACATTAGATTGTGGGAAACCATCATTAACGTTATCCAAATAGCAGTCTAGTAGGTTGGTGAGCTGTTCTTCTGCAGGTGCTGGAATGCGCCTGGGGCGGCACGAGCCGCGAGCGTCACGGTTCGCCCACATCAACAAGGCCCTCTGGAGGTCTGTCCCCCACTCTTCACTGTGTGGGGCCTGGATGAAGCCACAGGAGTCCCAGAGTCTGATGTCATAAAGACTGTTGTCACTAAGAGGTTGTCCAGGAGACCGGGGAAGACGATAGCAGTCAAGGACAGGGGTGAACATGAAATTAAGAAAACCCTAACGAAGCGGGTACCAGCCTAAAAAGTCTGCTCAAAACAAAGCAAAAGTGAGGGGTAGACAGAGCGATTACCTTCATCGCATTTAGATCGTGAAGTTCCTTAGTAGAATACTTTTGTACGTTGCTGGTTATACTCAGAGCCGTAGCTGTTGCCATCCCTTTGCAGCAACTGGGGGGAAAGCACACACACAGCACGGCCTGTTAGCGCTGGCTCCTCCCCTAAGGGTCTTCCATCCAGCACAGGGGAAGTTTCCCGTAGTAATGAAGCCACTGACTCACCCAAGAGTACAAACCCTCTCTCGGTTTCTCACTCTTGACCGCTGGCGACATTGAATGGTTTGAAGGGGGAAGTGGCTGGATTACAAAAGCTACTTCCCAGGTTTGAAGTGATCAGAGTGATGGTGTGCTTACTAGTTAATCATTTACTTTTTTTTTCAGACCTCACCTTTAATTTGGTGAGA
Organism: Tonatia bakeri; assembly: GCA_004024845.1. NCBI lineage: Eukaryota > Metazoa > Chordata > Mammalia > Chiroptera > Phyllostomidae > Tonatia > Tonatia bakeri. Next base: position 385,937 of record PVIA01000610.1, on the reverse strand, counting down.
ATCCTCTAGCTTTCCAGATATAAGGGTTTTTTATCTTTTTGTTTGTTTGTTTGTTTTTAGAGATGTTCCGGTCAGTGTTTAATGAAATGAAAGTATGCATTCCGTTTTGCATGAAATTTACATGGGGAATGACAAGCTTCTTCACAGTGCCCCTAGCCTGTGCAAAAGTGCAAGACGTTTCTTACTTAAGTGGGTCTTTTTCTGTTTTTTAACTAATTCACACTCCCACATCCGTACATACTTCCCATCCTGGCCACACTAACATTGTTTCCAAAAGCCATTGGGAAAACTCTGAAATCTCATATTCCACCGGGCAGTGCCAACAATGGTTTTAAAACCGAACTAGTACTTCTTTCAAAGTTTTAAAACAATTCCTTATTGCTGCTACTTAACTGTCTTCCTCTCCTCTCTTTTATGTCACAAATTTATCTTCAAAGGGGTGGGAATAAAAAAAAATGGAGAGTTTTACCTGTTTAAATAACGGGAGTATTTGGACAACTTTTTTGCCAGGGCAACTGCGTCTAGCTCCAAGGTTGCAATGTTAACATCGCGTTTCTTAGCTCTTGCCTCCTCCAGCCCTGGGAGAGGGTTCTGGTCAGGAAAGTCGGGCACCATCACTATCAGCAGGCGCACCATCCACTGGATCATAGATATATGCAGTTCATCCACCTGTTGAAAAGTAGCCATAACACAAAAGGCCCATTTTAAATAAATCAAACAGTAAAAAACCAGGCCAAACTTAAAACTAGAAATGATCATACCTGTGTCTAATTTTCAACACTAATATCATTCATTCTTTTTTTTTAAGATTTTATTTATTTATTTTTAGAGAGGGAAGGGAGGGAGAAAGAGAGAAACATCAATGTGCGGTTGCTGGGGGCCATGGCCTGCAACCCAGGCATGTGCCCTGACTGGGAATCGAACCTGCGATGCTTTGGTTCGCAGCCCGCGCTCAATCCACTGAGCTACGCCAGCCAGGGCTAATTCTTAATGAAATTAAATCATCACTACTCAGCTGGTATAACCATATATGTATATATATTTTTTCTTCTTCTCACTATACTACACTAACTCATCTTAGCTGGGTCAAGGGTATTAAAGCCACAGTTCCCAAATTGTACACCAAGGCATCCTAGGACTCCACAGTGAATTCTCAAGGATGACATGAGATTTTTAATTCTTTTTTTTAAATCCTCACCCAGGGATATTTTTAGTGATTTTGAGAGAGATTTTGAGAGAGATGAGAGAGAAACATTGAGTGTTTGCCTCCTATACACACCTCAACCAGGGATGGAACCTGCAACCTGTTGGTGTATGGGCCAGCGCTCCAACCAGCCGAGCCGCCCGACCAGGATGGGATTTTAAATTCTTGAGGGAAATACAGCACCTGTCAGACACCGCGTGAAGCTGATCTAGTTCACAGCTTCCACATTAGACGCGCTATACCACTGTTGATGACATCACCTCTGTGCAAAGCTGTGGTCGCGTGGTAGAAGCAAGCGCCATGTAAAAATCGAAGTGAAACAGGAGATGAGGATGGCAACATCCCTCAGTGATTTTGATTGAGGGGAAAAAAAGGGTTTTTCCCCAATGTTTGTATATGTACAAAGGTAAACTAAGACATTGAATTTGTCAAAGTTTATTTCGGCAAGCAACAAGTCCAATTAAGCAATGAGAAAACTGAAAAAACTGTTGGAGGAGCTGTGTGGACAGGGGGCAGGGCAGAGATTTTTACAGAGAAGATGCCGAAGTAAAGCAACTACTTGTCTGTAATTACTTAAACATTTGCCTTATTGGGGAACATTTAGTTATTTGACTGTTATGATAATTATTCTTTTTTTTTTATAATGATTCTTGGGTTTCATTTTTTTTTTAAGATTTTATTTTTATTTATTTATTTATTTATTTTTAGAGAGGGAAGAGAGGGGGAGAGAGAGAAACATCAATGTGTGGTTGCTGGGGGCCATGGCCTGCAACCCAGGCATGTGCCCTGACTGGGAATGGAACCTGTGATGCCTGGTTCGCAGCCTGCGCTCAATCCACTGAGCTACACCAGCCAGGTTGGGTTTCATTTTTCACATTTGGGAAAGTCCAGTTGACTGCTTATGGTCAGAATGTCTGGAGTTTCTTTTTCACGGACACGGCTGCGCTGACTCTGGCCTTGGTTTGTTCCCATGGGCCACCAGAGTCTGTGGAGCAACCTCAGTGCGATGGCCTCCATGTTCTCGCTATTTTAACATTTCTTGCTTTTTCCAAACAGTTACTAAATCGTTTGGACATGAACACTTAGTAAGTCATTTGAACCCACCTACTTAATAAGCTGAGCTGGGCAGCATTTCTTCTGACTGAGGAGTACGAAAATGCTGGGGCACAGAGGGTACCACAAGAAAGTTTGGGAAGCTCTGGACTAGGGCATCTGCTCAGGCCAGGCACCAGAAATGAAATGCAAACGTCTTCATGAACTGCGGATGGCGAACACACCATTCGCTGCGAACGCCCAGCCCCGTTCTCTGTTCGGTGATCCTAAGTGTTCTTCGAGGCTTACGTACGATCTGCTCTGAGGTCGGCCCTTCCCTGTGTTTCTATAGTGCCTTGTGCATCTCTCTATTTTAATTGTTCGCACATCTGGAACGCTCATCCTTAGTTCATTCGACAAATATCTGTTGAGTCCCACTGCACAGGCCCTCTGCTCCCCTTTCTAAATCAATGTAGATGGTCTTTCAAATCACAGAAATTCCTCCCAATCCTGGATCCACATTTCCAGTCTTAATATATTTGCTCCTCAGTTCTTAGTGTCTTTATATGTATTTATAATGTGCTCACAGGCTGGGATATAAAGCAATGCTGTGTGAGTAGTAATCCCACATCACTGATGAACTCTGCCTTTTTAATTCCTAAGGTAAGCAATATTAACATGAATTAAATTGATTTAATCACATTCAGTCTGCTTATAAGATGTTTTTCCTGTGCGGAGTTAGATTATAATTAAGACCAGGAGGTGAGAGTAAAGGTAATAAACTAAGCCCTCCTTTGCAAGTTACTGCACGCTGTGCTGGTTAAGAAGTCCTTGGGCACAGCTGTGCAGGACCACAGGACTGCTCTCTGTGCTCCAACAAGCACAGACCGACAGCATCCTGGCATCTTGTCTTTCCCCCCAGTTACATGTTTTTGTCACCCCTTCAGCCAGTCCGGGCCACCAACAGAAATCCTTAAAATGGCCACATCCCTATTAAGGGAGAAAATGTCAGTTATACCAAGCAAAGAGCAAAGATATAATAATTAGAACTCAAACATTTTGAGTCATCTCTGAAACTTCATTCCACGGGTAGGAACATTTTGCATTCAAATCATTTAGTAATTATCTAGGTTTCCATTTTTGCCCCCCAATCTCCTGCTTTAATTGCATAGGTATGACCTGATTTTTCCTTAAAGAACCCTCCCAGCCGGGGCAAAATCAACCTCACAGACCCCTACTGGTACATACATGGCGCTGAAGTTCGATGTTACCATTGTTAATCTCGTTGCCTATCTTCAAATGCCATTGTTGAATCATGTTAAATATGTGTTCTTCAAGTGCCCTGAAGGAAGAATTAAGTAAAATAAAGATAAATGACTTACGTAGAATATTAAAGTAACTATAGTTAAACGGAAGGGTTTTCTTTAGGTGGGCCTAGTAAACCAGGCGTTGACACCTGTTTGAGAAAGGTGAATGAAAGCCTTGGTTTTTCTGGCATATTGGCTAACTCACTGACGTGGCCTTCCTAACACCAGTAGCAACTGGGCATGGTGTTCTTTGGACAAGGTAGGTCTTGCCTTCAGTGTTAGCTCTCTACTGTAAAAACTCACACTTATGCACTTTATACTCACTTCTAGACCAGGGAGACCAGAAAGTGAGAAGAATGAATTTCTAAATTCTCTCAAGAGATCAGCTTCCACCATGACAGTGTGAGGAGCAAAGCTGACTGACCCCTTCCCCACTGGGAGGGAGGGAGGAAAGAGGAAGAAAGGAGGAGGGAGGGAGGGAGGAAAGAGAGAGAGGAAGGAAGGAAGGAAGGAAGGAAGGAAGGAAGGAAGGAAGGAAAGAAGGAAACATTGAAAACCTCTGGAAATGGTCCTAAGAACAAACAGCAAACAAAGAAACATCTATTCAAGACAACCTGTGAAGATTCAGTAAGAAAGGCAAGAGTCTATAGCATCTGAACCAAGGCTATGCCCTCTTCCCCTTCCCAGTTCAGTGAGGCAGAAACTCTACTGTGGGCTTCTGCGGTCACGGACCCAGGGCTCTGCACCCTCCAGCTCCCAGTCAGATGGCTGTCTTCCTGGGAGGAACAGGGCTTCAAGGTTTCCCATCTGACCCCAGCTACCTGTTGCTGAGGCTAGGTGCTGAGAAAATGCAGTTGAGAAATGGAGATTCCCTTCTCCTGCCCAGCAGAGAGCTCCGGGAACTTACGAGCCACTATCCACGTCTAAGCTCTGGGGAACAGTGCCGATGATGTTCAACAATGTCTCCAAATGGGTTTTCATTTCATTGATTTTTTCATCAAATCCTTCCCATTCTCCAGGAAACGTTTCAGGAAACTCTATGAAGCTTTCCAGCTTGAAACAACAGAAGTCCATGGAATTAATCAAACTTGCAAGAAGTCTACAGGCACCTTAAAAAGTGAGAAAAGCATTAAGTATTTGTAAGTCTACTATTTCAATAATAAATCATAAAAACTAACGGGCAGGGACATATATATTTTTTTTTACATTTTTTATTATCCTACAGGCTGCTTAGCAGAACATCTTGGAAAGAATAGCTCTTAAATAAATGTTTAATGAACAAACACCATATAATCAGTGCTTTTCTGCCTGTTGGACTATTTCTTTTTTTTTTAAGATTTTATTTATTTATTTTTAGAGAGGGGAGGGAGGGAGAGAGAGAGAGAGAGAAACATCAATTGTGCGGTTGCTGGGGGACATGGCCTGCAACCTAGGCATGTGCCCTGACTGGGAATCGAACCTGCGATGCCTGGTTCACAGCCCGCGCTCAATCCACTGAGCTACACCAGCCAGGGCGGACTATTTCTTTGATCGCGGCTCATACTCTAAGTTTCCCGTCAGCGTGGCAGAGGACCGAATGCATTAAACCTACAAACTAGGAACTACAGTTCTCTGTCAAAGGCAGGAATTCATTGAGTCTTTCTGTTAAGAAGACAATGATGATGAACTGGTTCTTCATGATTATAGGTTAGTTAATAAAAGGAATGAAAACCTACTTCTTGAATTATTTTTTAAGTCCTGGTTCAGGTTTTCACGAAGTTTACAGTTTAATCTGAGCCAGGATCGAATACGGAGCCCAACCTTTGAATGGTTCCCTGTGAGATCGTGGCAAAACAGTCTCTCTATTCCTTTGTCTTATCCCACTTGCAAAATTAGAAATAAAAATGCTTCCGTCTAAGAGATCAAGAAAGAGAAAAACTTTAAGAGCAAACTTTTTCTTACATTTGATGAAGATATTTTCACCGCCTTATCAGTAAACTTTGATGTCTTGGGGGTATTCAAAATGATTATCATTTTGACTTATTATTTTAAACCATTTGCTGACTCATTTTTCTCTGCCCGCTGTAAGCATATTCTCATGGATGAGTATTGCCATCTTTTCTATCCCTGTACTACTGCTGCTACAGATAATTAAGGTTTTCCCATCCAGAGTAGTCTGGTGTTGAACAGTGGTAGTGCACGCGTCAGGGTTGCCTGGGGCACTTTACTGAGAAGGACTGATTCTTAAGTAACATATGACACAGTGACAAAAGTGCTTTGATGGATTTTTAATATCCCTCATGGGCTTTGGAGGGTGCATTTTTTATTTCTCTCATGGCAAAGTGAGATATTTGGTCACCCTACTGGGGAAATAAAATTGAAGTTCAAAATCTGCCAAAGAGTAGAAGCCCTGGAAAATGCACCCGGCTTTCGCCTGGGACACCTGAATCCCCGAGAGGCTACACCTTAGAAATAAGGGTGGAACAGAAGAAGGCCAGCCCCTGTAAAGTCTGAGGCCACACTGCTCGTCAGCTCAGTCCCTGTTTGGAGTAAAATGATCTGCCCCCTACCCTAAGTAACCTGCCAGAATAAAAAGTAAAATCATTCTTTTGAAATATAGCATCATGCAGAATCTTAAATTGTCTCTAGAATTTCTCACAATGTCCAACATTAATCAAAAACACCCAGGAACAGGAAAAGAACTGACCCAAAACCAAGACAAAATACAGACAATAAAACAAAACTTAGTACACCTGAAACTAAGGTAATACTATATATCAACTATAATTGAAAAAATGGAGAAAAGACCTATAAGAGAACCAGATATCACCCTATTATCTGAAACTGACTAGAGATGGTTGCACACATCTATGGAAACACCGAAAATCATCAAATTGTTCACTTTAAATAGATGAATTATATTGCATGTGAATTATATCTCAATAAGTGATGCTCAGTGGTTTATTTTGCTATATTTCTAAAACCAAATTCGTGTGTTGTCTTGATTTTAAATGTTAACTGTATTGAAAGTAATTACTATTAAAATCCTTTATGTCAAGCAATCTAATTATCTTTTTTTTTCTTACCATTTTCCCCATTCATTCTTAATTCAAATTCTTTGTAGAGTCTTTCTATGCGTTTTGCAATGTTCTCCATCTGTTGGTATTCTGGCGGCATCTCTCCCTCCATACTTACGTGGCGACGAAATATCCCAAGCCCGATATCTGTCCAGTTTTCCTGTAAGTATTTAATGATCTTGAGCGAATCGTACCTTGACACTAGAAAATCCCCAGTATACTTGTCTCTGCCCTCACTCAGTATCTAGAGAACGAAATGGAAGTAAAGAAATCAGCACATTATCCACTAATGATTTTATCAGCGTCGACCCAGATCTTCACTTCAATTATTTTGGAGTTAAATACCTTATTATTATTTGTTCATATCATTTCTCATACAACATACATTTTATTTTCCAAATTAAAGTGAATTTAAATTAAGCTGATACCCAATAAGATAATCCATCATTCACCAGGATGAAAATAATGATATTAAATATTCTACAGGCAAAAACTGGTGAGAGTCAATTAAGTCCCAGAGAGCTGAGCGTGTTAAATTTGTATATGCCTTGGTAAAGATATAGTACATCTACTTACACAGTCCCCGCTAGACCGGGGAAGCTTCTAGAATATAATGGTTGTATTTTATTCATGTGTTATTCCTCTGTCTAACCCCAACACATGACATATCAATAAACATTTATAGAAGAAACACAGTACAATTTACATATAAAGTTTGCCATTATACATGACTCAGACAATGGAACCAAATCACCTGCGTGCCAATAGGAGTGGCCGGCACAGGGCCGCCGTGCTGCTGAGCACCAAGAGTAGGGTCTACAGAGTTTGGGGGACAAGGACTCAAATTCTGATCCAGCCCCTTGCCGTTTATAGACAACTGAGGCAGGTCCCTGAACCTGGCTGAGCTTCAGTTTCCCCACCTGTGAGACAGGGACCATAACCCCAGCGTCAAGTGGCTGCCACAAAGGGTAAGTAACATACGGGAAGCATGCTTAGCCAAATAGAGTAGGCGTTTAATGAATGAGAGTTATTGTTATTCCTGCTAAGCAAAGAAGCATCATTTACTTCAACTTTATCTAAGCCCTGTCAAAACCGCCAGATAAACAGTAAAAAAAGCCGCAAATGAGCTACACTGTGTGGAGGACACAAACATCAATTCTGAGAATGTTCTGCTCGAGTCACTCCAGAAGAAAGGAAGATGGCTTCCTGGGGTCTGGGGGAGATTTCACGAGGTCCTACGCCTGACTTTCACTTTGGAGGAATTTCAGAACCTATTTTCCTTTGTCAGACCACTGTAACATGAGAGTAATTGGATCAATAAAACTTATTTGTATAGCTCAGACACTTGTAAGAGACGCTATGAATAAACAGAATACGGTGCGATGTCTTCCCACAGTGGAATGTGGAAATAAGTCTCACAAAAGGCCGAATCTGAATGATGCCACTTACGTGAGGTGCCTGGAGGAGTCCGCCACGTCAAGCAGAGTGGGGCTGCCAGGGGCTGGGGGGCGGAGTGGCGTGTTAGCGTTTAACAGGCCAGCTCCAGCTCCAGGCTGAAAAGCTGTGGACATGGGCGGTGGTGACGGTTGCCCACCTGTTAAAGGGACTCACTGCCACTGAATGGTACACTTAAAATGACTAAAATGGTAAATTTTATGTTGTGTACATTTTACCACAATTTTTCAAAAGATGTTATTGATTTTCAAAGTCCAATTTGTCCTTAAGACAAAATCCAGGTATAGAAGAGGCACAAATGGTTGTGCCTATGGTTGTGCCTATGGTTGACGATTTGAGGAGAGAATCACAACGACCTTCCCTATAATCCAAGTATCTTTTCCCTTTTTTTTTTCTGGTAGCCTAACTTTATTTGACTCAAAAATCTAAATTAGAACTGAAAATAAAATATTTAAGAATATTGTGAAAACCTCTGTACTCTTGCTGTTTCCCTCGTCTCTCACAAAACTTAGTATGGAATTTTCAGAGGTTGAGATGTGACTCAGTGGGAGGTGAGGAGTGGCCAAGTACTTCGATTACCATGTTGTTTATTTAAAAGTCTTACCTTTAGCCACTGCTGGAAGTCTGGGATAAGTAGGTCTATGTTTTCTTTCTTAGGGGATAAAATGTGTTTTCTCCTGAAAGGAGGAAAAAGACAAAGAGCAGGGTCTCAGAACAGGGTATAAAGAAAGAAAATGGCAAATCCATACACTATATGACAATATTGTGTTTTTCCCTAATGATTTTCAAGCCTGCCTTCCAGGTTTGGCCCCTCTTCCAATAGGCAATCATCTTTAAATTCACAAATAAAAACATACATTCAGACCCTGATCAGGCCTGAGTAACCAGGGGACGGGGTCAGAGGCCATAATAGAATTGGAAGGGTAGTCTTTGGGTCTTCGGCATCCGACGCTAGATCACCATGAGAATAATTCCTGTTGAAACAGCTGTCAAAACAATATATGAATAGAAAGGAAGCCTCATGAACAATGAAGGTCAAGAGCCCCAACTTCTGGGAAGAACGTTTCCTTTAATATCACTGAAGTCTCATGAGAAGAAAGCTCTTGCCAAAGAAGTCCCTGAAGAGAAAGGGAGAAGAGAACCATTGCCATCTGTGCCAAGAGTCACCAAATGGGAATGGCGGTAGCAACCAGCCTGGCTGTGGCACTTCCACATCTGCTACCTGGGAAACCTCTTAGAGGATATGGAAAACTGAAACCACTGTTCTCAGTTTGAAATGGAAATGGCGCCCCAACATGTCAAGTGCAGCCTGCATTCAGAGGATACATTCTCACTTGGTCCTTCAGCCTAGACTCGCCTACTTTAGGCAGCCTCTTCCATTGTCAGGTCTCTCTACTACATGGTATGACAGCCAATCAAAACCAAGCTTCTTAACACCGCCACCCATTGATCCCACTTCTCTGCACATGCGCTGGGCTACAGACTTTGTGGATAGATCCAGATGTCCAAGTTTGCCGATAGTAAAGAGGGAAGAAAAGAAGGAAAAAAAAAAGAATTGGACTTGAAATAGAAGTAGCAGTAGAAAGAAGGATTACCAAGATGATTAGCACTAGAAACTTAAGACCATTTCCGCTCCTACAAGGATTGTACCCTGTAAGGGTTGCTGGTTACCTTGCTGAAATTAATGCTAGAGTGATCACAAGGTAAAAAAGACAAAAGGAGAGAGACAAAGAAGTGAACTGAGTTATCAGACATGACAAAGCATAATCAGGAAAACAAGATTCTGGGGGGCTCACTTATTATTTTTGAAGAACTGCTGACATTTGATAAGGCCATCCTTAATAATTTGAATTTGTGCCTTTGTAGCCTCTTCGCTTTCTTCCACTTCCTGTCTAAATTTACTCACTAAGGTTTTCCAGTTCTCTGTCAACTTCTGCAGCAACACAAGGTCTGAAGTGTCCTAGGTAAAATGCATGGGATCAAACCACTTATTCATTTATTCATGCAACAAATAGTTACCAGATACACCAGGCCATTACTAATATTGTAATACTAGAGAGAATGGATTAAAAATTTAAAAAGACACTCCTCTTTCCAAGTATCATCAGTGACACTACTACACAGTCCCACTAGTGATAGATTTTCCATGGCACAAATTATTAGAGAGATTTTTTTTCCTTTGCAACAGGGCCCAATTTCCCCATAAAACTTTCATGGAAGGCAGTGTAGTACATTGGAAAGATCTGAAATTTCAAAGCCAAAAAGAATCAAATGTGAATTCTAGACATTTAACTGGCTGTGTACCCTTGGGGAATGTTATTTAATGCACTTGAGATTAATTTTCCTTGACCATAAAGAGATATATATGTATATATCTCCTAGGATTGTCATAAGAATTAAATTAAGAATTAAACGAGCCCTGGCTGGAGTGACTCAGTGGATTGATTGAGTGCTGGCCTGTGAACCAAAGGATCGCCAGTTCGATTCCCAGTCAGAGCACATGCCTGGGTTTCAGGCCAGGTCCCCAGTAGGGGGCATGCAAGAGGCAATCACTCATTGATGTTTCTCTCTCTCATTCTCTTTCCCCTCCTCTCTCTAAAAATAAATAAATAAAATCTTTAAAAAAAAATTTTTTTTAAAGAATTAAATGAAATGACTAGGGTAAATAGTTTGACTCTGGAAACACTAAATGCCACTCTCCTCCTTTGCGACCTTCTGTGCTCACTGAATTTTCCCATTAAATTGCATAAAACACATTAACAGCATAGCTATTTCAATAAACACAGTTCTGTACAATTTTTTAGTTTGAACACTAGGAGACTGACACTGTAAATAACACTGGCCGTGTCACTGACTTGGACAGAGCCCTCAGATTGCTTTAATCAGGATAGAAGACAGATATAAAGAAGAGCCTTTATTCCCCTTTCCTTAGATTTTTCGTTCTGCCCACTGTAAAGCACAAATATAAAACTAGATTTAAAATTTAATCTATGAACTTAGCAAAGGCTTCTTACAGTGTCCCCCGCGTAAGTGAGCCGAGGTTACCTTGCTCGACAGCATGACGATGAAATGCTTCGCGTATTTGCTCCAGCCCTTTTCATTGAGGTAAAGTCTTTTAGCCAATATGACTCTATTTCTTTCAATTACCTATTTAAAAAAAGGGCTAAAATAAACAACCTAAATCATTAACAAACCACTGTAATTACCTTTGGCTGTAATTTACTACACCCAAACCATTTTCACATCAATTTTTCAATGAATCATTAACTCAGACACAATTTCTTATCTAAATCATGAACTAATTAGTATCACAAAATCACAAATTTGTGTTTTCTGAAACCACTAAACTGAAACCAAGCTGAAGCATAGTGTGGAACAAAGGCGCTCACACGATTTGGTCTCAAAACCCTTAACACTCTTAAAAATAAGAACTTCAAAACGCTTTTGTGTATATGATTATACTATGGATATTTACTGTATTAAGAATTAAAATTGAAATTATTTAAAATCCACACTTAATTCACTTAAATATAACATTAATATACACATATGTTAACATAAATACTATTTTTATGAAAAAATAACTTTATGCCCTGGCTGGTGTGGCTCAGTGGATTGAGCACGGGCTGCGGAACCAAAGGGTCGCCAGTTTGATTCCCACTCAGAGCACATTCCCGGGTTGCAGGCCAGGTCCCCAGTAGGGGGTGCACGAGAGGCAACCACACATTGATGTTTCTCTTCCTCTTTTTCCTTTCCTTCCCCTCTCTCTAAAAATAAATATATAAAATCTTTAAAAAAAAAAAAGACGTTCCATTTATTCAAAATTAATAAAATTATTTTTTTAAAAAAAGAAAAGAAAAAATAACTATTTTTCCAAACAAAAAAAAATTAGTGAAAAGAGCATCATGGTTTTCCATTTCTACAAATCTCTTTAACGTCTGCCTTAAGAGAATAGAGTTGAATTCTCATATTTGTTTCTGCATTCTATTGGTTGCAACATCCCATATCATGTAACTGCAAAAAATATCCACTGTACATTCATGTGAAAATGAGAGTGAAGAAGGCAATATTATCTTAGTATGACGATGAAACTAGTCTGACCTCATGAAAAGGTCTCAGAGAACCCCTGGGGGCCCCGGGGCCTCCCCTGAGAACCACTGACACACCGAATCGGTAATCGGTCGTTCAGTGAATGACTGTTCTGGACACTGCGCATACAGCTGTAAACAAAAGAAGTCAAGTCCTTATTTTCAGGGAGGTGACATGCTAGCTGTCCTTTCCCATTGGAAGGGACTTTGGGGATAATCTACCTAACACAAAGCCCCAACAATATAAGGTATTCTTTCATAGAATCCTCCACCAGGGGCCAGTTCTCCGCTGTTTAAATCCTTCTAGAGGGAGGGAACTCACTTGTCTTTTTTAATTCTCTTAGTGAACGTGCCTAGCTCCGAGATTTGTCTCTTATATTATATGTTTACTGTCATGATTACTTCCTCTGGATGTGTCCCTTTAAGATTCTGGATCAGGATTGAACATCATGTCCTAGATGAGGTCTGACCGTTCCAGAGGAAAATGGGGCAAAAGTCTGAATCCGTGCCAGGTCTTCATTTGCTATTGATACTCGAGTCCAGGATGTGAGAATAGGCAACCAAACAGCCAACATTTAGGAAACAAACTATTGTGGGACTTTGTTATTTCTCTAAAGCATTACTATAATGGTCCGCAGGCCACTGTATTTCAATTCATTTGGCATCCTGAATACAAAAGTAATAGAACCATAGTGAGGTATACAGTGATCCTAATACAGTTACATTATGTGAAAAATTGGGAACCACTTTTCCTACTTTATTATAAGTATAAATTAAAGCTAGAATTTTTAACATGTTCACAAACAACAGAAAAAGTATCTTGCGCATACTTCCTAAGTTCTGTTGGGGGGCAGTGGGGGAAAAAGAGCCCTTAACTGGGCAAGAGCCAGGTATTCCATCATGAAGAAACAAACAAATGTAACTTTCCCTTTCCAAGGGCCACAATGCCTGCACTGTTCATCAGTTAAATGTGCCTCTTCATCTGTTAATTTCTTGTGCAAGTGAAATTCGCGACAGGAACCTTTAGCCAGACTGAAGAGAAGTCTGAGCTATGATTCCCGTGGACCCACCTTGAGCGCCAGCTCGTACGTGGCTGAGCTCCAGACGTCTCTTTCTGCCATTAACTGCTTAATGTCGCTCTCCATCCTCCCTCTTTGTAGCGTGTACAAGTCGTGGTACTCTTCCACAACTCTGAAAGAAAAATCCAGAAACGGCTATGCAGGCATTTGTTTAAAGGAGAACTTTGTTTTTAAAAAAGGCAAGTTGTTCCTTTAAGACTGATCATAAGGTAATTATGGTAAAATTGCTGGACATACTAATAACACCAACCTATAGCAGAAATAGAAGGAAAAGATTCACATTTCATTTATACATCTTATAAAAGTCTTAAGTAAAAAGTTAAATATACTGTTCCCTGCTCTAAATACTTTTCTTCATATTCTTCTTCTAGACTTTTTACGACGTGACATTCCAGTAGTATAACAACACTGTATTTACTGAAAAATTCAGAATACAAGTAGGAATAATACAGCAGTGTTACTTTTATTTCTCATAGAATTAGAATTCTTTACTAAAGGTACAAAGCCCAACTGTTGTGAACCACTATATTTTTAAAGTACATATAATTCGTGCAAGATTTAAATAAATTTTCTACCAACAAACCAAAAGCTTAGTATAATCAAGTACCTTTTCCTTAACTATTTTTTCTTTGTTTACCAGAGGATACATTTTCCTTTTAACTTACACTGAAGCTTCCCTTAGAATTAAAAACCCTTCTGAGACTAAATACAAACACAGAAGCAAAACGAACAGAAGCATTCGACAAACCTTTTGAAACACACGCTCCCAAGGAATATTAACTTTGCTACAAGAATGGAAAGCCAGCCAAGCAGAATTCTTTCAATCTGGCTGAAGGCCAGGGACCGCCTGCCCCCGCTCCTGAAGCCCCCTCCTAGTCGGAGGCTTCCACTGGCTCAACTCACTGGGAAAAAGTTAATCATCTGAGGTGTCACGCAGGTGAATACAACTGTAAAAATTCCGCAAGCTATACCCATTAAAATCCTCCCCCAAAAAAACTAGACTCACACTGCTCATCAGGAAGATGTAACTAAAAGTCAGATGCTTTTGCATACACACCGATTAATAAAAGATATGGGCAATGGGGAACTCTCATAGACTGATGGAGGACATCTACGGGTACAACGGCTCTGTGGGGTATTTGGCCACCTCTAGCAAGACGAGGCTACACATATCCCATGGCCCAGGACGTCCGCTTCTAGGCACTCACCTCGGGAAAACTCTCCCTCAAGAAGACATTCACACAATCTGTATTACAATAGTGCCTGGAGGAGTTAGTATATGTAATGAATTTACACCATTATAATTTTTTTAAAAGTCAAATGCTTCTATAAAACTTTGATACAAAGTGTAAAGCAAGTATGGCATAATGACTAAATCTGATAACTCACTTGGCATTTTTCTCAGCATCTAAAAGAGCTTGTGTCAAATCCCTGTGGGCTTTCTCTGCTTCCTTTGTTAATTTTATATCATGTGCCCGGACCAAACACAGCTCCCTGAAATAAAGCAAAGAAATTTTATCACCATAGTTGAAGATTTCCAAAAAGTCTGTACTCAGGACATCAGAGTCACACTCGGGAACCTTCTCAGCTACCGTGTGTACATATGCTGGTCTTCCCACCTCACGAACCACGTCAGTGAGTCTAGCGCACAGCTGGGTGAAATCTTGCCAGGTTTGGCAATGGAATCGGGATGGCTGGAAAGGGCAGAAAGAAGGTGTGGGGGTTCCTCTGCGGTGGAGTGAAGGCAGGTGCTGATCGGCAAGGCCTCCAGCTTGCTCTATGCTACCCTCTTCATTCTTGCCAATCATCTTGCTACAAGTTTAGATGATCACTAACCTTGGTTGCTATACATACTCATTCTCTTTCTATTTGAACCTGAACACCCACAATCAAGGCACTGCTCTGTAAACTGAATTAAGATAAACATCTCTACCTTAGAAGGAAGAACAAGATCTCTTCCCTATTGAATGCACACAGCGCCCTAGTTCCGTGTTCGTCTGTGTAACCCATGTCTCTCTGTCCGTATCTACACCCATATCCAGTCCTTTCTGTTTTCTTGCTAAACAGGAAAAGAGAACAAAACCCTTCTCACCTTGAGCCATTCTACTTTCCCCAAATATCTCTGACTTCTCTCTGGAGACATGACTTTGACTTTTGCTTTGTGTTTAAGATCATCACAGTTTTTACCTGGTCAGTTCCTCGATAACATTCTTAAAATTGTACAATTCTTGTAAAATGCGCTGGTCCATCATTCGCTGAGTCACCAGGTCTTTGTAGAAGTCGATCATCTGCCGGGCGATCTGGTCAAGCAGTTGTACGTACCGCTGTCTGCATGGAAAAGGGGGCAAACACGACGTCACGCAGGAGAAAAGGAAAAGGAGGAAAACACGTGCGAGAGAGAGTAACGTCAGAGGGAGAGACAGTGAGCAGACACAAAGACAGAAAAAGAAGGGGGTCCAGGCCGCGCACTCCTGCCACACGCATACAAGTGAGCGAACTGTGAGGAACTTGAACCAGAGTCATAATCATTTGGAATGTACTATCTGACACGTAAAACAACATAAGGACGTCTTCGCTTCCTTCTTCTAAATTATAATCTCTATAGGAAACGTGTCTTAAGTGCTTACATGTTTATAACGCCTAACAGAGCAGCTTGAATGTAGTGGAATTCTTATAAATAGTTGAATTCGTGACTAAAACCACTTTTCTCAAACTGACCAAAATGTACCTACTGTTTCAAAATAAAGAGCTTAAATACAAAAAAAAAGTCATTCATTTTGCTCCTTAATAAAATCAAATAAAATATTTGGAAATGGTCACAGATGATACATTACAAATACTATAATTGAGCAGTCTTTATTTTATATTAAAATTGATCAAGGCATTATATCCTAACCCCGAGACCCCAGAATTATAATATATTTGAGTCAGAATGGTCGGCTAGTTTGATCTCTCACCCACAGAGAGAACTACTCAGCCCTTATTTAAACACTTAAAGTAAAAGGAAGTTTATCAGCTCAACATGCAGGTCATGTATCAGGAAACATGCATTTTAAAAACACCTTCTTGAGGACTTCCCCTCCTAGTAACATATGGACAAAGCACTCTGCAGGGCCTTCTCAACATATTATAGCTACGTCCACGACAGAGCACATGTTCTGAAGCATTAACAGGCTTGTAGCAAGAACAGAAGACTCTAGGAATGAAAAACAGAAACAATAAACAAAATTCAGTAAGCTAAGAATGGAGTAGGAGGTGGTGAGCAGTATTCACTAGGCAAACCCAAAGTCGAGGTTGCCCCAGTAAGAATAGCAGCATGGGCTCCCAGAAACTAAGTCCTCAGCCATCTTTACATGGGAGATCTGAGTGCAAAACTGCTGCATCGAGCCAGGACTCCAGAAGGGCGAAGATGCAAATCCTCTCTTCAGGACGCATCCGTGAATTCTATCTGGAGGATTTAATGATTAAGATTGGCCAAATATTAGCCACATAAGCAAAGAATGCAAAATACTGTATAAATGGACAATCATGAATGAGACTCAGAAGAAACAACAAACAGCAGAGTTCCATACTAATGGTCTTCGTATGTCAGAATTAACATATTTAGAATATAAAACTATCCATGAAATGTTTGAGAAACAAAAGATGGAATCTAAAGCTAATTCAGTGATAAAAATGTACAAAATATGATGAGGCAGATATGGAAACAAACCAACAGAACTCTCAGGGGAAAGATGTAGTCACTGAACAGTAAACCCGACAGACAGGTTCCTGCAGAGTAGGTGGAGCTAAAGAGGGCACTGACATCCTGGAAAAAATCGCCCAGAATGCAGCTGCAGACAAGGAAATGGGAATTATGAAAAGGAGACTGAGACAAAGGGCAGAGAATGTGAATGTTTAATATAAATCTAACAGAGCTCCAGAAAGAAAAAACAGATATTCATCAAAGAAATCATCACTGACAATGTTCCAAGACTTATGAAGGGGACCATCTATACATAGGATTGTGGTATACAGACACAAGAATTATAAAAGCAATCCAGTGGAACCAAATTTACTCTTTGGCCTAAAATAATGACAATAACAACAAAAAAAGACCCCAAATACATGAAACAAGTTAGCGAAACACTGGCTATTGGGCAATGAGAGAAAGTGACCCCTGTGAAATCAGAAATCAAATGAGCCCTGTGGTCACTCCAGCTTGTGGAGAGAGTTTCCAGGCTACAGCACAAAGAGGGAAACAAGAGGGACTGCAGTGGACCCTCTGGGTTAAGGAGACAGAACTCAGAGTCCAGAGAGAGGGGAGTGAGTAGGGTTCAGAGGACAGGCACCACAGAGAAAAGGGCTGCAGAGAAAGAGAATTCTGGAAGTCTGCAGAGGGTTCCCCTTACGTGTTCAGCTAAGTCATGATTAGGGTATAACATGAACGAACTGCCTGAGACCATGGAAAGAACCATCTAGAAGGATCAGAGGAAAGAGAACCCAGCACCCACACATGGCTCGTGGTGCCCATTTCCACCATCCAGACTGGAAAAACTCATGATTCATGGGGCCCTGGACACTGTACAAAGAAAAGTGTTGCCTCAGTAGTACTCAGAAATAACTAGCCCTGTGTAGGGAGGTTAGATTTTTTGTTACATGACATTTGATACACAAAGAAATAGGTGCAATTTTTGAGGAATCATGATGAAATGACTATCTGGAGATCTTCATATTTTTTATTGAGATATAATTTATAGGCCATAAAATTCCCCCTCTTAAAGTGTATAATACTGTTCAGTAAACTCAGAAAGTTGTGCAACCATCAGCACTGTGCAAATCCAGAGTATTTTCATCACCCCCAAAGGTACCCATTAGCAGTCATTCCCTGCTTCTCTTTGTCCAGGTCCCTGGCAACTACTAGTCTACTTCCCGTCTGGACCTGCCTCTTCTGCACATTTCATACAAGAGGAAGTACATACTCTGTAACCTTTTGTGACTAGCTTCTTTCACTTAGCATGAGGTTGTCAAGAAGCATCCATATCATCTCCTGTATCAGTACTTTACTCCTTTCTACTGTCAAAAATATGCATGTGCTAACACCCATAGGACTGTACAATACAAAGAATAAACCTTAATATAAACTACAAACTTCAGTTAATAATATATCAACATTGGTTCACCAATTATAACAATGTACCACATTAGTCCAGGATTCTAATAATGAGCGGAACTGTACATGGAGGAGAGGGGGTATATGGAAACTCTATTATCTGCTCAATTCTTCTGTAAATCTACAACTAATCTGAAAAAAATTTATTTTCGAGCCCTGGTTGGTATGGCTCAGTGGACTGAGCACCAGACTGCAAACCAAAGGGTCGCTGGTTCAATTCCCAGTCAGGGCACATGCCTGGGTTGTGGGGCCAGGTCCCCAGTGGGGAGCATGTGAGAGGCAACCACACACTGAAGTTTCTCTCTTTCCTTCTCCCTAAAAATAAATAAATAAAATCTTTAAAAATAAAGAATAAGCTCTGTTTAATAATATACATGCTGAAATATTTAGGGGAAAATACACTGATGTCTGCAACTTACTCTGAAGTGCATGAAATTGGTGGATGAATACAAGGATGGCTAGTGACTAGACAAACGATACAGCAAGCTAAGCCGAATGTTAATGGCAGAATCTAGATGGTGGGTGTCTATGAGCTCACAGTAAAATTCATTAAATTTTTATGGGTATTTGGAAATCCCCATGAAAAAATATTAGGGAAGAAATAACAATGACTGGAAGAGGTCATGTGCTTGTATCCAAAGATATTTATGGTGTCAACCAAAAAGAATTACAGCGTCAGCCCTATTTCTGAGTAATCTGAGGGTCCTCCTGTTCAGCTCACACCCCAGCTGGCAGTTACTCCTCCCCCTATAAAAAGCAGTTACTGTGAAATGCTGTGAAATCCTCCTCCTGCAGCAGCAGGCTGCAGAGGCAGGTGCTTGAAAAGCAGACGCACACACGAGCTGCTCAGAAAGCACTCGGTGAGACAGAGCGCAAGGACAGTAGCATGCAAACAGAGAGGCGGCTTGAGGCTGATATCCAGGACTTCCTGGGCTTGTAGGGTGTGACCATTTACCAGGGACTTCTACTGGATCCTCACAGCAACTCTGCGACTCAAGGAGGACTCTGTCAGATGCCAGACCCCGACAACAGAGACTTGCTCACTGAAGGTTGCCCTGAGACTAGACCTTCAAGAGAGCTCTGACCCCAGTGAAACGCTGGCCACTAGATTGTTCTGGACCTGCTGGGTGTTTCACCATTCCGCAGCCCGTCATGGATGCTGGCACAGCAATCACTCAGAAGCCTCATCGCCTACTCTCACCTCCTTTGTGTTCTTTACTCCACCGTTACACTATTCTAAACCCTCGGCTTCGAAGACCTACTCTGATCCTGTCTCTGGAACTTCGGAGCTCGCACTTTTGTCTCACTCATGTCCAACAATGTTTCTTAAAGGATTTTGGTTTCCACTTGCCTGCCTGTCTCTTCATGTTTAGACTTCCTGGGACAGGACCCCACCCTATGTGGCCCCTAGAGGCTGACGCCTGAAATCTGCTAGAAGAGTCCGGCTTATACCTGCTCCTCAGAAGGGAAGGGCTGGGTACACTATACCATCTAGTTCCTTTGCCACAATTCCTCATCCGTCCCTCTGGCTTTGTTCTTACATTGATGACTCCGACTTTAGTGTCCCTGTCCCCCTTCTCCAGCTCTTGATGTTGTTCCCACAACTTCTTAGTGTCTCATCTTGACTGGTCTCTTAGTAATGGCTTTGCTCCTAGCTACTCAGTACAGTCAGGTAGGGCAGCTCAGCATCCATCAACCAGATAGTGGAGAAACAGGGCAAATTTATATCATTAATGCCCATTCAGGAGAAACAGATATTCGGAGGTATCTTATAATATGCCTATGGCTCTATGGCAAGTAAGCTGCAGACATGGAATTGAACCCAGTATTCCAGTTCTTCTGTTCTTTTCAGCTTTGGAAACTACCAGTGTCACAGGAAGAATTATAGTGACAATAGTATCTATCACCATCATCTACAACAAATTATACATATTGAGCACCTAACTCTGTTCTCATTGACACCTCACCCCAATCCTATGAACATCTTAATGCTTGAAGCAGAGTAGATGCTCAATAAATATTATTGACTGATTTCTTCATTAATATTTGGGCTGATTAGTGACCAAACAGACAAAGGAGATTTTCAGAGTAGCTATCATGTTCATTTGCAGATGAGAAAAATAAGGCTCAGGCTTTTACCCACGTTGCCCAGAGATGGCAATCTGAAACGGGATCAGTCTACCTGCAGAATCCATACTTCCCCCATTCCACGCAGCAGTTCACCCCCATGCACAAAAGATTATGGTGTCGTACATCTCAACAGAAATCACCTGAAGGAAGTTCTCAACTATTATACTCTTATTATAGAAAATACAATAAAAATGCAATCTGGCTCTTTATTGTCAGTAAGAGAGAGAAGCATACTTTTGTGATTTTTCTCAGGAGCAGAGCTACAAACAGAATTCTGATACGAAATCCAAAAGGAAACTGGAACGCCCCGACAGCTGCTCTCACCGGATTTTGGACAGTAGCTCCCCTCTGTCTGCGCAGTCCACGCTGACTTGTCGAATGAGCTCGTGGAACACCGTGTTGTAAATGTTCTGCTCCTGCCTCAGTACGTGTAGCAGTTTGTGCATCTGGCAGAAGAGAAGTCCATTAGCACTTATTACGGTCTGGTCAGTAAAAACCGTTTCCGGAGTTGATCACTCGGCATGTGAGTTAAGTTTTAGAAGCACCTTGACTAATTTATTTGACGAATATTTTCTATTATAAATATATATACTTGTATATTTATAAATATATACTTATATGTAAGTATATGTAAATACATATATTTATATATATATTATATACTTATATATTTATATGTTATAAATAAGATACCTTTTCTTATGTATTATAATATATGAATCTATATTGAAGGTCTAGTCTCAGGTCTATATTATAATATATGAATATATAAGAAAAGGTATCTTATTTTTAAAAAATTCGCGTCTAATCATTGCACATCTTTATATGATGCACTGAGGTCGCGATATCACTTTCATGTTATTCCTGCCAAAACCCAAAACCTGAACCTAGTCACGGCTGCACAGCAGACAAACCAAAACTGAGGAACATTCTCCAGAATGACTGGCCTGTGCTCTCCCAAATATCGAGGTCGAGAAAGATGAAGAAGCATTTCAGATTACAGTTGTCTAAAGAAAAGTGGCAAATAGCAGCACTGTGTGATTCTGGGGTCCTGAAAGAAAGGCGAAAATAGCTATAAAAGCCATTATAGGGACAATGGATGAATTTGAAACATGAACTTGGACTACCATAATGATGTCAAATGTCCTGGTTCTGAAAACCACACTATGGATACGTAAGAGAACGTCTTCATCCACAGGGAATACACCCTGAAGGGCTTGGTGGTAAAGAGGCACGATGTCTCCAGCGTATTCTACGGCGGTTCAGAAAAAGAAACTCTGCCTATGGAGGCACGCGGAGAAGGAGAGAGACTGATAAAGCAAACAGGGCACAATGCAAACAGTTGGTGAATCTCGGTAAAGGTTACCTACGAGTGCCTTATATTGAACTTATGCATATGTCTCAAGTTCTACAAAAATAAAAATTTAGAAAACAAAAAAGCCTTCATTAAAAAAATCTGTATCTATGTAAACCTGAAAGAACCTTTTCATTAAGCACAAAATAAAAATTACAAGTGGTAAGAAAGTACAATTTAACTGGCAGTGGTTTTTATTGGTATATAAAATATTAAGGGTCTTATAATCTGTGGTGCTTAATATTCAATGGAATACAGTAATAATAAAACTGTTGGCCCTGGACAGTGCAGGGGCTGGGAGTCCCCTGCCCACACTGCCGGAAATCCATGTGTATCTTTGACGTCCCCCAAACTTGACTCCTAACAGTCTACTGTTGACCGGAAGCCTTGCCAATCGCATAAATAGTTGATTAACACATATTGTGTACATTGTATATGTTACATACTGTATTTTACAATGAAGTAAGCTAGAGAAGAGAAAGTGTTACTAAGCAAATCATAAGGAAGAGAAAATACATTGATGGTATTCACTGAAGAAATCCACGTATAAGTGGACGATGCAGCTCAACCGTGTTGCTCAAGGGCCAACTGTCCTGACGGTTAACTGCGTGCTGTTTCCCACGAGCCGAGCGCTGACTGCTCTCGGACCTCCGCATCATCAGGTCACTCCATCTCCACAGCCACCACACGAGGTGAATATCATCATCTCGAATTCACAGACGAGGAAATTGAGGCACAGAGATGCTAAATGACTTGCCCAGGGTCACCAGCTAATCAGTGGCAGGGCCAGGGTTCCAACCCAGGCACCCCACCATCCGGAGCGCATGCTCGTAACCACGATCTAGGTTACACGGATCTGTGCGGTCACCTTGGTTGGCCCTGTGTAGTCCTGATTTTCCACACCAGCCCTCTCTAGCATCGTGTCCATCACGTCACTCAGCCGGGTCACCTCCACTCTTTTATTAGGTTTCCTGAAAGATCGAGATGGCGGACGCAGTAGTTACCGTTACAACAGGTCATCCTCAAATCTCAAAAACAAAATATCGTGTATACAGAAAATGCATATACTATGACATATTAATGGTATCTTAAAGTATTAGACCTGTAAGTATTGATCTAGTGGGATATCAGTAATACAGTTAAAAAATGCAAATAGTATGATCCTCTGTTCCATTAAAGAAAATAATGCTCCTTCGCCCCCAAATTCTATTCTGTATGATTGTAAAAACAGAAAAATGTGGAGAGATAAACACCAAGCTATTAATATTGGTTACTTTACAATGTAAGATGTGTGTGTGGGGGGGGGGAGAAGTAAAAACAAAAAGACTGTAGTAAAGTGGAAAAATACTAATGGTTAAATGTAGCATATAAAAGTATTTTATATATCATCTAGCAATCCCACTGCTGAGTATTCATCCAAAGGAAATGAAGTCAGGGTCTCAGAGATATGATTGCCCACCCCCCCAATCCCCGCATTCACTGCAGCACGGGTCACAACAGGTGGAAACAACATAGATGGCCATGGACGAATGAATGGATGGAGACAGTGTGATGCATACAGACACTGGAATGTTATTCAGCCTTTAAAAAGAATGAAATTCTGCCACGTGCAACAACATTGATGAACCTGCAGGACATCATGCTGTGAAATAAGCCAGTTACAGAAGGACAATACTGCACGATTCCACGTACACGAGGCACCTAAAATAATTAGACTCACAGCATCACAGAGTGGAGTCGTGGTTTCCAGAGGCTGGCGGGAGAGGGAAATGGGAAACTGCTAGTCAATGGGCATGAAGGTTCAGTTTTGCAAGGTAAGTTCTACAGATCTTCCCTACAACACCGTACCTATAGTTACACTGCAGTGCACACTTCGAAATTTGCTGAGAGTGGATCTCATGTTGTGTTCTTACCACAACAAAATAGAATGTAAAAACACTGAAAAGAATTTCAAAACTGTTTTCAAAAAGCACTTTATAATACTCGAGTACTATAAATATGTAAAAACTGAATATGCAATTGGGCAATTGAAAATACTGATTAGATGACGAAATTGCGGGCAATTATTGCCTTGGTTTTCTGCTGTTATTTTAATATATATGTATGCAGTTATTCTTTCTAAGAAACACTTTAAAAAATAAACTGTACTTACATGGATGGGAAGAGCAATAGCCTGTTTTCACTGTCTTTGAGGAGAGTAGTGTATTTGCTGTAACGAATAAGACAGGTGAGTGCTACTGTAAGAAAATTGTCCAGCCTGCTTATTGCAGATCACAGCATGATCAACCTAAGACCTCATGGAGCTGGGATGCTTGACGGTAACCAGAAAGGGCCACCGTTTTGCACACATCACACCTAAGTAGTCTGAGACTTGTACAGGTACAGGTGTGATGGTATTTGTCACATTTGGAACTTTTTTAAGTAAAGGACCTTTACTTACATTCCTTAATATGTCAGAATATGAAAACTGCCTTGATTCACTTAAAAGCAGCCTTTTCAAAAGTGGAAGGATTGTCTAAGAACACTGAAGTGAACGAAGTTAAGAGACTAAACAGGTTATAGAATTAATAAGAAGCAAAGATAAAACTAGAACGCCATTTTCCGCCATCCCCACCCCATCTGTCCTCTGGTGGTGCTTGTTTACACCTGAACCAGTATCTCAATGAGAAAGACATGGTGATCCTTTAAATCCATTCCTAGTTATGCACCTTTTTTCTTCCCCTAGTTCATAAGCATTTCCTTTAGTTCTTTCCCCTGCTGGAACTCAATTGGTTAATAAGGTTCACTTTCAGAATTTAGATCAGTAAAAAAATCCCCAGGGAATATAAAGACTCATCAGTTTCAAAAGTGAGTGTGTACGAAGGACTAGAGGCAATGACATCCCAGGAGCAATGAGCACACCTAGCACCCAGATCTTGGTTTCTAAGTATCATTCTCCACTGAAAGGAATCAGTACTCCTTGGAGAAGTGGCTCAGAGTTCATTCCAGATGAACCTAAAAATCTTACTGAGCCAGAAGATAAGAGAACATTCACAGCATTATGCCGACATGCCCAAAGAACCTAAGAGCTAGCTCAAAGGAGCTAGCTTTGGCAAAATCTGAAAAATTTTGAATATCAAAATAAGTGATCATAGTAAAAAATAATAACCCACTGGACACAAAAGAAATCCATAGGTCCATATGGTAAAATGCTAACTAACAAGTATAGCAGAAAGGATGGAGCTAAGAACAGACCTGTAACTACGGGCTGCTAGAAAAAATAAACCAAAGTATTTGGTGGTGAAGGGTCCCAAAGTCTCCAACTTACTCGTGAACAGTGAAAGTGTGCATGTGTGTGTGTGTACGCGCGTGTGTTAAAGCAAGAGAAGCACTCAGTGAGTCGGAATAGAGGGCACAGGCAGTGCCTTGTCCTGTTTTTGTGACTTTTTAATAATTTTGAAATTACATAAAAATTAGAAGGTACCCCCAAATCAGTTCTACTTAGTTCTTTGACAACACGTGGTTCCAAACCCCACCACATAGGGAGGTGCCATGCAACACGGGCCCCAGGCACAGCAAACAGAGGGACAGCGCCCGGGTGCTTCATTGCAAGATCTCAGTTCAAAGTCATTGTTTTTTAAACTGTGAAACAGTCAAGTGCTGTTCCAAAAAGTAAAAACAAGATCCCATTTTCGGTCTTATAAACCGGAAAACTGGAGGAGAAGAGTTGGCATTGTGGAGCTAAACCCTGGAATCGTGCAATATGAGAATTCAGCTCAGAGGGCTGCTGTCCCTCTCTCCATGGACATTCTTCAAAACTATTCTTAAAGAGGCATAGCCAAGCATTGTGAACAAAGATCCTTTTTTTTTAAGTCAAAACTAAATAGTAGGAAAAGACAGAGAAGAATTTAATCACTAAAACCCCAAATTCTTTCAAGGCTTTTTCATCAATTTCTTTAAGTGATTTCTTTCTGAAATGGTATTAGGATGGAAGGCCGAATGCCTCCTCCTTCCAGTGTAGACATCGCCCAGGAACGGGAGTGAACCGTTTTCAGCTCCTCTGTGTCCGGAAAGAGGAAACGGTCCATTCATCAGAAACTCACTGTGGACCACGGTACTCACTCATCGTAACACTCCAAACCTGAGACTCCTGTGTTTGACACGATATGAAATTCTTCAGGAATCAAAGTATCTGTTAGTTTCTTTGGCTTAAAAAGAATAACAAGAATGAAAATATTAGTCAGTTTTCAAAAAATGACTTGCACAAATCCTAATTCCTGTCCCAAAGGGATGCTATTTATTAAGAGATTTTGATTAGAAAAATAATAATATCAGTAATATGGGACATGGCAAGTAGTAAAAAACTTTTCACCAGAGCATACTTTGTAAAAACCATGAATGACATAATAACCTGGGTTTTAATGTTAGTTACAGGGGTCCCTTATACTCGTCAGAAGTCCACTGACTCTTTAAAATTCAATAGGCATTTAAAATTCACCTTAGCAATATCCCCAAAATAAGAATTCTATAACTTTGAGCCCTGACTGGTGTAGCTCAGTGGATTGAGCACGGGCTGCGAACCAGGCATCGCAGGTTCGATTCCCAGTCAGGGCACATGCCTAGGTTGCAGGCCATGTCCCCCAGCAACCGCACACTGAAGTTTCTCTCTCTCTCTCCCTCCCTTCCCTCTCTAAAAATAAATAAATAAATAAAAAGAATTCTATAACTTTGAACTGTGGATTTGGGGGAAAAAATCTAGGCTCCTAAACTGTATTTTCTAGATTAAGTGAAGAACCGTAGTCTGGAAAATGGCTTAACATAAGATACCTTTTATCTTTTCTCACTAAATACCCTTTTCTAGAAATAATTAAAAGTGGTGTGAAGACTGATAAGCATGCAGGTGGTTGTTACAGGACAACACTGCTTCATGTGTTGGGGGACACTCTTTTTTTAAGTAGAGAGGGAAGATGAAATCATTCATGGGATCCGTCATCTACCTTATGGGGCACGATGGTGCTGTCACGTGACCGCAAGGAATGGCCAGCACGCGGAGGACAGAGTGTGCTCTCCCTGGCCTCTCCTTGGACATATTTCATGTCATAGAGAAAAGAAACATCCCTGAAAAGTAAGAAAAAGGTGTTGACAAAATCAGTTTTCTGTCTGGTGACTGGGTAAGAGTGGGTCAGGTTTCCCCGGGCTATTTCCTCCACTTATGTCCTTGATTTCATCTTCGACCACGTCCCTGGGGGACTCATTTCATCTGGTGTAACCTCTGCATATCCCCCCTCTGTTGGGACACTCCCCGTGGTCTGTAACTCGGTCCTTCCCCCTTTTAAAAAAATCTCCCCTGACCATGCGTTGTCATGCTACCATGATGGACAGATGGATCGATGATCTATCTTCTGTCTCTCCCTTTCTGTCAAATATCAAACTTCGTGAATTTCCCCAAAATCTGTTTTCCATCTCCATCTCTGCTCTGAAACTACTCTCCAGAAAGCTGATGATGGCCTTCCACTGCTAAGCTATCAGGTCTTATCTCCCACTACTTCCCTGGATTTTTTCCAGGGTTGATCACCTTTTTTTAAAAAAACACTCTTTCCTGTCCACTGTGTTGCTGGACAGGCTGGGGTCTTTCATCCTCTCTTAACTCCTCCTCCTCGGACTCCTCTGTGACCCCCCGGCTACTGAACAGAAATGCTCCACACCGTTCTGTCCCCATCCCTCTCTTCTCCTCTCCCTCCGCTTTCTCCTGTGGCAATGTCATCAAGTCTCTCCTTATTACCTGTGTCACCTCCAGACATAGCCACGGTCCCCCTCCATTCTAACTTTTCATCCTCCCGAGTTCACGAATTCTACCAGCAGCACCACCCTACTCATCAAAGCCTCAGCAGCCGTAACTGATCCCTTCCCACCCTTAGCCCTCAACACCCACCCGTCAGGAACACACTAACTTTACAGCCACCATGGCACCGTTCCAGTGGTTGGTTTTCTTGTTTTTTGCCAATGCCAAAGTCACTAGTCCAAGTTGTGCTCACGTTTTCTTTGGATTCTCAAGTCTCCCTGGTATATTCTACATACTTCTGTCAGATTTATCTCCCTATAGAGGCTATAATCCTGTCACTCACTACACATAATTTTCAGATGTCTCCACCCCTCTTTCCAATTTTAATTGCCATTATGCAACACAGGTATGTTGGTTCACCAAAAGAAAAGAGAACTACCCCATGGTCCAGCAACCCCATTTCTGGATACACCGTATATGAAAATGAACTGAAATTGGGATTTCAGAAATGTTTCTGCACTCCCAGGCTCACACCGCAGCACAATTCACAATAGTGACAACATGGAGATAACCTAAATGTCCACCAATGAATGAACGGGTAAAGACAATGTAGAGATGTTTACAACAGAATGTGATTCAACCTCAAAAAAGAAGGAAATCCTGCCGTTTGTGACAACGTGGATGAATCTAGAGAACAATGCACCAAATGAAGTAAGCCAAGGAAATGCAAATACTGCGTGACCTCCGTGTGAGAAGAGCGAGTGGGAAAGGGGGGGAACAAGGACGTGGACAAAAGGCACAAAGTTGCAGTGATGCAAGATGAACAAGATCTGATGCGCAGCGTGGCAACGGCACTGAGCAAAATTGTGTTGTGTCCTTGGAGTTTGCTGAGAATAGATCTTAAATGTAATCTCCCCCCACCCCCACCCCCACACGACAATACAGAGGTGATGGATAAGTGATTTAGCTTGATTGTGGTGATGTCACAATGTATATATTTTTCAGAACACCTAGTTGTACACCTTAAACATACACTTTTTATGTGTCAGATATCGCAATAAAGTTTTTATTCTTTTTTTTTATGCTGTGTTATCTAGCACTAGTACCTAATTGTAGCATATTTTCATCACCCCATCAGCAATGGATGGACAGTTGCGTTGTCTCCACTTTGCGGCTATATGCATAATATTGCCATGAATGTTCAGGTGAAGTTTTTGTGCAGATGGGTGTACACGTAGGAGTGGAATCCCTGGGTCATGTGGCAACTCTGTGTTTAACTATCTCAGGAACGGCCAGACCTTTTCCAAAGAGGCCGCCCCAGTTCACATTTCCACCAGCAGTGTATGACACCTCCAGTTTCTCTACATCCTCACAAACACTTGTTATTGTCTGCTTTTTTATTATGGCCATCCTAGTGGGTGTGACAAGTGTCTCATTGTGGTGTGATTTGCATCCTTACAGCTAATGAAGTTGAGCATCTTTTCATGTGCTTCTTGGCCATTTTTATCCTCTTTGGACAAATGTCTATCTAAGGGGGGCACACTCTTGGACCCTTACACAGCCTTGGAAGTGGTGACCTCCACGAGGGGTCAATCCCATCCTGTTCTGGGAGTCATTCCCAAGGGCATTGCTTCACACCTGCTCCTTTACTGCTTTCAACAATTTTGTAAATACTTGATTTCCTGCTTAAAATATTGAGTGTTTTATTTTCTACATCAAATTCTGATTAAAAGAGTTGGTGGAAATATTACTCAGAGGCTATTTGCCTGGTTGTTTTGTATTTTACTGCTTTGCTCTGAATACTTATGGTTGCTATAGAAGTTACCTCTTATTATGAATACTATGAATTGTGCACAGATGTATTAATTTTCTACTGGTGCCAAAACAAATTACCACAAATTCAGCAGCTTAAACACTGCCCATTTATTATCTTATTATTCCATAGGTTAATAGTTCCACATCAGCCACATTGGAATAAAATCAAGGTCTTAAAAGGGCCACACCCCTTTCTCCATGCCCGGACGGAACATTCCTTTCTTTGGTCATTTGGGTAGTTAACCGAATTCAGTTCCTTGTGGTTCTAGGACTGAGGTCCCTGTTTCCTGGATACTTGTCAGCTGAGGGCCAACCCCAGCTTCCAGTGGCCAATGGTGATTCTTGGCTTGTTCTCTCGCTTCCTCCATTTTCGGAGCCAGCGAGGGCAGCTGAATGCCTCTTGCACTTCGAATCTGTGCTCCTTCTTCTGTCTCATCTCTCCAACCCATGCCAATGCCTTCCTTTTCTACGTTTAAAGATGCGGGCGTTCAGATGCGGGCCCATCCTGATAACCCAGGATAATCTTTCCAGCTCTCAAGGTCCTTAAACTCAACCACATCTGCCAAGTCCCTTTTGCCACGTGAGGGTCCAAGGATCACAGTAAGAACATCCGGGGGGGAGGCCATGATCGCACCTGCCACAATACAATCTCTGCATTTACAAATCCCAAGTCAGAAGTCATTTGATTGACATTAAAGCTTTTATGTCAGTTATTAGCCACGTTCCGAGAGAGCTCATTATTTTTTCATAGCACTTTAAATATCACGTAACTGCTGTTCCTATTAACGATGGCCATGATCTGAAGGCATAAAATTTAGATACTTTATGACACTTGTGCCCCAGGACTCAAAAGTCAATGGCCCAATTTCCTGCCACTTTTTCTAGCACTGCGATAGCTGAGTAATGACACTGTGTATTTAAATAGCCCTGTGTAGTTTTGCAAGTGCTCTTCCATTTATTACTTCATTTGCTTGTTCTAGATCCCTGGGAGGTTCACAAAATGGGGCATGTCTATTGTTCCCGTCTTATAACTGAGAAAACAGAACACAGAGGGACTACAAAACCCACCTAAGTGCTAGTACACTCAAACATTTCTTTCAGGTGAAGTGGCATTTCAGTAAGAAGCACTCAGCTGATAAACGGACCGTACGTACAGAATGAGAAGGTCACAAATTTTCACAGGAAGATGTTGACATTTAGAATATTTTTAGGAATGATCCAGAAACAACACGTAGGAGTTACGGGTTTGATCTGAAACTGTGTAAAGGTTAAGGGTTCTCTTTGAGGAAAACCAGAGACTCAGCACTTGTTTTTCAAGGCTTTTCACACCTTGAAGCTACGTCACCAGCATTTCTCAGGTGCACAAATAAAGGAGGTGCTAGAGGCATTCTGCCTGTCCCTTTGATCTGGTCCCTTTTACTAGGGTACAAAGGAACAGGAGAGTAAGGGGACAAGTACAGAAAGGCATGCAAAAAAGAAAGCGGAAACAAACTAAAGTAAGTACAGCCAGCACCTACTGTCATCCTACTGATAAGCTGGTCCCTCCTTAGACTGTACTGTGATTCATCAAAGATACGGCTCGATTTAAAATTTGTGATTCCGATTTTATCAACTGTGCCCCTCCCAAGGGAATCATTCGAAAGGAGGAAGTGACTATCTGAATCCACCCCTACTATCTTCCTTCTTTACCTTCCAGCTCCCGTTAGTGAAACGGGATGGTCAATCAGATACTTGAATTTATCCCTTCGAACGGGGTGATGCCAGACGTGATCAACCGGGCGTGGAAGGGTGCCCTGCTGAGCAGCAAACAGCAAACAGGAAAAAAGAAAAAGAAAAAAAATTGAGTAGCACACAGCAGAGGGCGCACGAGTCAAATAAAATCTTAGTCATTGTGAGCGTTTACTTACATTAAGGGCATTTGTTTATTCTACAGAAAAAAAAAGAGCAAAATTCTTATTCCATAACATTGAAAAAGATGAAAACTAGAACTATTCCACATGAAAGGAAAATATCAAGACTAAGAGTAGTAGTGATCATTTAGGTAAATCACATAAAAAACAAGTTAATGCAAATACTCTAGTATTTCCTTAGAAACACTCATGCAAAAGAATTTAGTTTTCAATATAGGAAATTAACTTAAAAATACGTTTTTAAGACAATCTGGAATATATAACATATGCTCAATAAATATTTACTGAACTGGATACCAAAATGAGGAGTGTTCCTAAGTACTTTCTGTGTATATATATACACACCTTTGGGGTTTTAAGTTTCTTTGGAGGCAGTAAGTTTTCAGGACAAGGACCAGCGCTGGCTGCATAGGTCAGAGAAAGGAGAACTTCTTCCGGGATGAACTCATTCTGAAGGGAAGTAGGAAGGGGTTTTGAACAATCCGCCATATATTTTTTCTCCCTTAGCTCGGGAAGTCCTAAGAAAGTAATGGGAAAGAAAGTAATGTGGTTTTTTGGAGGCAGCTGGAGATTCCCAGGCTGCCTCATCAATCCCATTTATGTGCTTCTAACATATGTTTTAAATGTTTCTAACATTTATATGCTTCTGGCTGTCAAGAATAGTAAGAATATTTAAAACACCGACCACTGTCTGGTCAAGAAAAAGTTACTCCTATTGTCCGCCCTACTTACACTTCCATCAGACACAGGTTCACACACACTCGTGTACAAAGATGAACTCCCATTATTCCAAATTCAGAGTTGAAAAATAAATTCAGTTCATTTGCTCAGTTACCTGCGATAGCCTTACGATGATGGGAATGCCTATTTTCCCTTTGATGTGAAATGACAAAAGAAACCTCCTGTTACCAAAACTATCAATTTAATATTTTTTTCTATATAAGTTCAAAGGTGAGAATAATTGCATTAAATTGGAGCACTCAGAGAGAGTGAAAGGGATCTGCTTTGGACTTAAAAGTAAAAGTCGAATTGGGGTTGTTGGAAATGAAGAGCGGAACAATCTGAGCAAATCGGTCGAGTAAGGACAGTACATAGGGTGTTCTATGCAGCTTGACGAGGGCAGAGAAGATGTAAAGGCGGGGCAAATACAGGAGAAGGTCTCCCATGGTGTCAGTCACGGAGAATGGGGTGGTCACTCCTAAAGAACTCTCCACTAATTTCTGCTCCACCCTGAGTGTGGCTTATGCCAATTTCCATAAGGAGATATCCGCTTTCATCACCATGAAAACCTCTCAAGCTCAAATTACCAAATGTCTATCTCTTGAAAATTTGGGGTGGAATCAGAGTATCAGAGGAAGTAGAAAATGAAAAAAAAATTAGGTGGGACTTTTTAGCACAATTTCCCCTAAAAACGAGATGTTGGTGAGTTGGAGCAAACTTGAATATGATGGGGGTAGGAATGAGTCTAGCTGATTATTTCCTAAGTACAGATCTACATTTATCTGTATATGAATGAAAATCTTAAATAAGGAATTACTTCCATTTAAAATAATTATGAAAACCTGATACAAACTGATTCCTTACTAGGTACCAAAAAAAGTACTGTTTCACACAACTATTGGCATGTAAAATAGGGTGCATTTAAACAACAGATCATCATCAGCCTTTGAAAAAAATACATAGTAGTCCATAGGTGGCGTCGTGAAACAGGGATCGGAGTAAAAAATACTGTAAAAGGAACGGCTTTGATTTTATTACGAGTGTATTGGGAAAACGAAGCTAATTAACGTATCCTGAAATCTCATATTAAGGAAAACGGTGGACGGATCATGGTTTCTGTCTATAGCCAAGATTATTTATGTCCGCGGACCTTCGAAGAACTTTACCTGTCTCTTCCTTGGATGCAGAGACTAACTTTTGGCCCTCGAACGACGTGGAGGGTGTTTTCGGGCGAGCCATAATAAATAATGCTTTCAATCACTGTCTTTTCTAATTTGAAATAGCCTTCCGGAAAATTAACCTAGAAACAAATCAGCAACATGTTGGGCAGGTTGCAGGCAGAGAGAGGGAGAGAGAGAGAGAGACCTATTAGGAGCTTATGGTTAAATATCGGAGTTGACAATTCATCCTGCATGGGTTTTCCTTCTTCGGGGAGATTTCCGCGTTCCCTCAGGTCATCTGACCTAAGAAACCTGTGGGTGTGCCAGGGTCTGCACCCAGCCCACGAAAGGCACCCTGGGCCACCCACCGGCGCCGGCACCTGTGGGCTCAGCCTCCGGCCTCCCCCACAGGTAGCGCCCTGGCACGCCAGCTGCACAGACTCGGGTTAGGCACCGGTCGCACCGTTTGTGCCTAAGAAGTGATGGGAAACGGACACTTGCAACCCGTACTGCAGGTTATGTTTCCCGCCAGACTTCTTGTGCCTCTCATTTTCTTGGAACGCTTAAGTGTCGTCATGGCAACCCAGGACCCTGAGCCTTAGCCACTCTCAATGGAGACTGCCTTCGGCGGTGCCTGCGGGAAAGGGAGACGACTGAGAAAAATCCCAACAGTTTCTCGGGTTCTCGGTGCGTTTTAAAGGTTCAGCTGTAATAGAGAATAAAAGTGTTTAAACGGGCTGTCCTCACGGAGCCTGAAAGTGTCTCGATCTCCGGGCTTCCGCCCGCAGGCTGGCGACAGTGCGCACGCGCTGGCGGCGGCCGCGTCCCCCTCCCACTCCCTCGGGACTACCCGTGGGACTCGCGAAGGGAGGCGCTGCGGAACTTGAGCGAGCGCCCCCTGAGAGTTTCTCTCACTTGTTTTTTCTGTTTTGCATATCTTCTAAAAGCCAAATTCTCGGGCCAATGGGGTAATTAAATACTCTTCAGTTGCCATCGGTTGAGGCTTTATTGTGGATGTTGCCTTGTCCTTGACGTGCCTCGATCAAGTCTTTGGACACTGAGCACCGCCTTCCCGAACACGTGGGAGCCATTCCTTGGTTGGGGCTTATTTTTTTTAATGGGTGGAGACAGAGGAGGATATTGCACTTTAGGTAAAGCCAGCCTAAGTAAAATTGTTGGGTGTTCTTGCTTAAAAACCTGTTCTCGAAAAGAATGAGGTACCACATTTGCACTTTGGATTTGAGACCCTGCCCCATAACGCCACCACAGATCATTTTGTATGAGATGGGGCTGTAATGCCAAATAATGCTGGTGGAATCCCAGTGGCTTCCACGTTGATAGACTTAGAACCTCTGGTTTCTAGTTTCCAGAGTCATAAAAATGAGAAATAAAAGCAAAATGTTGGAAATAGAAACAACCTCTAAGCCCTGGCTGGATGCCTGTTAATTGGAGCCCAGTCCTGTACACCAAAGGGCTGCCGGTTCCATCCCGTGGGTCGTGGGTCGCTTGTAGGAGGCAAGTTTCTCCCACACCTGATTCGCTTTCTCTCTCCCTTCCCCTTCCTCTCTCTCTAATCAAGATATCCTCCGTGAGGGTCCAAAGACCCTTTTAATTCTTCTAGTCAGACACCTTGGATGTCAGCATTTTAGCCTTTACCCCTATCTCCAGTCACCCTAATTTCTCTCTAGATTTTCCAAGGATTAAAACACACACATATAGTTCACCTTTAAGGACTGGCAACCATCAAGACCTGTGATGCAATGCACAAGCAGGTGGAAGGTAACCTTCTCCCAAGTGTATTTGCCTCCGTTGCTCCTCACTGGTGTTGTGACTCTCCAGTTTGGAACCATAACCATGGTAGTGAACTTCAGAGGTCCCAGAACTCCAACATCAGTTTGTACACGGTTTATCAAGCATTTAGGTAATGGAAGAACAAAGTTACTCATGTTGCATAATCTTAACCTTTAAAAAAGAATCTAAGTAGGGCATTGATTGAAGAGATGGAGATAAGTGATCAGATTCAGGAGATACACAGTAAAGTCAATAGGATTAAGTGATTGGATCTGGAAGTAAAAGACATCAAAGGTTACTTTTCATTTTCCAGCCTGTGCAATGGTGTGATTACACAGTTTCCTAAGCAAAGGTCCGGGTTAGAGTTGCAGAAGTAGATAAAGTAGCACAACAGATGAAAACACATCGTTACACTAAGACCACTGCTATTGATGAGTACAATTTAAACTCTTCTCTTCATTTTGAATTATATGGAGAACACTAAAATAGAGGAAGATAAAGTGCAAGACAAGCAGGTAATAATTCTCCAAAATGGAAATGTCCGGACATGTAAGAGAGTCACAGTTGTCAACAGGGCTAGTTTGCTTGTTGGTGTCGGCTGACTTCTCTGGCAGCTTAACACCAACTCAGCAGTAGTGTCGTCCAGGGCGGGACCATTCTCTCAGCAGAGAGCCAGTGTGACCCCCAAACATGCCCCGAACTGAGGAAAACACAAGGAACAGTGGGTGTGCTTGTGCAGCAATCTCCTTTTTACCAACTCATTTTCCAAGTGTGCAGGGAGGACTCACACACACCTCTGTGGGCACCTAAACATGGCATGCAAAGCTCCTTGAAGGAGTCTGAGTGGGAAGTAGGCAGAATTTTTCAATGGGACTAAGAAATGAAGGTATTATTGACAAATGTTTTCAAAGAGACACCGAGAAGCCGAGGCACCACTCAGCCTAACACTTCCCAGGGCAGAGTAGGTCCTACTGCTGCTTCCACACAAGGACATCACTAGACCTGAGATGATTGCACAGGGGTGTGCCTGCAAGAACATGCTTTTGTCTTGTTCACAAGTGTGTCTTCAGTACATAGCACTGTACCTGCCACGTGGCATTGATACAGGCTAGAATAAATTCATCTTCCTCATTGCACAGTAATTTGGGCTTCTGCAGAGAGCACCCACGCCAACCTATTACCACGACATATGCGACTTCTTGTGGTATATTTACAAACTAGATCCATGAATCTAGTTAATCTGGGTCCAAATGCAAGCTGAGCCTAAAAAGGCATGACCCTGAACTTTAGTAAATTCATCGAGGAGAGGCATGTCCTATTTCTGAGGGAACTTCCCCTTCCCACTCCTCTGCAGAGGCGTTAGTGAGTACTTTCTTGGCTCTTATCACCATACAGTGGGTCCTCTGAGTCCATAAGCCCTGCACCTGCAGACTCAACTAACTGCAGGTGGACAATAATTGAAAAAAAAGATTGTTGCTGACATGTACTATGTAGTTACCATAGTACTATGTAGTTAGGCCTGTTTGCATCTCCTGAACATGCTCAGACTTTACTAGTCATTCTTCCCTAAACAATACAGTATGCCACTTACATTATATTAGGGATTACAAGTAATCTAGAGGTTAAATTATACAGAAAGATGTGCAGGTTATATGCAAACATGCCATTTTATATAAGGGACTTGAGCACCTGTGGATTTGGTATCCACGGAGGATCCTAGAACCAATCCCTCAAACAGGAAGAGAGGACAGTATATGTTTCTACGAATAGAATGTTATAATGTCAAATCTTACTCATATCATGTTCCTGTTATGAGATTCTTTGGAGAGAAATGAAGCAATTTATCTTGCTTCAAAATCAGTTTCCCCAAGTCCTGTCTATAGAGGCACATTTCCACCATGGCCAGGTGGCTCAGTTGGTTGGAGCACTGTCCCATTCCTGGTCAGGGCACATACCTAGGTTGTGGGTTCAATCACCGATCAGGGTGCTTATGGGGGGCAAGTGATCAATGTTTCTCTCCCATATCCATGTGTCTGTCTGTCAGTCTGAATCCCTTCCTTTCCCTAAAAATCAATAAATAGATCCTTGAGTGAGGATTAAAAAATATATATATAAAGGCACACTTCCCAGCCAATGTATTTTCACCTTTTATTAGAAACCTAAGACCATTTCTTTCCATCAGAGGGGGGTAGGCAGTGCATTTCCAGAAATACCCATTCACGAGTTTGAAAAGGCCAACGACGAAAGGACTCAAGCCACAAATAATGACTGACACGAAGAGGAGGCTCAGGAGTCGGTGTCACTGCTTTTCTTGGTGCAAGTCAAGTCACAAGTCGGGCCTGTCACTTCTCTGTAATCTGTAACACGGCTCTCCATTATCCTGGGTGAGAAAGGTCTGTTACTTGCCTTCTCTCTGGCTACTTTCGGCATATAAAGCTGCCTGGTACTAGACGAAAAGCATTGGTGAACATGGAATATACAGTCAACATAAACACAGAGTTAACACTGGGTACACTTGAAGTTACTTTTAAAACAATACAGTTTTTCCCCAAATCTATTTATTTCCCACGCTCTTCACACATGCAGTATTTTGCCTTCTTGTGTATGTGTACTTTTTAAAGCTTAAAAATTTTCAGGTAATGTGAATACGATGCACAGTACAAGGTCCGGCAGAAGTAACACCTGCATGAGTGTGGTTGGCAGGGTAATAACATGGGTGTGAGAACTTACAGTTTAACTTCAACATTTCACCTAAAACGTCATACATTGGTCTTGAGTGTGATATTGTTATGTTACAGAATGACATGCTTGTGATTTTGTAATAAAAGATCTTGTGAATAAAAAAAAAAAATGAGGGGCGTTATTTGTGCCGGACTCAGTATATACAAAGTGACGGCACCAGTGACAAGACACACAGGGTCTGGAGGGGAAGAGGGAAAAGGAATTCAGGCAAATGAGAAAGCAAAAATTAGAAAAGCCATCTCTAGTTACAGAAAAACCTTGAAGCCACCGTCAGATTCCGGTGGCCCCTCTGCTTTCTCAGAGCACCGCTGACTGAACACACAAGCTGGAGACGGAAAGACGCAGGAAGGAGCTGCCCAGCCGGCACACAGGGCGGGGCCTCGCCGCCGGGCTCCAGCTCTCCCCGCACCCAAACCCTGGCCCCTAGACACGTGGGAATTCAACTTGCATCCCCACACAGCCGGGTGCCGGAACTGCCTTGTGTTGCAAAGTTGTTTCAAAGAGAAAGTCCACCTACCACTTCATTAAAACAAACAAAAGAACAGCGGGAAGCACAGTGAAGTATCTGTTAGCTTAAAGGGCAAGTTGACTGAAGAAATGTAAATGTAATGATGTAGAAATGAGGAAGAAAGCATTTAGAAAACAGGAGCAGAAAGGCAGCTGTAATTTTTTTTAAACTCTTATCACTTCTGAAATTAACCCTTTCTTTTTCTCAAATTCAAAGTAGCTATTAAAATCTGTATTTTACAGGGAAAAAATGAAACTTAATATTAAGGATTCAGTAGATTATACAGATTGTACAGCTTCCCTACTGGCCTATCAATTTTATCATTTACTGATTTTCTGGGCATTAAACTTGGAGTGGGGAAGGGGATGGGCTAACTGAGCAAGAAGGGCTCCACTCTCCCTGTGTCAACCAGAGTAGCCGTGCAGACATTTCACGTCCTTTACAAACTGGGTTCAGAGCACTGTAGAAACTTTAGTGATGTTAGAAGCTAACCAAATGTATTAGCTTCACAAATAACTCACATAAGCTTTGGTAATACCATTCCTCAAAGCATGTCCCCATTCCTTCGATTTCTGAGCCATGAGCATGAAGCCCAGAGGTAAGATTCACAAAACGATGTCCCAGACAGTTTTTCCATGGTGTATACATATACACCATATATACATATAAACCGTATGATATAAACTACATAAGCTACATGAAATTCTGCAGATTAGTAAGCAAATCACTTAATATGAACTATCCTCCATTAAGAAATTTCTTCTGCCTTCCAAGACTACATGCATTCTTTAAACTGGCAAAAATAAAGCCTGGTTTCTCTCCTCTCCATAAATTCTAAAACTTAAGTAAAAAGTGTACATACTAGTTCTAAACACTTGACTAGGTAAGAGCAGAAATGCATTTCTTTATACAGGTCTGGGACCCTACCCTAATGCTGGGCAGTAAACTGGGAAAGACACTCAACGGGTGGAAACATCAGTGAGAGCCTTTAACAATCTCATGAAATGCCTGTCAGTTCCATTATGGAGAGCCTAACACCTCCGTCAGGGTGCGATACCAATTCACATCACCCTGAGAGTCTGCAAAGCACAGCACATATTTTCGCAAGTTTGCAGCATTTGAAACACTCATTTTCTTTGAAGATTATTTATTTATTTTTAGAGAGGGGAAGGGAAGGAGAAAGAGAGGGAAACATCAATGTGTGGTTACCTCTCAAGTGTCCCCTACTGGGGACCGGGCCCACAACCCAGGCATGTGCCCTGACTGGGAATCGAACCAGCAACCCTTTGATTCGCAGGCTGGTGCTCAGTCCACTAAGCCACGCCAGCCAGGGTGAAACATTCACTTTTTAAAAAGGATTCCAATGAGATTATAAGGGTTTAGGTTTAAAATTTATGGGAGATAAGAAAATAATGAGGCCCTATTTCTGCCCGGGCTTGCACTTTGCAACAACCCTGTGAGGCAGTTATTATCCCGTTTTACAGATGAGGAAAACTGTGGCTCTGGTCAATGGAGCAACTTCCCTCAAGAGCACACTGCTAGGAAGTATGGGGCTGCCCTAAACAAAAGCCTGGGCACACTCTCTTCTCCCCGCACCGCTGGTTTTCTGGCCGGGGGTTGGGGAGACAGGTGCACAAACACAATGGGCTCCAGCACCCCATCTC
This sequence comes from Tonatia bakeri, assembly GCA_004024845.1. Classification (NCBI taxonomy): domain Eukaryota; kingdom Metazoa; phylum Chordata; class Mammalia; order Chiroptera; family Phyllostomidae; genus Tonatia; species Tonatia bakeri. The sequence goes on along the minus strand of PVIA01000610.1, from coordinate 346,009 downwards.
CACCTGGACCACAAGCAGCTATACTTCACCTGTTTCACACACTGGGCTGAAGTGTGGCAATTTTTTAAAAATTATTTAGGCCACTGGGTTTCTACAGTTACATGCGTTTTCCTTCATTTCTTTTCACCACACAAAGCAATGAACTTTACTCAAAATTACTTATGGCCACACAAAACAAAGATTATCTTCTTGCATAAGACTTCAACAATTCATAAATGGTATCTTTTTAGGTTACATAACCCACATGAGTAGCTTTTAAACAGTGTTCTATTATGTTTTCTGTAAGACTTCTGGATTCAATATTCTAGGCAATATGATTTTGGTATTATGATTAAAATTGCCTCTACTAAATGAGTCAATTCTACAACACAATCTGTTTGCAAATATAGGACACTGACTCACTGCACTTTACCTGCCGAGGGTGTCCACTTTCACCCTGCAACAATTAAACAAGGAAAAGTCATTTCCCCACTACTTTTGCTTTCAAATGTTGTACTTACCAACGGGTTAAAAACAGCCTTAGTTTTCTAATTAAATTCTAACATGAGGCAATTGCAGTAGATGAATCCACCAAAAACCAAAAAAATTCCATTTTCCTTCACTAATAATTTTATTCTCCTTTTCCTTGAGAATAAAAATATCTAACAAATTTATGGCAAAATCAGAGATCTTGTTCTCTTGGATAACACTCTAAAAATAGTTATTATCCTTAATATTTCTTATAGGAAAGAAAATTTAAACTTACTACTTTTCAAAGGAAAAAGGTATCACCCAGTAACTGAAAATGATTTTAGTAAGGCAGGGCGGGAATCAACAAATCTTTCCAAAATACATTAGTAAATAGTTTTAATTTCTTTGTTTAAAGACTTCTGCTAAAATCAGCTAATGATGAGACCATGGCAACCAGACTAGTTTATTTCACACAAGGTGGCTGTTCCTTGGAGTGTCCTTGAAAGTTTCTTAAAGCAGTCTTATTATCATTCTAAAGAGTCTCTAATTATGCAGTTATTATCTGTCACATAAAAATCTTTCTGGAGGTTTTGAGCAGAAAAAAATCACTAATACACAAAAGGAAAATGAGTTTTGTTCTTTTTTTTTTTAAATAGCCAACACCAGCCCAACAAATACAGTGTTCGGAATCAGTCCGGAGCGCGCAGGCCCTCTCAGTGAGCTGCATGCCCGCCACGCTTCACACAAGCACAGACGGAAGAATCCCCTTCTCTCGCTTCAGTGTGTTGGCTCATTCACACCCAAGTCTTCCACCGCCCTCATTTTCTCGGCTCCCTCATTATAATTTAAATGTAGTTATAAATTTACTTGGTTGACTCGTTTTAATTGTCAATAAAATCACCAGAAAATGGACGCAGTATTAAAGCAGTCTTGTTTGGGGGTTGTGGTTCCATAACAATCATAAGACTACTCGCCAGGTACTTAGTGGAACCTGCTTGAAGATAACCTCCTTTGAGGTACACTTTTGACTGTTCAAGTTGGATCTGATGTTTAAAAAGTGCCTAACTTCATTTGGACCAAAGGTACTGGGAATAAAACAGGTGGCTGAAGTGGGTACTTGTAGTACAAATTAAGTTGTGACTACTAAAAAACTCTTCTTAACTTCTTGTGAGACTGCAGCTATTTTTAAAATAACTTGGAAGACTTCCAAAAGTTTCTGGACAGCAGGAGGCCTGCTAGAATACCAGGAGAGCCCATCAAACTGGCTGCTCCAATTAACGATCACCTCTTAAATAATACTTCTTTGGGTGGAGAGCTGAACCACATACAAGGTCTCTCACACTCCCCGCAATGCTCAGTCTTTGCTAACACAGCCACACCGCAGACACACACACAAAATCATTCCACCGCGCCACTCAGTATTAGCAACGGGTATCTCTATCTCATAAAACAGGACACCACACAATAGAGCGCGTGTTCTTGGAAACGATCACGCAGCATAATTTGTTTCACCTAAACCCTACTACCAGTAAAGGTACAATAATTGAGCAAATACAGAAGCCAGCTTCTGGATATTTAATAATCAATATAATATTAATGGAGGTGATTAATACTTCTGTTACAGACTGACTAGCCTGCAAAATAATTCAAGTCAGTATTTATTAGACAACAAAATAACTGTACCAAAGGATACTTCTAAATAACTTAAAAGTTATGACCTTTCAGTTTTTTTTAATTATCTTCCACATAAGTTCTGTGATAAAGTAATTTAAACACATGATTGGCTCCGCAAGTCTTTTTTAAAAATTACTTTGAAAGTTATAAAAAGACATTTTTTTGTCCTGTGCCTTCTTTCTCTTTCCCTTCCTACTTCTGTTCACATCAAGGTATACTATTATGAAATGGAACTCAAGAATTTGAGGTGAAAGGTAAAATTTTGCTTCACAGAAACCATGACCTACACTGTTTAGTGAAAAGAAGACTGGGATAGAGCCAAACTCAAAAAAAAAAAAAAAAAATTAGGATGTATAATAAGATTAGAAAGTAGGTATTTTCTCCCTTTCTACTGGAAATAGCAAAACATTCCAAATTTTCTCTTCTTTCCCAATTGCATGCTTAATCAACATGCATTCCAACAGTATGCATGAAAAAATTTCTAAATGATTTCTTCGTAAGTGTTTTGGCTAATTCGGTGGCCAAGAAAACATGATGTTTAGTCTTTAATTAGATAGTCAAGAAACAACACAGATATCATTTCTCAGGCTTAAGCTAATATGACCCAGCAAAAATCTGTCATCACGTTAGTTGTAAGGCTCCCTTCTCCCCCAACCTCCCAGCCCCCCAAAAAAGTACTGCTTAAGTGTACATAATTCCAGTAAACATCCAACAGCTCAGCTTCAGATGACCTAGGAACGGAGTGAGTCATCTGTCAAGTCTGGACTGGTCCAATAACAAAGCACTTCATCGGTAACTGCTGGAAAGAGATGCTGGCCCCAGATCAGGCAGAATATCCAATCTTCAGTGTCAAGGAATGAACCAAGCCCAAGCTTCTAAAATTCGTAACGGCAAGTCCAGGAGCGTGGCCGAATGTAATCCAAAAATGTTGGCTTCAAAGAAAACAAAAACAAGTAGTTTACTTGTGTGCACTGTGTGTGTGAGAGGTGGGGGGAGAGAGGGGCGTTACTGCTGTCTGCTCTACACTCTGAAAATGCCCCCCATAATCTCAGCAGCCTTCAAGTTCCAAGCAGCTCCATAATTCCCAAGATGTTCATTATCTCTATCTACAGCACAGATTTGATTTAGAAGCTTTACACGAAGACTTTGAAGTCCAGCAAACCCTACACAATTGCACTTCTGACCCGGCTTCAAACAGGTACGGCCTCTTACCCATCTTGTGTTTCATTTTAGCACACCTCTGCCTCTCGCGGCCTAGAGCGGTTAGTTCAAATGCACACAGGGGACTGACAGGAAATAAGGAGAGTGCATGAGGGCAGCATAACAAAAACAGTGTAGACAGTAGAAGCTTTGGCAAAGAAACAGATTAATTTGATTGCTGGCATCCTCGGTTTTAGATGCCTGTGAGAAATACCCAGAGAGACGTATAAAGAAGGCATCCGTAAATATTTGGGCATTATCCATATACAGCTAAAAGCTAAAGCTCTAAGAATGAGACTCTTACATAACCAAGAAAAATGAAAGAACAGAAGAATCAAGGGAAGTGGGATCCTGGGCATATGAGCGTAGCTGGACATTTTTACAGAGTTAATAGTCTGGAAAGGAAGAGGTAAAAAGAAATGTTTATTTAGGAGCGTGTGTGGTGGGAGAACCCTGTTTTAGGAGGCGGGAAGAAAAATAGAAGGAGCTAAAGAAAAAGGAGTAAAGGAGAAGGCGGAAGAAGAAGAAGAGAACCAAGAAGCAGGAGAGTTCCAAGTGAAGGGAAGCAGAGAAGCACCCCGAGGACAACGCGGTGAGACCAGGTAACAAGCTGGTGCCTCTCTCCCCTGAACATTAACTCATCGCCGCCTCCACTGCTCTCCTTCCCCGTAAGACTGCCCTCCAGCCCTAACACTCGGGCATGAACGTGTCTCTTGTCCCCTCCAGCCTGACTGATGACTCACGTTTTTCAAAGGACAGTGCTGACGCGCATACCACTCTTGAGAATAAAAGCACAGGAGGACTCCTTGGCCCGCGAAAAGGGACGTCCACATCATGACATTCCAAATCGGCCTTTTCCGACTATCGTTGGCGATGAAGTTGAATGCCACTGAAGTAAGAAGATAACAAAACACATTTATCAGAACGATCTGTGAGCAGCCTCAGGTCCCTGGTGTGATCGTCTCCTCATCACAGTGAGCACCAATTGTGTGCATGTGTGTTTTACTCTGGCCGCTGGTCCTATAAATAAAAACGACGCTTCAGTGTTGAAGTTTACCAATCAGTGATTCAGTGGAATCAGACGGTACTTAGGACAGATGAAAATATATTTCAGGGACTCACCATATTCTAACTTGCCCCTCCCCGCCCACCCAAAAAAGGGTCAGTTTTTTCCAGCAGTGAACGATGACAAAGTTGAAGAATAGAGAAGCTATTTTTTTACAGTTTTCGTGACCTACTGGATCAGTGTTACCAAGAGTCTTCAAGATGTTACTTAGTTCACTTCTCTGCTTCCAAGTGCAAGCATCTTGAACCAGAGTTGTGTAGAATTACGCAAAGCCAATGTTCTTACCCTCCGGTAGGCAGACACTGCCTTGAGATGGTATTACTGCCCACACCGCGTTTTCTACACTGATTTTACACTTTATTTGGTGAGTTCCTTCCTTGGCACCACGCCCAGCCCCCGCGGCACGCCACGGCACTTACTCCCAAAGAACATGAAGAGCACGAAGAGCACTGGGTAGAAGAAGTTCAAGCAAACAGCCAGAATATACTCGTGCACGACGGCAGACACGGCAAAGACAGCTAGCATGGCGGCGGACTTGAATCTCTTACTGAATAGCTGGGGTAAAAGAAAACATCAGACAGCATTTTGTTGGTTTGTTTGCTTGTCCATACATACCCCGCAGGCTGCACCCTCACCCTCTTCTCCCCCAAAGGAAGAGAAGAACGAGCATCAACGGCCATCAGCAGTTGCAAGAGCAACACCAAAGGCCGGCTTCACACTCGGGAGAGAAGGCTACGCCTCCTCCTCGTGGTTTTGGGTGTTCTGAGCATCCAGAGACACCTCTCTAGCAGCAAACTGCAGAAACGATCCCTGAAAGTATAGTCTATAGACAGTAGTTTTTAAAAAGGCAGTAATTACACATAAACTACATAAGATTTATGATTACCACATGCTAAAGGCATCTATTTAACTATACTTATATGTGATTTTCCAATCTATAGTCCAAATGTATTATAACAATTACAGATACATCTATGTTTAAAAATCCTGATTTTACTAAAATGAGCCATTTTCAAAATGATTAATGGTTAAAAAAAAGATCTGGGCATACTTTAAAAATATTAGTAACTTACAAGTCACTCAGACAAAACACAGTTTCTGTATAATAGCAAACACATGAAGCCTCAACCTTAGCATAATGCGGTGTGGTACACAGGGCAGGCATCCTCTCCATTCTTACAGGTAACAAAACTAAGATTTAGAATGAGACTTGCCTTGCCCACAGTGAAACTAAATATACAAATGAAGGAACACTCAAATACACTCAATTACTTGCCAATAATCTGGAGACACTGGTGTTAATCAACCACGAGGTTCAATACCACACTTCATCACTGTAAATGCATTCTGCTCCGGGGAATGTCACAAAGAACCACCCCCCGCCCCCCCCACACACACAATGACCAACTGGAGAGATATAAATCCAAACCTAAGTGTTTCTCCACTTTTAACAGACCAAAAAAAAAGGAAGAAAAAGCTAGAGGGAAATGATTTGTTAGCAGTGAGATTCGTAAGAAATGACCCACAAATGGTGGATCATTTCAACTTCTCCAAATGCTTGTATGCATTCCTACTTTCTAATTACATAAAATAAAATCCAGAGCAAAAACCTCGTACGAGACCCAGCAAGTGTCCATACTGGTCTAAGCAGTACTACTCAAAGCAGAAGGTTTCTTAGACATGCAGGGCTCACAAGAGAACTGAAGACAATTAAGTATAACGTCTTAGTATTCCGTACAACGCCAACACCTTCTGGAACGGAACCTCCGTTCTTGAACACCAACAGGCAAACCCTGCTGCTCACCCAGAGGAAGTCCTTGTAGGCGTAGTAGTACAGCCAGTCGTGGACCACCACGTTCCAGGTCCTGTAGTAGTTGGAGTAGGATGTGGAGTTCCACCAGTCCTGGGGGGAAAGCAAAGCGATAAAACTATACACACACGACACATGCACCACACACACACAAAGCCAAGGCAAAAAACCCCGAATAATCCCAACGAACATACACACGTAATCTCCAAGAGTGTGTTCTGGTAAATTGTTAGTCTCTATACTAATCTCAGAAAAAACTTTCTTTAAAGAATTTATTTGTTGATTTTCAGAGAGGAGAGGGGAAGGAGAAAGAGAGAGAGAAACATCAACTGGTCGCCTCTCACATGCCCCCAGCTGGGGACCAGGCCTGCAACCCAGGCATGCACCCTGACAGGGAATCCAACAGGAGATCTTTTGGTTCGCAGGTCTGTACTCAATCCACTGAGCCACACCAGCCAGGGCTGATGTCAGAAAAATCTTAAAAGGTATTTTGGTTATTAGTGTTGAATGGGATATTAATTTTAGTTCTATAGATGACTAATTCCCTAGATTCATTTGTCTCATGAAGACAAGTTATAGTGGAAGACACAGAACATATACAATGGTTAAACCTAGTGTTCCTTTAAATAGCAATCCATTAATCCTCCCTCCCTTGTTAAAATGCAGTAAGAGAATTCTGAGGTCACATGGAATTCGGTAGCAGGCTCACATTAAAGAGCTGTCTGCTGGTGTCGAACAGAAAAACTTCAGCTGTACAAGGAGTGAGCTAGGAGGTGGCTGCCTCCAAATTCTGGGGTATGTTGCTCCCTCCCTACCTTAAGATGAGACCAATGGACTCAGACATCTAAAACACAGACCCTCTGCTCACTCTCTTTGAGAAAGGAGTGGTGGGCTTAAAGAGTTGACAAAACCACAAGAAACCAACAAAACTCTAGACCTGGGCTCTAGCCTAGAGCTTAATTCCAAATTTGGAAGTAAAGAATACTATTTTTTTTTTAAGATTTTATTTATTTTTAGAGAGGGAAGGGAGGGAGAAAGAGAGAGAGAGAGAAACATCAATGTGAGGTTGCTGGGGGCTGTGGCCTGCAACCCAGGCATGTGCCCTGACTGGGAATCGAACCTGCGATGCTTTGGTTCGCAGCCCGTGCTCAATCCACTGAGCTATGCCAGCCAGGGCTTAAAGAATACTATTTTAAGCAGAATTAAAGCCTTTCAAATATAAACGAGGACAAAGTTATTTCCTTCCTTCAACAACCTAAAGTGGAATAATTTGCTAAAATTATTCATACAACACCAGACAGCCTATTTCAAGGGAATAAATAGTCAGCAAAGTCTCTTAACCCCTCTGGACACATGCTTTCCTACTGTGATCACTGATGCAGGCTCCAGGGAAAACCACGTGAAAGGGGAGGGCCTTTGGAGCGAACGAGAAGGCTTGAATAATTACACTGACACCAGAATTGAGAACTTAGTATTGGTAAAACGTGGGGGAAAAATAATTTCATAATGTCCATGTTAAAAAGCTAGAAGCCAACAGTGCTCAAATACCTGACAAGGACATAATAAAGTGTGAAAAGAAAAGTGAGTTTAAGTATATATTACCTTATAAAACATTCTGTCACCAAAGCGTAACATCTCAGCAAAGGCATTGAGCCAACAGTGCAAAAAGGAAAAAAAAACAAGTAACTGTGCCAGCACACCTAAAATAAAACGGACAGCATTGAGTCTTTCCACGTAGGCGTTAATTACGTTATCACCTGTTTAGCTAAAATAAAATTATTCCAGCGTACCCATTCCAGAGATGACAGTGTTCTTCGTAAATTATTTTAATTTTATAAAGTAATTTCCTTCCAAATGGGTTTTACAGATGACAAACAACCCAGCCTGTTTTTAACAGAAATGCCTAGATGTAGGGCTTAACTTGATACCCAAGGCCCTTGCAAATGTGGCCCTCACGCATTCCTTTACAACAGTTTAAAACTGGGGGAGATTCTGTCTCCCACCTCCCAAGGGACATGTGGCAACTCTGGAGACATTCCGGTTGTCACAACTCAAGGCGCAAAGTCCCCCGAACAAAGAATTATCCAGGCCTAAACGTCCACAGTGACAAGAGTACTTGTCTCCAACTCCACTTTCAGGGCTGCAAACATCACCCCCAACTGGACTTCGGCCATTCTAAAGTCAGTCCGCGCCTTTGTGTCCGTCCCACTACCTGCAGGCTCCTTTCCACCACTTCTCTGCCAGGTGAATGCCTGCTCATCTCCAGTACTAATGTCGAATGTCATCTCCAATATGAAACAAGGTTAATCAGCACTTTGTTTATCCTCCTTATGAAGTATACGTTACACTATGATGTAAAATACCCATCTACACGCCCACCCCTTCACTCACTCATTAATCCGAGCAATGTTTACAGAGCACCTGCTACGGAGTAGCCAACATGGGAGAGATGTGACTGGCTGAGTAGCTATAAGACACAATCCTTGATCTCAAGGAATTTGTAGCGTAGTGAGGAAGACACGCGAGTATGTAACACACACACTATTAGAGGGGCAGATGACAAATTTACTGCAGTAAATCTTGGTGAGCAACCAGAGAGAGAAGGAAGAGAGTGAGTGATCATGGAAAATGTTACTAACATTTCATCAGTAGAGAAAAGTGAAAAAGTAAAGAAAAAGCTATATATAATTAGACCACAAGCTTCCAGAGAGTAGAGAGTATGTCTTGTAATGGCTGAGTCACCAGCACCTGAAATGTAGTAGGGAATGAAGCAAGTCAGGAGAAGTGGTAAGACTGAGGTACGGACGGAGAGACAGAAGAATAAAAACAGTGGCAAGGGGGGATTGTAAGATGTGGTCGACAACAGCCAGTGCTTCACAGAGACCAGAGTTGGAGCTATAGCACCCACTGGATTTAGAATCGGGAAATTCCTAGTGATTTTATCAAAGGCTATTTCAGTGGCCTGGTTGGATTGGGAGCAAGATGATGGGGAAATAAAGCACAAATATGCATTATCTGGTCACAGAAAGCAGCCTGAGTGGAAGCCAGAAGACCAGTGAAAAAATGGGCCCAAGACTGAAATATACTGCATTTGTGGAAAGATCAAGATGGGTACAGATATGCAGATGAGTTTACAGGGAGAAAAGCAGGTAAATCAAAGGTACAACAGCTTTCTATTTTTCTTGCAGTTTACTGAGTGGCCAAGTTCAAGAGCACCCACATTACCTGGCAAGATGGAGTTAAATATACAAAGGACCAGAACGCGAGCGCTGAAAGGCTCCTGTTTGATGTTCCGAAACAAGGGGGCGCAGAGCCTTTCGTAGACGTAGTACATGTAAAACAAGCAGCCGAAAACCTGGAACGGCACAGGGGTGGTTATCAGAATGATGGCCTGACAAGGGAAGCTGGCGATTTTCCTTGAGAAGAAGATACACGGAACCCTTCATGTTTATGTATTTTCCTCTAACAGCAGTGTGAGTGAGACTGCCGGACTGAGCCCTTCAGGCATCACTCCACACCTAGTCTCTGCCATGCCTCTTCCCAAACCTTGACCAAATGGCATTTTTAAAACACCAGACTCTTAGAACCTGCTTTTCCTGCTACATGAATCCGTAACAGAAGAATTTATCTCGTAAGTGGGTATTCATTGAGACAAGAATTTGAAACGGAATCTTCTGCGATTTGATTCTGGTAAGGGGTGGGGAAGAGTTGGGGGGAGGAGTGTCAGACTACACCCACCCACATATATATCCAAAAAAATAAAAACAGGAGGGGAGAGGGAAATTAATGTAGATGCCGACTGAAGTAACCAAATGGAATTACCTTAATTAAAATAAATTCTTCTAGTGAAGAAAACTTTTTGATGTTGGCAAAGCAAACACCACTCACTACACTGGGAGTAACTTTAAAACTTCAGAAAGTGCTCTAAAGCTCCCCACAGACACGCATTTACCAATACTTTAAACAGATTCAAATATTGTAATGAATTCAAATCCTCCTCTCCCACCAACCACCAAACCTCAGGCAGTGGGGGGAAAACGTACCTGTGCAAACTGCGTAACGACGTAACCCCATCTTACAGTGGGGGTCCTACAAAAGGATGCAACAAAGTTAAGTTTTCTAGAAAAAGTAAAAAACTGATCTTTAATGAAAATCCTCACAGTATTTTCCCACATAGAACACTGTTTTTGACATAGGAAATGCCTGTATAATTCTGTCACGAATAACTGTGAGCAAGTGAGATTGCCAGAATCACCATTTGGGGCTCCCCAGGCAGCGAGGGAAAGAAAACGCACTCTCTGTTCTCTGGAGCCCTAAGTGAGCGGGCCCCTCCCTGCCCACCTGGCCCCGCCCCCCAACCCCACAGTTCAGGTGCACCCCGCCTCTGTGCCTCTTGGTGCCGTTACCTGGGATAGCTGTCCCGGTAGATGAGGGTGGGAGCAAACAAGAAGTACAAGTACTGGTTGACTGTGGGTACTGGGATGGTTCCTGGGAAGGAAAGCTGTGCTTAGGTCAGGAGCTCTCAGCAAAAACTGAAAAGGGAAGGCAAGGCAAGGGAAGACCAGAACAGGGAAGCAAAAAAATGACCTCCCCAAATGATGCCTTCTTATTCTGATAATAACACAGCAATCCCTCTACACTAAGTCATTCCTGTGACTTACAGATAACTCCTAGAGCTTTAAGTAGCAATTCTAAGAGTAGTAAGCACACATGGGCATAATGAGTATATTATTATCATTCTATAAAAACTACACAGACTTACAAATGACTAATGATCAATGTTTTTAAAAAGTAGGTACCCAGGCAAAACAGAAACAATCATCAGGAAAGACTGACAGTCTTCCAAACCAATGTGGATCCTATATATTTAAAGTTAAACATAATTCTGCAAAATGTAATATGCCATCCCAGGAAACACCAAAGGCTGAAATACCCTATGAATGATCCTTCCATATAATAGAATCACATACTTGATTTCTCCTTAGCTGAACTTAGCACCCGAGGCACATTTTCTCTGAAATATGAATGCGCCTTCATTATAAAACGGATCTAAAAAAGAAGGGGAGGGGGAGAAAAAGATGATTTTCTATCCTTGTCTTCCCTTAAATAAGTAGCTCCAGAACACTAGATTACAGTCGCATAAAGGATGTTTCAATATTGCACATGCCAACTCAAATCCACTTTTATGGAACAAAGCAAATGAAAAACCTCTGAAGGAGGATGTAATACTGGCGTATTATTTTGCATCTAACAGTGCTATCACAGGTATATTAAAAATAAAGAAATTAAAAATCTATTTAAAGAAAGTCTCCTGCCACGGTCCTTTCCATCAGTCAAACGCTGCATATGGACAGCCGACACAAGGAAATCTGAAGGGAGCATGAACAAAATAAATTCGTTCTTTAGATGGGAACAGTTGCATGACAGAACTATGAATCTGACGTTTCAAAGGGTTTTTAATTACAGAAATATCTCACAGCGCAGGTAACTACTACAAAAAGTATTGGGAACAAAATCTGAACTCAGCCAGGAGAGCCCAACATGATTTCGATTATGAGAAGTCATAGAACACTGGAGCCAGAACAAATTTATGAGATGAGATGAACTAGTTTAACATTTTAATTTTAGACAATAGCAAAAGAACCAGATATAGGAATTTATCCAGCTGAAACTACTAAAAATAACAGAACCTCAGTATCACATGTCTAGGGTAATGACAATATGAGTATTGCTGCAACCATCATTTTAATGAGCACAGCACTGCACTGGGCAACATGCAGAACCTCACCTGTTCGAATATCACAATGCACCGGGAGGCGGGTGGCAGCTTATATGCCAAGACAACGTACGTGGGCCCACACCCCAGAACCGCAAACTGGAAGGCGACGAACAGCAAGCCGTGGAAAAGTGTGTGGACCATGGGATGAGCGCTCTCTCTGTAGCCACTGGCCCAGCGCTGGAAGATGAAATAGGGCACTGAGAGCACACTCAAGAACATGGCCAACCACGTGGACAGGACGACGGGAAACTGGCCAAAAGCGTAAGACATGAGACTGAACTCAAGCACCAGCCTGGGGGGAAAAAGCACAGAGGAAAGACACAAAAGCATGATTTTTAAAATATGCATTGATTCACAGAACTCAAAACTTTCAGGCCCAAAACCCAACTTCAGGAACCCCAGCAACGTGAGTGCGTTGAGGTCACGGAGTGTGCTGGATGGAACACGGCCTGTGAGACTCTGCTCCACAGTGTGTTCCCACCAGCTCTCTCAAAGCCCCAGGCTCACGCAGTCTTTGACCATAAAACACCCCAGGTAACTAAACTAGGAAGATTCTGAACTTCTCAAAGGTTGGATTCTCACATTAATACATTTTAAACTCTAAAATATTCTATGGTAAAGTTAATATTTAAATTTAAAGTGTTCAAACAGCAATCACTGTTGGGTACAAAAGATTTTTCAGAAGAAAATAGGTATAATTCAATAATTTATTAATACAACATTACCTCAAAATTTAATTTTCTAATAAAGCATACAATTCAATGTATGATTACCACACTGTCATTTTTTATAGTTATAATTTGATTTTTATATTAAAAGGAAATGTTTCTTAAAGGTCAAATTCTAATAAGCCACTTATTTTTAGTACCAACCTGAAATGCATACCATAGTAGAAAAATTGGTAAGTCACATATATAAAATTCTCCTATTTAGGAAAATTGCCTAGAAACTACCAATTATAGTCTCTTCAAATAGACCATTTTAAAAATAAAAGTAATGAAACTTCTAATTTTCTTCTTAGTTGTATTTTTTACAAGAGAGGAACCTCGACCTCAACTCAGCTGCTTTGAAATTTTCTGAAAGAAATTTAACCCAATCACCCTCTACTGAAATTTCAACATAGTGAACACTCCCAGCACCCCACGAGTCAACTAGCCAGCCATCCTTCCCATCTTACCTTCCTTCGTCGATGTAATCGACCACAAGTGTGCTCAGGGCGAACAGAATGAGGAGGGCAATGAACATGTGATATATTGTTCTGATGTGGTCCACCTCGAACAGCTCGCTGAAAATGTAGTTCAACAAATAAAATGAACAATCTGTTATTTGATTTTAAAACACCACATATTAAAGACTTTAAAGAGGTCTGGAAGATCCTTAATCCACCCTCCAAAAACCTCTCAAACAGTAATCACAACGGTAAATCTGCAGCAGAGACAGTAAATGACAGGACCCAGGTAACTTAACAGAAGAGCTTAGGACAAGGCTCTTTCTGATAAATGACAATGCTTCTTTTGCATGTTCTTGAAAACCTACCAGAAACCTGTTTTCTAAGGCAGGCAAAAGGCCACTCACTGAAAACAGGGAACACAGAAACCATTTATTGCAAATGCTAAAAAAACTTTTTAAAAAACCCTATTCTTACATTCCACTCCATATCTATTTCTAAGATGCTAAGACTGCGTTTATATAATATTAATGACAGTCAACTACCACCCTACAAGTCCATGCAAATGCTTTTACTTTCTATCTTTTTATCTTTAATTAGTTAGTTAATTAATTTATAGAGAGAGAGGGAGGGAGAAAGAGAGGGAGAGAAACATGGATGTGTGGTTGTCTCTTGCATGCCCTCAACCAAGAACTTGGCCAGCAACCCAGGCATGGGCCCTGACTGGAATCGAACCAGCAATCTTTCAGTTCACAGGCAGGCACTCAATCCACTGAGCTATACCAGTCAGAGCCATACAACACATTTTAAAAGAAAAGCACATTAATTACTTAAGAGTCACCAGCCAACTATTTCAGGTGACCCATACTAATGCAGGTTAAATTACAGCAGTATTCTAATGGAATGAATGAATGAATGAATGATCTACTTAGAGAACATTACAGAAGTATTAATTACATACTCAAAGTGCACTTTTCATTTTCAGTTCACAAATTATGTCACCACAATTGATTTCCATTGCCTGATTTTTAAAATAAAACCCACACAATAAGGGTTTAAAATAACTAAGTCTGATAGAACTATCAAATCTCTAAGCTGGCTAGCCAAAGAATAGATTAAAAAACTAATATATCAAGCCCTGGCAGGTGTGGCTCAGTTGGTTGGAGCATCGCCCCATAAACCAAAAGGCCGCAGATTCAGTTCCTGGTCAGGGCACACACCTATGTTGCGGGTTCTGTCCTGGTTAAGGCGCATGTGAGAGGTAACCAATCGACGTTTCTCTCCCTCTTTCTCCCTCCCTTCCCCTCTCCCCAAGCATGCCCTCCAGCGAGAATTAAAAAAAAATTTTTTTTTTAAATCAATATACAAGAAGGCAGTAACACCAAACTCTCTTGAAGTGGTTTGCCTAAATAGAAAACTCTGTTCTAGTGCTTTGGGTAACCAGTTCTCTGCAGCACAACCTCAAGGAATTTACCAAAGGACAGAGAACCACTCCGATTCCTAACAGCTCCTGCAAACTAGGTGCAGAGTCAGGAGATCAGAAAGAAAGAGCAAGAGAGACAGTGAAGTATGGAAACAAACGATTTCTATGAATACAGACAGAATAAAGTAATTAAACATGCAAAGATTAAGCAGTGATTCCAACAAAGAATAGTGTTTTTAAATCCAAACTAATAATTAACAAAAGCACTAAAAATACTTACTCTAAGAGGGATCGCCTTGAAACAAAAATCTTTCCATGTTCTGGAGGTGCTCTCAGATCTCTGGGGAGAGCAAAAATTAAAACAAAATCTAAGTACTTTAAGAGTTACAAGAAATTTAAACCTGAGAATGAGAGAAAGAAAATCACCAACTGCAGCAGGTAGAATTAATTAGCTGCCTCTCCCAGGGGTCAGGCACTGGGATCAGCATTCTCCGCATGTCACCTCCTGTGCCCCCCTGACCAGTGCTGAGGTGGGCACAGGCCCGCCTGGGGAGGGGGCGTGAGCTGTGAGGCACACCTAACTAAGGGGCTCCAGTTCCTGACGTCACACAGACAAGCACTCTTGCTTCTCCCCTGAAGGACACAGACAAGCCCCTGGCCGTACTTATTCCAGTTCACACAAAGTTACTGATCCATCCTCAAAAATGCACTGATATTTATGATGCCCTCTGCGATGTCAAGGGACTGCTGACAATCCCCAACCACCTCCTGATCTTAAAGGCTGCCTCCAGCTCCCAAAATCTGTTAGCATCTAGCATGATCATCTTCTCTGGGGCCTTTGGCAGTACCATGGGCACTTCCGTTGACTGTGCCTGGTTAGAACTACCCTCCAGGAGAGGCGGGACAGAGACCACAGGAGCATAAAACCACGGAAAGCACAGGATGGCCAATCAGCACACACTGGCCTTCGACCGCCTTCCCTCTGTGCTCTGGACGACTGCCCAATGAGATGAATACATACTAATGCACCTTACAACGATTACACAGAGCGCAACTGAGAAGCAGTGTGATGATGTGGCGAAGAGCAGGGACTCGGGGCTCTGGGTTCAAATCCCCGCTGTGGCATGCTGGACAACACTGCACTGTGCTTCAGTTTCCTCATCTGTAATAGGCAGAGAGTTATAGTGCCCACCGCACAGGTCACTGTTCGGTTTAAATGAGAAGCACCAAGTTCCAGCAGGGTCTGAAGTATGCGCATTTGTTATAATCCATATATTAAGGCGAAGAAAGCCGCCCTTCCAGAGGTCAAATAATTTGCCCAAAGCCACACGCAGCTGACGACAAGGGGCGCCAGGGAGTGGGCCCAGGCACCCGTGCGCCGTCCGCAGCGTCCTGACCGCCGCGCTGCACTGAGCGGACGCCTGCAGCGGGAGAAACGGGCACTCACACTTACTTAGCTCTGTAGTTGTTCTCCCCCTCGAGAACAGAAAAGGTCGTGAGAGCGCATCCGCCACTGTCCAATGACGCCGATTTTTCAATGAGACTGGTCACAAAATCGTCAAAGTGCGTGCCAACCTCCTTCATAAAATACGGCTTTAACTCCTAAAATTTTAAAGCAAACGTTAGAGCTAACACGTGCTTATGGGTTACTAACATTTTTCTCGAGGGCTCTCTTAAAGAGAGCTGGGTCAAAGAAATCCATTTTAGGTGAGTTCACAGGAGTAAAAGAAAAATGATTTCTGTCTCTTTCAAAACACCATTCTAAGCATAAATCAAGATAACAAAGTATCACCTACTAAAGGAACTACAAATAATATACAAAACCAAAACAAAAGAAATGACAAAGACGACAGTCTATTTTTTTTCTCTTCAAATTTTTATCCGAAAAACAACAAAAAGTAAAAATCAGTATGAGTATTTTTTAAGTCCCCTTTCTCCTCAAGCATCCCTTCACCCAAGTGCCCACTGTTTATATTTTAGATCATGTCATTTCTGTACATTACGAACATTTATATAACGTTCATTCCTACCTCCATAGCTTTATGCTTACCTAACCCTAAACACATTTTCATAATATAAAATTCTTACATATTTCCATCCCAGACTATTTTTAACATACAGTTTTTGAAAAGTATGAGGCAAAAACAATATTTCTTCAGATTATAACAGGCCACCTACTATGGATGCTCAAATTATAAATGCTGCTATTTTTAAATTGACAGGACTCATCTACGTAAAAGAAAACAAAGTGTTACTTACTAATTCTTCAATGAAAAAAATTCCTCTTTCCTTTAAGTAAATTAGGCTAAACCTAAAATATCTGAAGTAGCATTTTCTAGGTTCTATTATAAGAGTTTGAACATGACCTTTAAAAATAAAGCCAAACAATATCAATGTACCTAATGACACTATATATGAGGCCTTTCAAACTGCTCAGTCCCTCATAGTTCCCAAATGCCTTTGGGGCCAGTGAGAATACACTAAGGTCCCACCTTTCACCAGACAGCCAGCAGCTGGGAAATACAAGGTGTGCACCAATAAATAATACACGGGAGTTTCACAGAGCAATATAGTCATCAATGAAATCTTAAACAACATATAGTAGTTCAGCCAACACAGAAACAAGGACAAGATGATTGGAAATGTCTTTCTGAGTTGGGAATCGAGCTGAAACCTTGAAGAACAGGACTTAATTTTAAGTGAAAAGTGGCAGAAGGAGACAGTGTGTAAGAAGCAGGGAGACAGCAAAGTAGAAGTCAAAACAGAAGACGTAAATGTTGTAGTCTGGTTTTAAGGACAAAATACAGAAGTACGTTCCCTGGAAGAAAAATGATTTTTATAAAATTATTTTTTCAAAAAAAAAATGATTTTTCCAGATTAAGGTTATCTAATAGTACTTTATTTTCGTTCCTGTTGCTTGTTTCATTTCAATCATATATCCCTCTTCGTTTTGAAATTTTTCAATAGGATATTTCCCTAACCAAAACACAACTACCCCCGGCCCCTATAAAATGACATGAAGAAAAAAGGTTCTTTCTCATTTAATCTCTAGCCGTGGACTGAGTAACACGGAAAGGGCTTTCCCAGCTCACAGACGCCCCGTGTGGGAGTGCACTGGAGAGAAGGGAGAGAGCGTGTCCGTCCCACTCGGGGCTGGGCGCTGAGGGCTGCTCTGGGCAAGGGAGGCACAGAGCCGAGTCCCCGTGGCCCGGGGTTTACAGGACATGAAGCAGGCCAGGAGGCGTCATGCAAAGAAATTAAGGAGGCGGGAGGAATTTTCATGGAGAGTGAAGATGAGACGACAGTGACGATGTGAAGGGGTTAAGTGGGCAAAGTCGGAGGATCTCTGGGGAGAAGAACTGGGAAGAAAGCAGCAGCATGGGTGTGCAAAGCCCTGAGGCAGGAACCCCCTTGGCACTCGCCATAAATAGCACCAGGCAGGCCTTCACAGGTGACGCAAAGGGGTGATAAGAAGGGAGGTCAGGAAAGAATGGGAGGTGGCAGGAGGGCGTCTAAACCACATAAGGTCTTGACCCTTCACCCCTTACTCCTATCCGTCAGCCCACTGATGCTTCACTCAACAGTGAGCGAAGCCTGGAATCTTGGGACGTGGCAAAGGGAGGCCAGCCTCTGCTTTCAGCAAGGACTCCTCCTACACTGGAACCGGCCTCCTTCCCAGCTTGAGTATTGGGGGGAAAAACCCAACTCCATAATGAATGTTCTATAAACGTCACTAAAAGCTGACATTTCAACCAGGCCCTAATCCACCCAGCTCAGGTTGAATACAGCAGCCTGCTCCTCATGGCACTCGGCCTGTGCCTTCTTGACAAGCTGCCCGAAAATGAGCCCGGGCCATGCATTCCAAGGTCGCACTTGGGACTTCTAGTCATGTGCTAAGAAAACCTACAGCAACCTCCTTACCCTCATCCCCCTCATCGACTGTACCCTCTTCTTGTCATCTTCCTCCCGTTCCTTTCACCCCCCCCTCCAGAGCGCCCGCCTTTTCTTCTTTTACAGCCGTCCCACACGAGGGTACACCCTGTTCTCCCAGCTCACTGTCAGATCGCAGGGACCGAACAGATTCGGATCCCGAGGGGCACTTCCTCCCCCAGCACCTGTGCTGGGGAACAAGACACACGCGGCCTGCCCTCGCAGAGCTCACTGTCTCATTAACTGCGCAGCAAATGCCACACAGAACAGCTGACAGTGATAACAGAACCAAACAAGAAAGCAGAAAAATAAAAGCCACGAGCATCTCAATAGCATGAGGACTAGAACAAGGTGGTAACAGATGTCTCCTTGGTAACTTTCTTTCACAACCTCCCCCTACATCTCTGGCTCCAACCCCTGACACCGCAGTGCGGAACACTGCTTGGGTATGCTGAGCTAAAAGGTCCCTATCTAAGTATTAATTCATGTCGTTTTCTCCTGCAGTGGAAGTTATGGGTGAGTAGTCCATAAATCCATACTTGGGCTAATGTAACAATAAGGAAAAGGATGCCTTTAGGGCTAATAATAAAGGAGTAAAAGAAATAAAATTTTTCAGCCAGGCAGACCTGGGTTCAAATTATGCTTCCACCACTTGCCTGTGGCCTGAGGCAAGCTATTCCACTCATCTGAGCAGTTACCTCTGTGCAGAATTGAGATGAGTAACATCTAACTTGCTAAACTGTTGTGTGAACTTTTCAAAAAGCCCAAAACAAAAATTAAAAACACTGCTAAAACACACAGCACAGTACCTGATACAGTTATCACTCTACAGATATTTGTGGCTCCGACCCCTCCCCACTCAGTCGGAGCTAGCCTCTAACAATAGAAACAAAATAATGTACAATAAAACTGCAGCGGAAGCCAATTCTGCCATTCAGTGCTACTACTATTAAAAGATAACTACTTAAATCCTCCACATTCCTGCACATTGCATTATACTAACTAGGTGCCTAGTTAGTATGCTCATTAAAAAATGCTCATTTTTTAATGCCTTTCTTCTCTGAGGGATTCCGGTGCTGGTGGGAGACAAGGAAGGACACTGCCGTGACACCAGGGAGTTTCCCTAGCCTCCTCCTCCCGCGGACCCACACTCGGATGGAAATCGAGAGGGCTACAGAGAAGACAACACAGGAAATGCTCCACTCTGCCCCCTTCAGAGTCCTTCTACAGTATCAAAGTGGCCTTGGTTAGAAATTCAAAATGCAATCACACTAAATCTGAGTAATGCCTGATCTTTATCAGTAACCTGAAAAGGAGGTGGAAGGGGACAGGCTTTGCAATCTCTTATCTTCCCAACCTCATCTCTGTTCAGGTCACCCAGCCCATGGCAGATGGACGGAAGGACAACAGAAGAAGGACGGCAAGCAGTTTAGAACTCAAAGAAATCCCATTTTTTTAAATAAGTAGCCAAGATGGATAACTTCTCAGATTCTAAGAACAGGGTACAGCCGCCATGAAGGGAAGACCCTCTGGCTGGGACACACAGTGAAGTCTCGCCTGGGGACCCGCGATGAAGCCAGGGGAACGGGGACGAAGGGCTAGATCATGACGGACCTGTAAGCCATTTTAGTAAGTTTTCATTTTATCCTAAGGGCAACTGGAACCTGCTGTTTTAAGTTCAAGGTTTTTTATAAACATGTTCAGACTTGCATTTTAGAAAGATAAGTCTTCTACAAAGGGTTCCAAGAGCAGAGGTTACTTTGGAATGAATCTTAAAATGAGAAAAGAGCAGGGTCATTTACAGACAGATAAAAACAACCCTTTCAAAGGCACCACGGCATGACAAAGCCTGAGAAGCAGGCGGACAGAAACACACAGTGAAACGCAGGCTCTGACTCCACAAGGTCGACTGCCAGACCACGAATCGCTCATTTCTGTGAGTCACTGGCTGGCTCTGCACAGAGAACCCTTAACCTCCTAGTGGCTCGCAGTCAGAAACCTGACCTTTCTGGGCAACGCAAGTAACACAACGGAACGGGTAACAACACAGTGTGGGCCTGACACTAAACTGACTCCTCCAGAGAGGCCTCCCTCTAACAAACCACCCCAGAGTCACTGCGTCTTACTCTTTCCCTTCAGCACACTTAAAACGATTCCGATTTCTATGTATCTCTACTTTTTGGTGTCTTAAAGTCTGCCTCTCGCACCTGACTTTAAACACCACGTCTGTTTGTTAACCACTGTACACCCAGCTCTGCAAAGCACCTGGGAAGACTGCGGGTGTTAAATATGTTTCCGAACAGCTTTTGAAACCAACCCCTGGCCCCTGAACTCCTATCCACACCACTGCGGGCTTATTCCGTGTCTATTTAAAGCAGACAGCAGTCACCTCAGAAAACCACCCAACTCTGATCTCTTCCTAGAAGCTATGAAAGGAAAGGAACTAAAATAAAATCCACTTGTTTTTATTATTGGTAATGGCTATTATTTATTGAATGGCTGCTATATGCTAGACACTGTCTTGGGGGCTTTTATATATTAGTTTTAGTCTTAAAAGAACCTTTGAATTCCTCTTACCTGTGGGACATCTAGGCCTGAACAAGTCAAGTGATGTGACCTGCCCAAGGTCATAGAACTTGTAAACTATACAACCAGGATCAGAACCCTGATCTACAACCTCAGGAGTTCACATTACATTATACTGTTTTCCACTGTACTTTATCTGAAATATTTTCTATATAATTAGCACCATAAGGCAGAACAGCAACACCCCCCCCCCACCAAAGTGAATGATACACATGTAGCCTGAAAATGGCAGGTGACCCCTCATAAAAGGTAAGATGTTATTTAGCTTAGTTCTTTCCAAACATTTCATTTGAAAGAATTGATATAGAAGAGGCTTACAGTCCTAAATAGTGCATGGTAATCAGCTCTTCCATATTGAAAAGAAAAAGAAAACTTGTCTGGCAATAAGTCTTAAGCATGATTATTGCACAATCCTTAAAAGAGGAAGCCAAAGGTTCAAGATAAAGCAAAAACTAATGAGATTAGAACTCTGAATTATATATGATCCCTTTTTATTTAAAATGAAATTCATACTGGCTGCCTCCCAATTTAAATTAGACTACAACGTTTTTATCAGTCTAATGAGCCGAAGCACACTCGTCTTCACCTACTTAGGCAGATTAGCTGCAAATGTTTACTCTGCCGCTTGTCATCACCTTCCCCTACCTCCTTCCTTCTCACAGGTTCCACACAGAAGCCAG
This sequence comes from Tonatia bakeri, assembly GCA_004024845.1. Classification (NCBI taxonomy): domain Eukaryota; kingdom Metazoa; phylum Chordata; class Mammalia; order Chiroptera; family Phyllostomidae; genus Tonatia; species Tonatia bakeri. Next base: position 324,243 of record PVIA01000610.1, on the reverse strand, counting down.
AAAGCAGTTATTCCCAGCAGTTAACAAATAATAAGACTTTCTGGGCAGAAAACACTCAGACTTCTCTCCCCAGGAGTCTGCCAGTGAATCAAACAGACTGACACTATCCAAAAACAGGTGCAGAAGAGGTTGCTCCAGTGGGTGACGGACCGTGAGAGGAAGCCCTCGTCCGCAGACGCGCCATCAGCGTCTTACTCACGGCAGTTTGCCCACTGACGGCTGGGCAATGGCACGCGGTGTTAACGTGAGAAACAGGGCTTGAAATGCTGTACAAGAGTGAGCGAAATATGTTGCAACGAACAATGTATTTTTAAGAAGCAGAAATAGGAATTTTTCATCCTTTAAATTTTCACATTATACCTAACGTTTCCTCTATAAAACTGTGTGCATTAATAAAAGTGCTCCAAATACTGGGAATAAAGACATTCCCTTCTCTCTTCTCTCCACGGCCACTTCTCTCTGGACACGGTGTGAGCCCTGCCCTTCCCTTCCTGCAAACACCCAGTTCTCCTGCTCAGAACCTGACGCTCCGAGCTCGGACAGAGTGGCTGGCTGGAGGCCTCATTAAGGGAAGGATTCAGAACTATCTGAACTCCTGCTCCTAAAGTCCTTTCCCTTTCCAAAGTCTGAGTGCCCAGCTTCTCCCAGGACTCTCAGACACACTGATATCAAATGTGCTTAAATGAGCCAAAGTGAGTTTCTGTTATCTGCAACCAAAAGAAAAAACTGAAATGACATGTTAAAACCAAGTTGATTTACCTATTAACGTAAGTTGGTTGGGACTTAATCATTTGAAATGACTCCCTTGGACTATTCCAAGGTCTTTTAAGTCTTGTTACAACACAGCTCTAAGGATTTCACAAGGTCATGGCGCAGGGTTACACAACATCCTGTGACCCCACTAGCACCAGGGCTTTAAACATTTTTATGAAAGCATTCGGACCCAGAGTGACCTTCAGAGATTCGAGGAGTTCAACCCACTGATTTCAGCCCACTAACGGCACAACCCCTCTCACTCCCCCTCCCTTCGGGCTGAAGAGCTTGCTCGCTGCCTGAAACCTTCCTCGCAGCTCCACCTGCCATGAGCTCCTCTATCTGCATGCCCAAATTTTCAGTTCTCTGTACGTTGCCAGATTTAGCAAATAAAAATATAAGCCACCCAGTTAAATCGAATAAACAACAAATAACCTTTTTAGTCTGTCTCGAATATTGCACGAAGACTAAAAAGCTAGTTATTGCTTATCTGAACTCACCTGTAGCTAGGCTCACTGTATTTCACTGTATTTCACAACTCCTGTTCTGTGGCGCTGAAAGAGCCCCCCAGGAAGGCCCACAGACTGCCCGTCCCCTTCGCAGCAGGAAAGAATGCGCTAGCAGCTGAAGTTTAAGTCAGCTGCACAAGCTGACTTAGCATGCTGACACAGCATGCTATTGCTGAAGGGGACCTTGGAGACTGCGAGGCCAATATTTTCACTTTAGAAATTAGGGGGAAACTGTCCAGTGAAGATGAGTGACAACTGGGCTACCAGGAGAACCAATCACAATTAGAGCAGCGATTTTCAACCGGTGAGGGGCAAGAACTTTTAAAACATGCAATTCCTGACTGTTTAGTCAGGGGCACTGACGACCTTCTGCTTAGATTGTCAAATAAAAAAATGACAACAGTCAGCACAACAATAGCCACCCGCTATGAACGAATCGAAATTATATCTTTTTTTGGTCAGATAAGCAAAAATACGTGTTTTCTGGCGTGCCGTCGATTTTTCATAATTAGTTTACACGTGCCGTGAGAGGAAAAGGTTAATTAAAGTCACGGATCAGGGGTCTGGAGCTTCCAGCCCCACCCCTGCAGCCCCAGCAACGCCCAGGAGGCCCGCGGGTTAGCTCTACGTGCTGCAGAACCACATGCTTCCAACCACCAGGCCCCAGGCTAACTGGGGAAAGAGCCTCCTTTGCTCAGGACCTCTCCCCGAGTATCTCTCCTTCATCTGGCTGTGACTCTTATCCTTTGTAATAAATCCATAATCTAGTGAGTAAACAGGTTTTCCTGAGTTCTGGGAGCCATTCTGGCAAATTCATCAGCTCCAAGGAATCTGATTTGTAGCCAGTGGGTCAGATGGACAGATGACTATCTGAACTCGTGACTAGCACTGAGCTGGAGGGGTCGTCGGAATCTCCAGTCTGCAGCCAGATGTCAGAAGCACAAGTAACCTAGGCTTGCTTCGAGGTTACCTGGAAGGGGAAGGCAATCTTGTGGGACTAAGCCCTTTTTCACCTGCAGAATCGGATTTTTATCTCCAGGTAGACAGTATCAGAATTCAGTTGAATTCCTGAGACGGCACCCTTGCTAGCATCTCAGAATTGCTTGTTGGTGTGGAGGGAACCCACGTCCTCATGTTAAAATTGGGTCCAAGAACCCCATTCAAATAGGATGCCAAAAATATCTAAATGTTATTCCAAATAAATGCATCTGTGCATGCATGCACATAGAACTAAATTAATAGATAAAAATAGGGCTATTTCATCTACGACACTGGATATTTAGAGGTTCACATTGGCCAATAAATTCTGGAAGTAATATTCTCAGAAAAAAACGGAGGCTGCCTTGGATGTGAAGTCAGCTTACACTCAAATGTATAGAGTATTAGATTATAAATTTTTAAAAATAGCTCTTTGTCCTCCAGCATTTCCTGGGGATGCTGCTCAATTCCGACATGCAGAGCTGTTCGCCTGGCTTGGAACGGCCCCACGCTGCTATTTTTGAGTTGGTATTTCATCTACCTTCCTGACACACTGCTTCTAGATTCAGATTCCACGTTGACCAGTTATTTCTATGACCCTTGCTACTTTCACAAAGCACTTAGACATTCGTACAGAAATTCAACTCTAATATGGCTCACTAAAACCAAGTTTTGCTGGTAAGAGTCAGAAAAGTGACAGTGATGGATGGGACAGCAGAGAAAAGGGCAACCTCGTCCTCAGGTAGGATGACAAGGTGGCAGATCTTGTGTCCCTGGTCTACAGCAGGACAATGTCAGCTCATAAGCGTGGCAAATAATTATCTAAGCAATTCGGCATTAAAAATGTACTGAACACAACTCTTTACCCTAACACTCTACATTTGTTTCTAGAAGAGGGAGGTACTTACCTCTGCCTCTGCTGTCAACTGTTTCTTCTTTGCTATCAACTGCTTTATGTCGACCCTGCCTAAGGAAAAAAAATGTAACTGTTAAGCCCATGGAGGAGATACAGGCACCTACCACCACTGTTTAAACCATGAAGTTGGAAGACAGACAGGCAAAAACAATGACTGTGAAAACTGCAGTACAACCACAAAACCTGACAGCTCTTAAGAATAAAGCATGGGTAATATACATAGAAAGAAATTAATACAAAAAATGCGAAGTAGAAAAAACAAGACTTCTATACAGGTACACACAGTAATTACAACTGTATTAATCACATGATACGATGAGACAATTCTGACAGCATGGGAAGTTAGACTCTCTGAACGGATCCTGCAATGGGGAGTAACAGAACTCACAAGCAATATTAAAGAAATAGATCAAGTGGACTTTAAAATTTTTAGAATGACTTTTTTTTTTTTTTGCTGCAAAGAATAGGGCATCATCAAGAAAATAAAAAGACAAGCTACAAAATCAGGAAAAAAACATTTGCAAATCTGATCAGGAACTCATGCCCACCATATACAAAGAACTCATACCTCAATATAAAAAGACAAATATCCAATTTAAATATGGGGAAAGTATCTAAACTTACATTTTTCCAAAAAAGATAATTCAAACGGCCAATACCACATGAAAAGATGCTCAACGTCACAGGTCATCAGGGAAATGCAAATCAAAACCACAGTGAAACATCGCTTCCTACTCACTAGCACAGCTATAACCAAACACACACACAAGTGATGGCCGTTGTGCATATTGAAATCATGGGATGTTCTGTGTCACTTGCATCAGTAAAGCCGGGCGGGCGGGGACGGGGACTTGCACATGCACGGCGGTCATGCAAGCTTACTCCGGGGAGCGGGACGGGGCGGCTCTTCGGCACCGCAGCCAGAGAAGCGCTATCCGCGCCCGTAACAATGGCGGCTATTAAGAGCGGTGCCAGCTTGGTACAAAGGAAACAGTTTTGTGAGAGGCAGGACAAGTATTGGCCAGACGTGGAGAAATTAAAACACTCCTACACTGCTGGTGGGAATATAAAATAATGCAGTGCTTTGAAAAACAGTCTGGAAGTTCCTCAAAAGGTTAATATTAACACACTTCCCGTCTTCACCTCCTCACTAGCAATTCATTCCCAACCTGTTTATACAGCTCTTCTCTTTTCGGGGTCACCATGGAACCCGAATTTCTAAATCCTCATCGTCATTAAACCTGCTACAAATTTCAACATTTATTAACTATTTATCATTCATCATCTCATTTATTCTTTATAACAACCCAGCAGATAACCAAGAGAGTTGGTTTCCTTCCTATTTTAAAAGTGAAGAGACTAAGTCTTGCCCAGTGACATGTCCAGTAAGTAACTGAGCACTTGAAGAAAACTAGGCGCCTTCTGCCCCCGTCATGCAACATTCATAAAAAAAAAAAGCTAAAAATAAAAATTAAAACAATCAAGGCCCACTTTTAGTGGCTAAATTCCTAAAGATGACTAAGGAGTACTAGGCAGTGACTAATAACCATCTTTTCACTTCAGTTCTTTTAAGAAACATTTTCTTTGTCTCCCTGAAGCAAGTACAGAATTAGCTCATGGTTGTCACTGACTGGTTTTCACTGCCTAGAAGTTCAAACTCATTTTAAAAGCACTCAGTGAAGGTCACCCCAGCCTCGTCCTGCCCTCCCCAGATATCAGTAATCTAAAAATCATGTGGAAGTCACCTCTATTGTTCAGAGGATGATCAGATCTCGAAGTAGGCCTTGAAAGAGTCAACAGTTATCAATCTTTAAAACAAAAAGGGAGATGACGTAGTATAATCCACCTATCACCTTTTACTGCTCCACTGACCTCAGAAAACCTCCCAAAATTCTCAGCTAGTCACATCTGCATGACCATACAGAAACAACGGTCAGTATACAAATATTTATACAGAAAAGGAAATTTAACAAATAATGGTAAAACAACTGGCTAGCCATTTTGAAAAATCATAAAATCCCCAACTCACTTATTATTCAAAATAAATTTCAGATGAATCAAATATTTGAATCTAAAAAACCACAAGTAAAAAATTAGTTTTCCTTTTTCATTATCTTGGATGATTTCTAAGCATGACAAGATATCTAAAGGCAATAATATATGTGATTAGATAAAAAAATAAATGTGGCAAGGCACATCATAAGCAAAGTCAAAAGACAACTAGTTAAAAAATAGTCACACTATAGATACATGATAGTCAAAGAATTAATTTCCTTAATATAGAAGAGATCTTAAAAAAAAAAGGAAAGAAAAATAGCTACCAGATAGGGAACAAAATGGGGAAAGGATATGAACAGGGCTTTTAAAGAAAAAAGTACAGAGTCAATAAATATATTAAAAAGTTCTGTACCTCAATTCATGAGAATAATTTATGCTATGTGTTTTTCACTCATCAAATTGCAAGTTTAAAATGACTGGTAAGACATATTGGCAAGAGTACGGGGTAACAATATAGATGGGAATGTAAAGTGGTGTAACATTTTAAAAAGTAAAATTAATATCATCTAGCCCTGGATGGTGTGGCTCAATGGATTGAGTACCAGCCTGCGAACCAAAGGGTTGTCGATTAGATTCCCAGTCAGGGCACATGCCTGGGTTGTTCGCCAGGTCCCCAGTAGGGGGCGCACGAAAGGCAACTACACATTGATGTTTCTCCCCTTCCCCTCTCTAAAAATTAATAAATCTTTTAAAAAATTAGTAATATCTAAATTTTAAATGCAAAAACTCTTTGACCCAACAATTTTACTTTTAAAAATGTACCCTACAAGTACACTAGCGCAAGTAAGCAGCGACACTGTTTCACAAGTGTTCCCTACACACTGTTATAACACGGAAACGCTGGGAACAACCCGGATAAATGCCCATCATAAGCTAGACGAACTACCAAGCACTGTGCAACAAAAACACTACACAGATCCTTCTAAAAGCATGACACTTACATATACACACACTGAATGAAAATGATGTCTTAAGATTTTCTAAGTCTGGAAAAGGAAACTGCAGAAAATACCCCAAACACAACCCCACTTATGGGGGGGAAATAACTATGATTACTTAAAGGAAAATTATTACTTTATGAGCTTCTACAATGTTTGCATTTTAAAATACATATACAGTGCTTTAAATTTACAAATTTATAAGCACATTCAGCAATCTGTTTTTAATGCAACCAAAATACCTTTTATTTCTTCAGTGAGGTCTAGCAGAAGAGGAAACAGCCCCTTCTAGCATGAGGACAACAGACTGAGATTTTAAAGGGATTTATGCGTAATCTACAAAAATAATAAATGGAAATACCAATCGCAATTGGTCTATAACTTTTTTAAATTCTCAGTCTCCTTTTTTAAAAAAAAATCCTCACCCAAGGATACATTTACTGATTTTAGAGAGAGAGGAAGGGGGAGAGAGAAACACTGATGTGAGAGAAATTGTCAGTTGCCTCGTTTACAGCCAACGGGGGATCAAAACCGCAACCTTCTGGAGTAGGGGACAGCGCTCCAACCAACTGAGGCACCCGGCCAGGGCTGGTCTATAACCTTTTTAAGGCTATAAACAGATTTTAATTCTATAATCAAAATAATTCCAGGAACTACATTACTCAAGCAGAGTTAACTTTGGTTTATTTTTCTTTTATCACTGCACCTGAATCAACTGTGTGGGTTGCCCACACCATACGCAACCAGAGAATTAGCCTTAGTACCATTAAACTTTTACAACATCATGTGATCTTATTTTACAATCAAGAGATAATTTCTGGTAGAAATAGTAAAAGATTTCATGTAGATTATAACTCTTAGTTGACTCCTTTCACAGCAGAGGACTGTGAAGCCACCTTAGGATCCGGGACAGAAGAGCTGCCGCACCACCAACGAGAAGGTGAAGTAAGACCTCAGTGAGCCTGCTGCTCCACATATTGTAAGCAGTGCTCTCCCATTTGCTCTCCTTTGTTTTGCAAGAGGAAACCTGAGCACTGACAGGCTGTAGGCCACCCGCGTGGGCATGCGGTCACTCGGTCACTCAATCACTGCACACACGGTGAGACTTTAAGCCCTATCTTCTGAACTCCTCCTGGCCCGTCCAGTTTTGTCTTCCTATCCATGAAAACAAAACACAATCAACTGTACTTCCTCCTCCCAGCAATTCTCTCTAAAAGCAGCTAAACGCCATACACATACTCTACAAAGGCCAGACTCAACTTCTACTGCTCTGAGACTCTTCCTTCCATTCTACAGCAAGGGCCCCCTCACCCTGTTGGTCTCCCGTTCCATTCAGTTACTGTAATTCACTTAACTTTAACTACTGTTTGTGGCACAGAACTGTCTTCTGTTTTAGTGTCTCACTTATCTGAACTACCGGCAAAGCTGGCACACACACTGACACATAGACCAAAGGTGCTTACCAACACTGGGTTAAGCTTACCAACACTGTCGGCTGGAAGGCTTCAACCTCGGGTGCGTGTGCTGCATGCAGTGGCATAATTAAATGACAGCTAAGACCAATTCTTACTCTAAGAGCTTAGAATTCCAAGATTTAACTTTTGGTAAAGTTATTAAAACCAGACTCCAGAATGCTCTTGAGAAAACTAGGAAATCAGATTAGAAAATTGAAGCTTGTCCATCAAACATTTTACCTACACACATTTCTTGCAACTACATCTTAAAAAACTGTCATAAAGTGGACTGTATAGTATTTTCTCCATCAGAACATTGTTACAACTTATGATTATGTTGAAAGAATATCTCATTAGAAGCAAAACCTTCAAGAAGGACTTTTCTTTCAAAATAGTTCATGCCTCATGCTCCATCATTTAAAACTGAATGTGAGGCCTGGCTGGCGTAGCTCAGTGGATTGAGCACGGGCTGTGAACCAAAGCATTGCAGGTTTGATTCCCAGTCAGGGCACATGCCTGGGTTGCAGGCCACGGCCCCCAGCAACCGCACATTGATGTTTCTCTCTCTTTCTCTCTCCCTTCCCTCTCTAAAAATAAATAAATAAAATCTTAAAAAAAAAAAAACCCTGAATGTACCTTTTGTGCGTGGGCAAAATTGTGTGAGTAATTTTTAGCAATTCTTCTAAAAGACAAATTTGCCTGGAATACATTACACCCGAGAAAAAATAATCATTGACAGTATTTTCTCGGCCCTCTTAGAATCTGAAATCTTTTCAGGATGATTTCTTAGCATTGTTCTTTTTCTTTAAAAAGTTTAAGAAGCTGTTGAAGAAAGTATTAGCTAATATCTTGCACTTCTTTTTACTAATCTTCTTGTAAACACTAAGATACTCAATCTCATTCTTTTGACCTTAAAGCTATAAAAAGTACTAATACTCAGTAACTTTATTTCCACTGGTAATTACATTACCTCTCATTGTCCGAAGTGAGTGAGACTTTTCATGTCTCAGAACGCGTTTACTCAAAAGGCCGTGTCACCCACGACTGGGAAAAGTGTGACCTAACAGGGACTGCCACATTGCCACTGGGAGTGCCGTGCCCCAGAGGCCAGTCTGGGGATCTCTACCCGGACAGCCTTATAAATGTGCTAAAAACAACGTCTAGCAATGTATCCAAGAAAAATCACAAACACTTGAACTCTTGCTTATCTTCATTTTCTAAAAAAACATGTTTTGCTTTTATCCTAAGGAGGAAAACAAACGTACCCGCAACCTACTCAGCTGATTGAAGAAGCTCTTTGCAGACTGGCTGGTTTCATCATTAGATGCACGTACTGGATGAGGAGGCATGATTATAGAATGACAATGATATTAATTTTTTTCACATTTTGCCAAAAGATTTTCAAAATTTGTTACAAAATCCATGTTGCTCTCTATGTTCAGATATTTACATATATATTTTATATATATATATGCGCGCACACACACAGAAATTAATAGAACTACAGTATATTAACTGAGTTAACTCTTATGAAACACTTAAAACAGTGCCTGTCATATGATAAACCTGTTAGTGGTTGTTATTATTACCATATTAATTAGCTATCGAAGGAACAAAGTGGCAAAATACAGGGCAGTGAAGAGTAAGCATGACCAGTAAGTTAGAGGACCTCCTCAGTCTGATGAAGGGCACCTACCAAAACCCCACAGAAAACTACTGTTTGCAGGCAGCATGACCATGCACACAGAAAATGCTGCAAAAACACATGCAAAAACTGCTGGACCTAAAAAACAAATTCAACAATTTGTTTGCACGGTACAGCCTCGATACACAAATACCAGCTGCATTTCTGCACAGTAGAAACAATGAGAGAGTGAACGTAAGAAAACAATTCCATGCACAGTAGCATCAAAAGAAACAAAATAATTAGGAATAAATTCAACAAAAAAAAGTATAAAACTTACAGTCTGAAGACTAAGACACTGTTGAAAAAAATTAAAGACCTGAATAAAGTAAAAAACAGCCTATGTCCAAGGATCGATAGATTCAATACTGTTAGGATGGTATATTCGTTTCTTGTTGCTGGTGTAACAAATTGCTACAAACTTGGTGGCTTAAAACAACAGGAATTGATTCTCTTATAGTCTGGAGGCTGAGCTGAAATCAAGGTATCACAGCAAGGCCACACTCCCTCCGGAGGCTCTAAGTAGAAGCCAGTCCTTGCTCTTCCGCCGCTCTGGCAGATGCCAGCATCCTCGGACCCATGGCCACACACGCCAGTCCTCAAGGCCGGTCTCTACAAATCTCTCAGGTCCATCTCCACATCACGGTCTCCTCTGTGTGTGATCAGATCTCTCTGCCTCCTACTTATATGTGGCTGCATTCAGGGCCCACCTGAATATTTGGGATTATCTTATTTCAAGATTTTCAACTTAATTATACCTGCAAAGACTCCCCCTCACCACACACACCCCTCTCTGTCCCCTCTTCTTGCCATATAAAGAAGCATTCACAGGTTCCAAGTTTTAGGACCTTTTAGGAGAGGGGACACTCTCCAGCCTACCACCGATGGCAGTAACTCTGAAACTGATGTGGGATATCCACATGCAAAAGACTGAAGTTCAACCCTGATCTTTTACCAAACGCAAAAATTAACTCAAAATGGATGACTGACCCAAGTATAAGACCCAAAACTATAAAACTCCTAGAAAAAAAGGAGAATCAGAGAAACCCTTTATGACCATGGGCTTGGCAATGATTTCCTGGACATGACACCAAAAGCACAGGCAACAAATGCGAAACTAGACAAATGGAGTCATTTCAAGTTTATCAACTTCTATGCGTGAAAGGGCATGATCAACAGAGTGAAAGAGCAACCCATGGAATGGGGGGTAATATCGCTCAGTCATCTCTTTGATGACAATTCCACTTCCTGACCATAACCCCTATAGCTTAACTCAGGAACTCCTACCACTCAACAACAAAGAACAGTCAACTCAGCTACAAAATGGCCCAAGGACACGCACAGTCTCCAAAGACGACACACAAATGGTCAACGGGTGTATGAAAAGGTGTTCAACATCACGAATCACTGGAGAAATGCAAATGAAGTATCGCCCCACACCAGTCAGGATGGTCACCACTTAAAACAATAGTCACAAGGAGTGCGGTGAGGATGTGGGGAAACCGCAGCCCTTAGGCAGCACTGGCGGGATTACGAAATGGTGCAGCCTCTGCGGGAGACAACAAGCCAGCTCCTTCAAACATCAGAACTAGAACCACCACACAATCCGGCAACCCCGTTTCTGGGTATTTATCCAAAAGGACAGAAAGCGGACTCTCAAAAAGGTATCTGTTTACCTATGTTCCTAACAGCAGCATTTTTCACAGTAGCCAAGAGGTGGAAGCAACACAAAAGTCCATCGATGGATGAATGGGGTCAAGAAAATGTAACAGATGCATGAAATGGAGCATTCTTCAGCCTGAAGCAAGGAGGAAAGCGTGTCGCGTGCTGCAGCACAATTAAACCTTGAAGACACGATGCTGAGTGAACTAAGCCAGTACGATCCCACTTACATGAGGTATCTAAAGTAGCCAAATTCACTGACACAAATTCACTGGTGGTTACCGGGAGGGAGCAGGGGGTGGGGGGGCTGAGGAGTTGTTTAATGGAGATAGTTTCAGTTTTGCAGGATGATAAAGTTCTAGAGATCTGTTGAACAACAATGTGAATCTACTTAGCACTAATAGCCATAACTGTGAACAACCCAAACAACCAAATGATAACTAACTAACAGATAACAAAATGTGGTTAAGTATACCCACACAATGAAGTATCGAGGAAGTGATACATGCCAAAGCATGGGAAACAGTACGCTATGTGAAAAAAGCCACACACGAAAGACCACATATTCAGTGATTCCCATTATATAAAATGCCCAGAACAGGCAAATCCAAGGTGACAGGGAACAGATGAGCAGTTAGTTGCCAGGGCTGGGAGAAGGCCAGGGTGGGGAGTGACTGTTAGAGGGCATGGGGTTCCTTCTGGAGATGACACAGATGTTCCGTAACTAAACAACGACAATAATCTGTTAGGCAAATAGTTTCTGTTGCGTGGCGTGAACAACGCCATCTTGAAAAGCAAGCTGCTGTCAGTGACCGCCAGTTCGCCCAGAGAGTGTGAGCCTCTGTCACCTGAAAGCAATGTTCTTACAAAGAAGGTCCATTAAATAAGTCATTACTGCCTTGGAACATGCAGCTCTCAACCACTTGGCCACAAGCCACCTGTGCTCCTGGAGGCTTGTGTATCGAGCTCCCAGCCCCTCTCCGTGCAGTGAATGGAGTCCACCTTCCTGCTGGTGTCCCACGCCCTGCTGTGTCCTGCTCTCCCCGCTTGGTTTAATTCGAGCTGTCGGCCTCTTCCTTTGGTCTCCAGGCACCGTCCTCCAGAAGGGCTCCGGCACACCGCAGGAAATTCCCCCACACAGTTGTATGTAGTGAATGCATGACAACCAATGACTTCTACAGCTAAAATGGTGAGCCCCATGGTTGTAAATTATATCAATTTAAAAAAATAAGAAATGGAAGAAAAAATAAAGTCAGAGGAGAAGGGAACAGAAAACAGAGAATCAAGGGGAGGAAAGAAAATGAGGAGGAGAAAAAGAAAAACAACTTAGACCTCTACTCAAGTCTTATTTCCACATTTAGGGTAAAGACAGAACTGGTAAATGGCAGAACACTTGGTCTAGACAAGATTCTCAATTTTAGCTTTTCCCATCAAGTTATATAGGGTCCTCATTTCCAATTACTTCTAGAACAAACGATTCCACAGTATATGACAAGAGATGCAAATCAGAAAGAATAGAAATGACAGGTACACTGTCATGAAAAGAGACAGTAGGAAGAAGTAAGATTTTTAAAATTTAAACAGGTAACAAAAAAAGAAAAAAATTAAATATAGTAACAACAAAAACACACAAGGACAATTTTAAGGTACATCTTGCAATTCAGTACTATGTATCAAAATAACTATTTTAAAATAGCATCCTTTAACCCTTCAATTCCTCTGTAGGCATCTGACAAATATATAGAGATAGTCATTACCATTTGTTTATGGCGAAAAAAAAAGAAACAACTCAAATATTCATTGGAGAGAGAAGTACATTTTGTACATGACATGCACAAAATACTTTATAGCCACTCATCTATTGCTTGACAAAGGGACAGCGTCTACAATGTATCGGAGACTCCAGTTACTGAACAGCATGTAAAATGTTCTATTTGTGTAAAATGTTACTCTTCTATGGAAATTACATATCTTTGGAAGGACATATTTCTCAATGACAGAATCTGAAATCATTTCTGCTTTCTTTTTTCTATTTTGTAAATTGTGGATTAACTGAACATTTTATGTACATCATAGTACAACACAAGCTTTTTTATTAGCACACGTTACTTTTAAAGTCAGGTAATAATGAGTTTCAATTTAGACAAAAAGTTATCTTCAGAACTGGTATTATTTCAAACAAATGCAACAGAATATAAGAAAGCTAATTACTCATAATTTCACCTACTAGGCACTGGATAAGCTAAGCATACTTTTGTGAAAACTTGAATTAAATACTGTAGTCACTATAATGGCCACTATTAACTCAATAACCCAAAGTTTGGGTAATCATACAATTTATCAGACAAACTGGGACACTTCTGAGAAAGCAAGGAAACACTATAAAGAATTACACAGGACGTGGGATAAAAACTACGACTCACCTAAACAAATTAGGACATATGGCCATCTTACCCACAAGTCACTAGAATTATAAACCACAGAGTAAGAATTCAAGAATTACGCACACTGAGTTTCATGAGAAAGTCCTCTGGGTTTTGTCGAAGTGATACATCACAAGGCAGTTCTAGCTAAGTCAGAGTGCTTGACGCCAGCGGTTCTCTGCCAGCAAAGCCTGTCAGCATTGTCCAGCAGCCTTTTCCACACTTAACACTCCTGGACCCTCCCAAGATTCTAATGCAGTAGATTTATAATGGGGTCCAAAGAGCTGTTTTCATTTATTGGTTACTCTTCATTTTTCAGGTAATTCTCAGGCACACCCTTTGATGGTTAACTTTCAGTGCGACCCTGTTAAGGGCAGCCCGAGTAGCTGGGCGTGCCTGCAAGGGTGTGTACAGAAGAGATAAGCAGCTGAATCAGCAGACTGGGTGAAAATCTCCCTCTCCGAGGCCAGAGGGCCTGAAGACAATGAAAGGCAAAGGACGATAGGTCTCTAGCTTGAACTGCCTTGGGGCAGTGATGCTTTCCCAGGGCCTTAGGACCGAGACTCAGACCCTCAGCTCTTATTCCCAGGACTTGGGACTTAAGGTTTAGGCTAGAACGACACAGGCCTCTAAGGTTAGGGCGGTCGCTTAAGGGCGATAACTGAAGGTTAGGATCCCCGACCTCCTGTTTGCAGAGAGACGTGGGACTTCCCAGCCTCCATCTGAGCCAATCCCTCATAATGCAGCTTTCTCCGCATCTGCGTACGTCTTACTGGTTCTGCCTCTCTGAGAGACCCTAGCACAAGCCCCAAATGAAAACTGCCACTAAGATGTGTGTCTCAAACTTTCACCTGCATATGAATCACCTGGAATGTTACTAAAATGAAATTTTAGTCAATAAATGTGAGGTGGGACATTCCTAATCAGCTACCAGGGGGTGCGGATGTCCCTAGTCCTGGGTGGGGGGGGGGAGCACACTAACTGGCATGGCTTGGTGTCCTTTTCAGCCCTTAAACCTAAGAGGCCCCATTTTACTCATCTGCTAATTCCTCTAACTGAACAAATATCTTGTAAGCAGAGAAACACATTCTATTTTCAGATCAGCATTACTTAACATTAAACTGAGGAAGAGGCCATACTTAAGCTAAAAACTCAATTAATATATGCACTAAAATCTGGAATGATTAAAACTTAATGAACTAAAACAACAGAGTACTAAAAAATACATAAAAATTAGAGTAATTTAAACTTTTTTTTATACTGGGACATGAAGAAAAAAATTGTATCTCTCTTACAGAGAGGCGACAGAATGTTTCAATGAAAAATAATTTTTCTGTCTCTAAGACAAACAAATTGCATTATCCCCCAGTTCCTGAATCCTGAAACAGAAATGTTTCTATCCAGTGTTGGCTCAAATTCCACATTTTATATCACACAAAACTAGCCCACATGCAACACAAACATTTCATAAATAGCTAATTAAAAGTATAGCACTCAATAAACTTCGTTATGCAAATTTAAGCAGAAGCACTTCTTTCCTGGGGATCCAGCTGCTGAAATTTACAATTAAATTTAAGCAGGAAAAGCACAAGGCTGTTTTCTGAAGAAGTCCAGGATGTCGGACAACTTGTCTCACACTTCCGCCCCTACTTGTTAACCAAATAAGCCTCAGACTTTCAAATCCTTGTTGAAACGAAACCTGTACAAATGTCACTGCAAAAACAAATAGCCTGATGCAACAGATGGCATCAGTTGGAGCTGTGTTTATAGGTCTATCAATCTTAGCACAAACCTTGACCTTCAGAACGAGCACTATGTCATGCTCATTTCTGTATTCATGCGTTCAACAGACTTGGATTTAAGAATAAAACTTCCTAATCTCTCTCTCCCAAGATTTATAGCCTTGTACTGAGCTAGGTCATTTATCCTGATTATTATTCTCGTTATGCTCATTACATCTATTAAAAGAGTAATTAGTAGTGCTTATTCATAATAATCCAATTATGTTCATCACAGAGGGAGTGTTTGCAGAGTCTCATTCCCTTAAGTCAGAGCTCCCCGAGGACAAACACTTCTGCACCAATCATCGGGATAAGCCTCAGCGCCCAGCAGGGCACCAGTAGTAACTGGCAGTCTAGGTGGTTGAAGGGTGAACAAATGGATGAACTGTGTCTAAAACGTAGCAGATAATCCCAAAATGTCCAATGAATTTATTCAGAAGAAAGCTTATTTCCTAATTTATTCACGACATGAAAGTCTATGTAACACAGATCCTGCGTTAAAGTACGTATGGCAAACCCCACTTACATCCATAAAGCTCACCTCTAAGATGTGCCATGTCACCAGGAGCATCTAAGGTGGCTGTGGCTGACAGTTAAATCAGTGTTCCTCTATATCCTCTGTACCCGTGTGTTTTTCTCCCCTGCATCGTTACAGTGCCTGCCAGCACATCCCTGTGTCACAGAGCTAAGGAGACGACCGCCCTGTTCTAGACCCTGAATGTGTCGTTTCATTAACTCACCTCAAAACAAAGTACAAAACTCACCATTTGCAGGTGTCTCCGGGGACCGCTGCGAAGGGCTTCCCGGGTCTTCCCGCTCTTCTGGACTCTCGCTGGGCTTTGACAGCCGCTTTCTCAGAGACATGTCTTCGCCCACCATTGTGCTGCCTAGGAAGGAGACGTGAAAGGTTTGAACCGCGTATCTGGTTTGGGCAAATTATGGGAGTTCACCATATTAGAGCTGGTAAAAAACGACGGTCTCTTCTCTCCTGCTGTTTTCCTTTGATTACGTTTAAGCATTTTCTGAGCACACGATACAATAACAAATGCAAAGAAATTAGTCCCCTTAAAGTAACTGACTGGTTTCAAAGGCCCCTACGTAAACATAGCCCTCATTCTTAACAATTTAATTGAACAAACACGGCATAACTACATGAAAAATTAAGAATTCAATAATAAAAGGTAAGTACAAAGATGCCACAAGGTAGAGTCCAGTTAATCAAGTCAATGGTGAAAACAATGTATCTGGACCCAGTCTGGAAGGATGAGAACAGGGCACTCGTGAGTAAGAATGGGTTAAAACAAGATCTTCAGAAGCCCTGTTCAAGGGACCACAGCGGATCGGAACTGCCTTTCCAGAGGACAAGAAACAAGGTTTTGTTGAAGATCTGCTAAGTACTCTGCTGGCTGCTCTCTGCCTTCCCATCTAATCTGCATGGCGACTCTGCACAAAAGATGCTGCTACTCCCTGATCACACAGGAGAAAAAACAAGGCTCAGAGCGCTTGCTGTCGGTGCCCCCCACCTGCACCCCAGCAGTGTACCTGCAGTCGCACAAGTTGGGTCTGTCAGGGGCGCACACCGAGGGACACTGTGGGGCGACTCAGCAAGCGAGCAGTGGAAACGACTGGGTTAGGATTTGGGACTTGGCTAGCTGGTTTTGGGGGAGAGTGCGAAGAGGCAGAGGGTCACTGCGGTTTGGGTGCTGTCAGAACGCCAAGGCAAGTCTATGACTGGGTCTCCCACCCAGTCTCCACGGAAGGCCCCTGCAGGGGGCTGACGCTGCCCTGGCAAGGCAGAAACCATCCCTGAT
This sequence comes from Tonatia bakeri, assembly GCA_004024845.1. Taxonomy (NCBI): domain Eukaryota; kingdom Metazoa; phylum Chordata; class Mammalia; order Chiroptera; family Phyllostomidae; genus Tonatia; species Tonatia bakeri. Next base: position 307,276 of record PVIA01000610.1, on the reverse strand, counting down.
GCTAGTCTGCGGGGGAGGATGCAGGACATTTTGTGACTTGGACAACGTTCAGGTTTTGTCTGTGTTCAGACGTGATGACGGCACGGACTTGTTTTTGTCTTGATCCACTGTAGTCACAGAACGGCCTTTTCCGATGTGATGGTCAGAGAAATTGTCTGTGTTCGATAAAACACCAAGAACGGGCTTTAAGTGCCAGCCTGTCTGACAGCAGCGCCAGGGTCTCCAGACCGCCTTGGTGCAGCTCCTGGGAGCCGGGGCTGCCTTCCTCCCGCCACTGCAGTAAGAGCACTGCTAACGACACGGCCGGATTTGAGCCCGGGTCCCGTTGGAACTACATACACCATTAATTCCATTTTAAAAGATTGATAAAACAAGTATGATGACGGGGAAGACTAGAAAAGAGAGCTGGAATCAAACTGTAAAGACCTAGGAAATTAGGACTTTTCTCCAGCTGGCAGTGGTGAGCCATTTTAAGCACCAAAAACCATGATTCAAGTCAAAGTCTGGACAGCTCAATGTCAAGACAGAACAAGGCTGACTCCAACGCAGTGTTTTACATTGTATGAAGTTTCCATTAGTGTGGAGCGAAAAGAAAAATAATAAGATACTATGTTATGTTTAAAGCTACATATTTTTAAATTGTTATACTCTTTCTAAGCTCTCTTTAGGTTAAAATGTCCTGTTCTGTATGAAGTGTAGTACATGGTGAGTTTGATTGTTTCCTTAAATATCACTGCTTGGCAAAGCAAAAATCTGACAAATATGGATCAGTCTCTTCCTAACGTTTTTTTTCTGAAACTGAACAAATGAAATAATTATGAAAGAGTGGGTAGATGTGTCAAGCAGAAATTTTAGGAAACCAGTAAGTCCCAACTAAGGGGAACCTAGGAAAGACGTCAAGGCAACTGATGAATCTGTAAGTCACTCGTGTGACAGCGACGGAGGAAGCCAGAAGACCTAGTTCTTCAACAGAAAAGATCAGAGAAGTGAGAACAGACAACCAACCTCTGAGGGATGCCCTCAAAGACAGACACGGAGGAGGAGAAATCAGGGAAGAAAACAACAGAGACAGAAAGATGCAAACAGAGCCAAGGTGTTTCAGAAAGGAAGAAATTACAGAGGGGACAAAGTGGATCAGAAACGGAGACTCTGCTTTTGAGCGCTCATGTGCTTCACACACGTACGATACGTTCTAATCTCAACACAGTCTTTAAGGTAGGTCCTCTTACTTTATTCCTCAAATAATGTCCTTGGTCACCATGTCTTCTGTTGCACTCTTTCCTGTCTCTAGGAAGCCCATTTTCTTCTGCCCGGTCTTCGTCGAGCTAACCCACTCACCCTCCAAGCAAGAGCCACAGCCACAGCGGCAGGGTCCGCAGCAGTAGCAACCGCAGCTTTGACTGCTGACAGCTATCACGTACCCACCAGGCTCTGTGCTGCTAAGTCCTTTCCACGTTCTTCTCAAACCTTTACAAACTTAGAATGGAAGTAATATCCTCATTTGATGGGTGAGGAAAATGTAGTTTGGAGAAGTGACTTCACTGGCCCCAAATCACAGGATTCTCCAACAGCAGACCTGGGATTCAAAACCAGAACTGTCGGGTTCCACAGCCTCCCCGGTAACCACCTGACGGCCTGACTCGCGTGCTCTGCTAAGGCTTCTGTGATCCACCACCTATCATCTCACACTCCTCGGCGCTCCCACTGATGCTGCGAATCCTATCACCCTTACTGCCATACTCAGAGAGCCACACTGTTCCCTCTGACACGAGCACAAGCTTCTCGAAGACAAGGACCTCATGGTGTCTACTTCTCGAGTACTCAAAACCCAGTGGGGAGTCTCAGGAGCAGAAAAGGCATGCATTAGTACAGAAAGTGGACGTATCAGTAGTACCACAATCCGTTATTCTAAGTGAAAGGACACAGAGCTCTAAACTCAGAGAATCAAGAGGAAACTGTATGTTGGGAGATGGCCAATGGGCATCATGTTTGCTGTTAACAGCTTTCCACATCCAACTCGACAGCAAGATCCACAACCACTGACCTTCACCGGAGGTGGGTGGCCCCCGAGACTCCTAAAGGCAAGCAAAACCTGCTCCAAATATTTCAGTAACTGAAAGAAACAACTACACATTTATCACATAAAGTGAACTACTCAGGCAAATACTTCGTTTTCGGCTGAGACTGTCAACTCAGTGAGAAAATCAGTTATCTCATGCTGATTAAAAGCACTAATTAGGAAGTGAAAAATACTTAATAAACCAAGTTCAACAAATAAATGATGTTTAACAGGCAAAAAAAAATAATAATAATAAGCCTGGGTATCCTGCAGAAAATCAAGCCCTCAGTTATGAAACGAGGAGGCGCCGGCCTGCTCTAGCGTACAAAGCCTACGTCAGAAGCTGAAACACAGGCCCCAAGTCTGCAGTCGTGCTGCCGTGATTTCACCTACTGGCGAGGGGCGCCCAAGAAGAAAGCACTAACGTGACAAAACCTTTTTGTCATAGTCTACACTAATGTCGCTGACCTCAAACTCCTCTATTAGCAACAAGTGAGAACTGTAACACAGTGGAAAAGCACAGGATTTGGTATCAGAACACGGGAATTTACAACTTTGCTCCGTCATATCAGTAAATCCTCCAACCTTCTGAATCTGTTTGTTCACCCAGAAAATGAAGGTGAATACTACCGCAGTTTATCGTCACAGAAAAGTAAGATAGTACACACTATAGTACCAACATTTTATTAACAACCAATGTAAAGAATGAGGTGATCTGCCCTGCCTGGTGTGGCTCACTGGACTGAGTGCTGGCCTGTGAACCAAAGCGTCACTGGTTCGATTCCCCATCAGGGCACATGCCTGGGTTGCGGGCCAGGTCCCCAGTGCGGGGTACATAAGAGGCAACCACACATTGATGTTTCTCTCCTTCTTTTTCTCCCTCCCTTCCTCTCTGTCTAAATATAAATAAAATCTTTTTTAAAAATTAAAAAAAAAAGAATCAAGTGATCTGATCCCTACACACATACTTCCTGTATGCTAAGTGACACAGTCAAACACTGAGCCATGTCATCCCTCAATTCTTCTGTTTGCTCTGTGACGTCCCAGAGGAGGGTAAATAAGGTGCTGTAATTACACACTTCCTCAAGGGCACCTCGAACACCACGTGGTTTCCACGATAACATTCACATTACCGTCAGATGTCAGGAAGGACAACTGTTACTTAAGTGGCTCACCTCCATTCCGACCAGACGCTCAGACGGTGTAAGCAGGAAAACGATGAGGTGGTGTCTGCACCGAGCTCCTGCTGCCCTGCGTGTGGGCGACGGTGTGGGGCTGCTATGCAAAACACGGAGGCAACCACAGCAGTGCTCAGCTCAGCCATCCCCTCTGGGCAGGCGGATCGCTCTGGCCTCTGCGTGGAGAGCTGACCACCAGGTCGAGAGCTCGGGCGCGAGGCCAGTGAGCAGACCGCCGCACGTCTCAGGGGAGGGATCAAGGAGAGCCGACCTCCTCCTCCACTCACCTGCAACAGGACCGAGTCTACCCCTTACCAATCTAGACACTCGCTAGGCAAACTACTTGAGCTGTTGCTAAGTCACAGATTCAAACTGTAATTATGCTCAGCGGTGTCTCTGTGCTAACGTGGACCGCTGCCCTTATGTGAGGCATACCACAATTAACACAGGACCTGGGAGCGGGGTCATCCTCCCTGTTTCCTATCACCTCCAGGTCCCGTTCCTCCTCCCGGCCAGATCACCACAGACGATACCTCTCCTGTGGCAGACACATGTGGTCTTCCTGGTCACGCCCCTCATTCACTGAGGGGTGAACACCTCACTCACCCACTCACTCTCCCCTCTCACTAATTCTTCCACACTTCCTCACATCAGTCCATGCACACAGACAGACCCATCCAACACCCTGGCCTCCAACCTCCTCGATTCCTCCTGTCTCAAACAAGCTGTTCCTACGTCCCAGTCACACCTTCCCCTTGGATGCACTGCTACCAGTCACAGTGCCATGTCCATAATTCTGACTTCCAGCACCGAATCCTCGGAACACCACCAGTTCACTTCCTCTGGTGCCTCCACGCCAATTCTTCCCTACCCTTCTCCCCACACCAGCCCACACTTCTCTGAGCTCCAGGCTCCCATCCCAACGCCTACTTGACGCCTTCGTGCAGATGTGTCACGGGCATCTCAAACAACAGGACTGAAAGTGAACTACCGATGTCCCCTCCAATTCCCTTCTTCTAGTGCCTTCCCCCCTCAGTTAACGGGACTAACAGTCAATCTGTGCAGATTTAAAAAAAAATAAAGAAAGGAAAAAACTTAAAAGTGATCCTTGGTTCTTGACTCTCTCTTATCTAATCCAACAGCAAGGTCATTAGACTCTGCTTTCAAAATATATACCCGATTCTAACCTTTTCTCAGCACACCCACCGCCTTCACCACAGTCTAAACCAGTCTGAATAACCATCGCCTCACTGCACTAGCCTACTGCTGGCCTGGCTTCCTCTTCTCCTCTGCTCTACTTCTTAACATGGCACCCAGAGCAATCCTTTTCAAAGGTAAGTCAGAGCAAGTCACTTCCCCACTCCAAACCCATCCCCACCACTATCTACTAACTCCCCCATGACCCCCCACTCACCTCCCAGCCCTCCCCCACACCCTCAACATCCTGCCACAACTCTCGCTGGCTCTATAGTTACTCTGGCCTTCTGCTAGTTTTTGAGCAAGCCAAGCTCATTCCCACAACACCCCCAAAGCTTTCTCCTTCACTTCATTCACATTCTCTGCTCAAAAGCCCCCACCTCTGGGACTACCCCCGTCTCCCCTAACCAAAAATACTCTCATATCCTGTTCCTCTTATTTGTTACCCTGCTTCAAAGCACGCATTGCTCAATACATTACAGCACTTAATATCTATCTGCCCCAGAAGAACTCCCATGAAAAGTAGAATTTTGTCAGTTCACCATTTTACTCAAGTATCGAGAACCAGGCCTGGAATACAGTCTGCACTGAAGATGCATTTGTTGAATGAATTAATAAATAGGTACCAAGCATTTTCACATACATTATGGAAATAAAACATCTGCCCTTCACATGTCCGTGAGACCATCATTAATAGGCCACTATTAAGAGTTGGAACTGATGTTCACTTTTCCTTCTAACTTTACCCATTAACATTAAAAGATACACATAAAACAGTTAATGAAGACATTTACTTGGTCTGGGACTTAAGTTGTAGGTATGCACGTGAAGTGACCTGCTCTAGAGCTTAAGGCTTTCCATCAACACCTGCCACTCCGGACCCAACTCTGCACTTAACTAGGAGACTCTGGAAAACAATTCGCTGACAATGCCATGCCCTCGATCCACGGAAACCTCGCAAACTGGAGAGAGTGTTCTCCTGGAAACAATTCAAGTGATCAGAATACACGTTATTAGTATTGTAAGTCCCGTTAGTGGGTGCTCACAATTGGCTTCACTCTTAGGCCTTTGTGCACGATACCTCCTTTAAATGCTAACAATAACCTTAAACTGGAGCGATCTCATCCCTGTTTTTGAACAGAAAAAAGTAGTGACTGTCAGAAGCATAATTATAAATGACAGCAAAGAAAGAAAGCTTTAAAAAAGTGGCAATCAACATTATAAAAAGAGAGAACACCCACAGGGGTTTTGTTGCTGCTGTTTTTGTGTGGTCACAGGAGCCGAGTTCCTCACGTGTCCCCAACACATCACTGCATCGAAGCAGACCTTGGCTGAGGTTCATGCTCTGGTGACCTTGGCACATCTATCTTGGAAAGGCTGTGGAAGTTTAAACATAAAAGGCAAAGCCCCGGCTGGGTGGTTCAAAATTGTCCCCCATACAAAAGGTTCGCGGGTTCAGTCTGGTGGGGGGGGGGTATGTGGGAGGCTGTGCAGGAGGCTGGCGATCCACGTTTCTCTCTCCCTCCCCGCTCTCCCTTTCACCCTCTCTAAAATCAGTGAATGTATCTCGGGTGGGGATTTAAATAAATAAATAAATAACATAAAAACATAAAAGGCAAGGCAATTTGCACCAATTTTTTAGCGTCCTAACACTTAAAAGATATGTGCCAATCAATTACCTGAAAACAGAACTCGTCTATGTTGAGCACTTCCTTCTACAATGTCAGGTGAATGTGTAGTAATAATGGAGGTCTACCCCAGTAACCTGCACACACACGCGCGCACGCACACACACACGTCAAGAGAAGGGATAACTAACGATTTAGGGACGTCAAACAAGTCCTCAGGGAGGAGGTGACACTGGAGCCAGAGCTGAAAGAAGAAACAGGAGTCTGCTAGGCATAAAAGCAGGATGGGAAGAGAGCACGCTACTCGGAAAACCATGAACGAGTACAGACCTTGTTCACGTTTTAGTGACCTTGGCGCATCTTTAAAAGGCTGTGGCAGTTTAAACACAGAAGGCAAACCATTTGCCTAAAATTTTTTTCAAGCATTATTTCAAACATTTCACTGAGATCAGTGGGTGCCAGGCCCTGGGATACACAGATTCCGTGCCTTCCAGAAGTGAAAATCCAGTGGGCGAAAGACATAAAAACGTGATTATAAAACGTAATGGTATTACAGAACAGTAGCTGAGATAGCAGAGTATGAAGGGAATTCAGCCTGCTGGCCACATGAGCTCAGGGCAATTAGAAAAGGTTTCCTGAAGAAAGGAGAATTTGGTTTATATCTTTAAAGGAAGAGAAGGAATAAGGCTGAGCACAGGGTATACGGAAGGGCAAGGATAAAAGGTCAGGGGCCCACAGGAGCCACACCAGGCAGTCTGGGGCTTGACACACAAACGAGGAGCTGGGAGAGTTTTTTAAACAACAGGGTGACTTGATATTTGCTGTTGAGTAAGATGACTCAGGTGGCAGCATGGCAGACGTGCTTGAGAAAGGAGATATTGGCAGAGAGAACTCGGAGCTCACGCGAAGTATGATATGGGCCTGAAGCAAGGCTCAAATGACAGGAGTTCACTAACGAACAGAGCATTTCATGCAGAAAGACGAGATACGGGAGATGAATTTATGAACATTAAGCTGAGGCATCTATGAGCTCTTCAGGTGGCTACATCCAGAAGGCAGTTGGAAATACAGATCCCAAGAGAGTTTTCTAACTCAGCTAAGGCCACAGGCACACCAGTAAGCTAAGCAACTATAGAAGACAAGGGAGCGGAAAAGTCTACTATCTCATGCGTGTGGATCAGCCGAGTGCTGATCACCAACAGGCAGACGAACGTACAAGTCTGGACTGAAGGTGGAAATCTGGGATTTGCAGTGTACGGGGCAGCAGCTAAGGCCAACAACGCACAGGAAGGAGATCTCCCAGGGAGACCGGAAATCAAGAGACCGCCTAGGAAACAATAAAGCTAACATTACCCTTCCACTTACTATGGCCCCTTTAATCCTCACAACCACGTATGCAGGAGACAGGTACTGTTATCCCATTCCACAGGCGGTTAAACAATTTTCCCAGTATTATAAGACAGTTAAGGAACAATAAAAAAGCAAGGCTGGGAAAGATTGGAGGAGAACCAGGATGGAGCAATGCTCAAAATCAAGTTAAACAATTCAAGGGGTAACCCATGGCCAGTATCCTGGAAAATGTAACTAGGACCAAAAAATGGAGAAAATAAAAAGGAGAGTAGCACATGGGACATTTCATAATTTGGGGACATTAATAGCTACAATGTACTTCTACAGTTAGTTTCAGGAAGGGCAAAGAAATATATTGAATTGGTTTGCAAAATGAGTTGAGGAAGTGAAAACACTGATCATGAGACCCGTCTTGCAAGGGGTTTAGCAATAAACAACGTGGGCACTAATGTTTACTAAGCTGGTAACGCTGTGCTGGACACCAGGGCAAGCACGGCACACTTAACGCTTCCTTTGTAAAAGATGCAAAAGATTCGGAAATGCTCCAAAACTTGTTCAAAGTCACATGTCCAGTAAGTGACAGAGGAAAATTTATACCCAAGATGACATAAAGCTACCTAGGTAAGCATTTTAAAATATAACACACTGATTAAACAACTATTTCTTAAGAATCCAATCAGTGTATTGATTTTGTAATGTTCGGTGTAATGATGATGGCATGTGTAATGTTAGTGTTTTGCAATGATAGCACCTAATTTGGCTTATGGAAGTATTAATAATCTACAGTTGATTCCATCTGATGCATTCTTTAGTTATCGTATTCTTCATTCTTGACTGGTTCTTTTAAAAAAATTTTAGTTAAAAAAGAAAGTTAAACAAAATTCAACTGAATCTAAAGAGCTAATTGTCTTTATTAAGCAACTCATGAATGAGGCAACATCCATCTAGCAAACAAAAAGTTTTCACGGGCTGACAGAGAGTAGGACTAAGAAGTTAAAAGTAGATTATTTCAGGCAAGGATACCTTCCCGTAGGGAAGGCGGGTCTTATCAGTTAGGCTCATTAAGATTCTTTTTCTGGGAGAGACTGAAATTGCAAGTAGATCAGGTATTAAATCTAGGTTTGGGGTCATGGGCCTGCGATTTTCTGTTGAACAAAAGCAAAACAAAGAGAATTGATCTGAGAAACAAAGTGTAGCCTGCCTATAGTGTTCCTATTAATAAAGCTTTCAAAAGAACCTATAAATCTGTAAAATAAATATTGAGTGCTTACTCTCAGTGAAAAACTTTGCTATATCACTCCCAGGTTCAGTGGAGAGAAGAGAGAAATACATGCAGATAAATTTACAATCCAAAACAAAATTTCTCCCTCTTCCTCCTAAACATAGGTGTGCCCTAACACAACCCACAATATTTACACATCAAGGAATGAGGTCATTAAGTATATTAGCAAGACCAGAGCACAAAGACTGGTTCTCTTACATCGCTTATCCTGCCTGATAAATTCCAAAAATAAATCCATTAAAAACTTTTTCCACTTCCTTCCCAAAAGTAACAGGCACTCTTCCCTAGGCAATGTTTCCCGTTCAAAAGTTCCTTCCTCTGTCGTCCAACTCATTCATTCTTTCCTTGTGCCAGGGGCTGGGCAAGACTAGGGAACTGAGACAGAAATAAGGTGGTCTAGCTCAGCTTTCCTGAAATTTACATGCCAGCACTGGAAACAAAGCCTCTAAGTAACTAATGCAGCTTGTTAACAATGGATGATTAACTGCTGCTAAGGACAACAGAGTGCTGGGATAAATTCTCTGATAAATTGAGGAACTGGTAGGAATTGAAAAAAGGGAGAGAATAGTGCCTAAGGGGTGGAGGAAACACTTAAAGACCAGGAGATAGGGAAAGGAAAAATGTTTTCTTGGAACAAAAATAGAACTAGTGTGGATTGAGCCCAGAGAGCCAGGAGGAAAGTGACCCAAAGTCAACTGGGGTTAGGAGGAGTGGCAGCAGTGATTTGGTCTTCATCCTAAGAGAAACGTGAAATCTTTGAGAATACTACCTGTGTGATGCATCAAGACATGTGTGTTTTTAAATGACTATTTTTTTAAATTAAATGATTAGTCTTGAATGCCTCATAGTGCCTTCCAAAATCCATTCTCACGCCTAGACAACACACAAGCTTCTCGAACAAGTCATTCATCCATACCATCCAACTTAAAGCAAGGGGGGAAATGCTTCAAGTTGAATTCTATGTCAAGGGAAAGCCAAGTACCCAAAAAAACAAACAAACAAACAGCAGTTTAAATAGATGGCAGCCACTTAAATATTAACTGACCAATGAACTTAATCTACATAGACAGACTATAGAGTTTATAGTTGTTTCTCCTTTACAAATAACTTCTAAATAGATATGTCACTTAAACTGCCTGGCTATTAACATTTAAGAACGACAAAAACTTAATTACATCTTAATATTTAAGGCTAAATTATGAGCTTGATTAAAGGCTTTGGTGCTCAGGCAAGACTTTGATGTCTTGAAGTGCCATTTCCCTCTTCGCACGTTTTTTTCCTCCCTAAATCAATTAGAAGCTGACTTCTGAATGCATTCTTTTGTTTGGCTTTTTAAGGAATGAAACGTCTTCTAATTCATAACTTTCTTTACTACCGGCTTGAGGGACGCCACAGCACGTGCGACACACCAAACCCACCTCCAACCAAGGTTTAAAAGGCTGCCAGTCACCCGGGGGCCCGATGGCAACTTTCCCGCCTTCTCCATCCCCCAAACTCCCCAGGACTGGAGGAGGATGCTCCCCTCCCCGGGATCCCGGCGGCCTCCTCCGCCCCCCGGCCCAGGACAAGGCCAAGGCCGCCGGGCCGGAGGTGCAGCCGCCACCTCTATCCCCTTCCTCTCCCGCCGGGGTGCGTGGACCCAGACAGGGAGTGAGGGGGGCGTCGGGAGAATGGGCATTACCTGGAGCCCGGCTGCGGGGACCTCCGCAAGACGGGCAGAGCCGCGAAGCCGTCACAGCGCGGGGGGCTGGAAGGTCAGCTGCTGGCAGCTCGCCAGGTGTCGAAGCGACACTGCAGCCAGCCGCGCTGCAAACGCAGATAAAGCGCTGGACTCTCTACCCCTCCGCCCCCAGCCTCGCGGCCCGTTACGCAGCGTCACGCGCACAGCCGGGGCCGCTCCGGATTTCATTGGTGGGCCCGCCGGCGGCCAGGCTCCGCCCACCGCCCACGGCAGCCCCGCCCCCTCCCAGGCGCGTGGGTACTACGTGCGGGAACCCCCTGCTGGCCCTGGTCGCGGTGCGAGGGGAGCTTGCTGGGCCGCAGGAGGTCTGACACCGGCGACAGCAGCTTGCTTTCCGTTTCTGCCCCAGCGACCCAAAGTGCGGCAGATACAGGACGGAGACAACTTCCTGCAAGTCCGTAACGGCACCCCGCACAGTAGCACGGGACCGGAGAGACTTGAGCCTCTCCGAAAGATCAGCGGAAGCTGCTTCTGAAACAGGATCGTTACAATTCCAACTGACCCTCTAGGGACAAAATAGAAGCGCTAGTCAGAAGCGTTTGTCGTGGGATGCTTCTTTGTAAACTGTACTCAATCGTGTGTCCTTCAGCACGCGTGCAGTAGATTGAGACAGTAAGATCCTTGAAATAATGGGGCAATTAAGTAATTAAAGAGGGGTTTAATCAAAGAAAAATAATGATGCGGAGAAATGCAGGACATAGATTAGCTAGAACAGTTAATCGCTCAGATTTTACGAAGGCAGAGGTGTAGGAGAATTTAGAGTAATGGAGGGTGTCAAGGGAAGGGGTGCAGCAGGCACTGAAGCGCGAAGCCTGCCAGCCAGTGCAAGCTAGCCTGGCCTTGCTAGTCACTTGGACCCGACTCCAGACTGAGATGGCCACCCATGACAGGGTCTGGCTGCTCTTTTATAATGAAGGGAATGGACAAGTACCTGGCCACTCAGAACGGGCAGCACTGTTCACTCCAAGGCAGAAGCCAGTATCATCAGCCTTGGGTCAAATTCAGTACTGGCAGTCATTGGCAACCCACTCTGTTTATACAACTGTGGTTGATGCTGCTGCCAACTGGAGGACAGTAGGATCTGGTATATCTCAATGGCTTTTGTGCTTCACCTGTCCCCTCCCATTAGCTAAAGAATGGTAGGAATACAGGGACTGTTTCCCTTAAGACTATGCTGGCCACCTGACATATGCACTAAGACTCTTGTTTTTTCCTTTGTCTCATTTATCCATTCAAAAAATATTGACTGTGTTTTGGTGGTGGTGCTAGGGGTACAGCAGTGAATAAAACAGAAGAAGCCCCTGTACTTAGAAGTTTATGTTTCTAGTGGAACAAATAAATAATGAAACAAGTAAATGAGCCCTGGCTGGTGTGGCTCAGTGGACTGATTGCCAGCCTGTGGACCAAAAGGTCATTGGTTCAGCTCCCAGTCAGGGCACATGCCTGGGTTGCAGCAGGCTCCCCTACTGGAGGCATGTGAGAGGTAACCAGTCAATGTATCTATCGCTCGCACATCAACGTTTCTCTCCCTCCCTTCCTGTGTCTCTAAAATAAGTGAAATCTTTTAAAAACTAATAAAATTAAAAAGAAGTACATAAGATTCTTGCAGAGGGTAACAAAAGTTGAGAAGAAACCAAAACCGTGTCAGGGAAGGACTTTTTGAGAAAGTGATCTGAGCTAAGACTTGCATGAGATGGAGCCCACTCTGCCAACTGTGCCAACTATGGAAAGAAGAACATTCTAGACCAGTGATTTTTAACCTTTTCCATCTCATGGCACACACAAATTACTAAAATTCTGCAGCACATCAAAAATATATTTTTTTCTGATCTGATAAAAAATAGGTATAATTTTGATTCATTCACACCAGACAGCTATTGTTATGTTGGCTGTTGTCATTTTTTTTTCTTTGACAATCTAGGGGAAAGAGGTCAGTGCCCCTGACTAAGTGGTCAGGTATTGCATGTTTCAGAAATTCCTGTGGCACGTGCGTTGAAGATTGCTACTCCAGACGGAGGAGCATGAATGAGAAAGTGCTGAGGCCGAACCAGTCTGGCTCGCGTGAGGAGCAGAAGGCTGGAAGCACCATGTAGAGGGTAGGAGGCTGAGGCTGGACAGTTAGGCGAGAGATTGATCATGTTAGATTTTTTTTTGTTAAGTTTTCTCTTGTCTTGTGTTTTTAAATAATCTACTTTATAGGGAATGACTTGGAGGAGAACAAAAATGAAACAGGGAGAAGCCAGAGAACAATAGGAAGGTCCTGGACAGGTTCATGGGATGGATGATGGTAAACTGGATTAGCGTGGTTGCTATGGAAATCGAAGTTGAAAAACTTCTGAATATTTCCCGAGGTGAAGCTGTGATGAAACGTAGTGAACAAGGTGACACCCAGGGTGTTTTCTCTTAAGTGAATCGGAGGGTGGCAATGCCATTTACTTCAAGGGGAAAGACCACTTAATATGATTGGAGGGACCATGAGAGCTTCTGTCTTTACTAAGCCTCTCCTGCCACTGTCCTAAAATTCCTTGGGATCAAGGCTTGGTTAAATTTGAATGTTGGCTTCACCATATCCCAAAAAACACATGTACAGAACTTGTACTAGTTGCTAGGGATATAAACATGAATAAGAACAACTGTTTATTGGAGAGTTAGATAATTAAGCCCTTTAAAGACAGTAAGTGTTATAATAAAAAAAAAGGTAATAATATACTCTGGTTTCTCTGCAGATCATATAAATCTTTTGAAGAAAAAAGAAAAGTAGTAAAATTGCCTACCTAATAGTCACTGTAAGGGTTAAATGAGTTAACACCTACAAATCTCCAAGCACAGACCTGGGCATATAGAAGTGCTCAATAAATATTCATTTATTGTACACTTTTCTGCATTGAAGTTCATCATTCTTATTGATGTTATTGTCTTCTGGATACAGTGGGAGCAGAAGGAATTGTTGTCGCAGCCTGCATTCCAGGAGAGGCAATGTTGAAATGGAGGAAGGCTGACTCCAGAGCCAGGAGGAGGAGGACCTCAGTTGGCGAGGCCAGGAAGGAAGGACATTCCAAGCAAAGGAAAAACAAGGTCAAACGCCAAGACGAGAGGGAGCCAGCCCGTGTAGGAGACAGGACAATAGATGAGTATTGTTGAAGTGTAGAGTACTTGCTGAGACGTGGAAAGACATGAAGTTGGGGTCAGAACTTAAGCAGTTTGCGGGCCATGCTAACATATCCTGACCCAGACTTCCGCAGACAGTGGGGAGCCAGGGACGGTGGGCAAGCAGGAAAGAGATTTAGGGGACTGTACTGGAGGGAGATGCAGCTGGAGGTGGAGAGATCAGTCAGAAGAACATGACAGCAATAAAGGTGACAACGGATAAACGCCTAAAGTAGGTCACTAGCAAGTGAGATGGAAATTTCTCCTATTTAGGAGAAATTTGAAAAGATGATTGATAGAATTAGACGGTTTTGGGATGTGGCATTTAAGGATGTATCCAGGATTTCTGGCTTAGCGGGCTGTGTAGATGGAATTAATGCCAACTGAGGTAAGAAAATGCACTTGAAGTAAGAAAATGAGTTAAGGAGTAGGAATAAGCTTTACCTGGGTTAATATTTAAGCTAAACTGGTCCACTTCCTACTGAGACCTAAAGGAACTGAACAAGGAACAATCAAGTATTGTTTTTGTTTTACAATAAAATAGCTTTCACATTTTTCTGATTATGAAAATCGTGCATACTTATCGCAGAAAGTAAAATCAAATACAGAAAAGCACGAAGATAAATGCCATCTAATGTCCTACCGTGCGGAGATGCAACTAAATGTTGACGGGGTGGGGGGGGCGGGGAAGAACAGCGGCCTGAGCCTGAGGACCGAGCCCTTTTGCAAGAAGGCACGGGGTTCTGCAGGGAGTCAGGAAAAGCAACCTAACAGGAACCAGACAAACCAGGTTGTTTTTCTTTAAATCTCCACCAGCAGATATGCTCAATGATTTTATGAAGAGAAGGAGAGAGAGAGAGAGACAGAGACATTGATCGGCCACGTACATCACGCACCCAGAAAGATCGGGACCAAACCCGCCACCCTTTAGGTGTAGGGAACAACATTCCAACCAACTGAGCCACCTGGCCAGGGTCCAAACCAAGTTTTAAAACACAAACATCTCAGTTTTTCAAAGATTCCCATGTCTGTTAATGATATCAATCAAGCAATAAGTCTTTATTGCATCCTCAGTATGGGTAATTTCTCCATTGACCCTCAGGCTTCAAGAAAACATAGACTCATTTAGAGTTAAGGTTTGGGGACTAAGATAAGGATAATGAAGCAAGAGTGTGAACCAAGACAACCTTATTAGGTAAGTCCCCGAAAACTCGTGGAGAGGTGAAATCCTGTCTTGTTTGAGTATTCTGGAAGCACCCAGCACAACATGTGTAAGCCACCTGGATAAATGTACTGGGTGAATTTAATGAAGCCAACTCAGGGTGTAAGTCCCTAGATTGTGGGCAGATCCCAAACAAAATGGAAATCAGACATCATTCCTCCTCTTACTGATTCTGTTACCTCACATGCTATGTCATCACTTGTTTTTCTATAAACAGAATTCTTTTTTAAAAAAAAGATTTTATTTATTTACATTCAGAGAGAGGGGAAGGGAGGGAGAAAGAGGAGAGAAACATCAATCGGTAGCCTCTCACACCTGTCCCTCTCTGGGGACCTGACTCATAACCCAGGCAGGTGCCCTAACCAGGAATCAAACCCGTGACTCTTGGGTTTATAGGCTGACGCTCAGTCCACTGAGCCACACCAGCCAGGGCCTGAATTCCTTCCATATACAGTGGAGAGCTGTTCATCCCAGTCAAGAAGGCTGCCCATTTGACTCCATAGATTCCCTCTAGCTCTGCACAGCAAAGGGCACTTTGGGCACCGCGACAGATATAATAACAGTTCGAGGGGTATACATGCATGAGGAAACACCCATGCGAGGTCCTGAATCACCACTGATTCTTTCTTATCTCCCTGGAATGCAGTTGTTATAAGTCTAAAGCAGATTCTCATTAGTTAGGATGATAAAAGTCCTAGAGAAACCACCAAGAAGGTACCTAAAAAATATAGTAAAAAATCATGAAAGGAATCTAAAGGTTACACTAGAAAATATTCACATAATAAAAAACAAAGCAGTAAAAGAGAAAGAGAAGAACAAAAGGATGTGAGGCATAGGAAAGAAATGTAAATGGCAGACATAAATCTATATCGATAATAACATCAAGCATGAAAGAATCGAACAGCCCAGTCAAGAAGCAGAGGTCATTAGACTACATTAATAAGTCCGATCCAGCAATGTGCTGTCTACAGGAAACATTCAAAGATGCATGTAGGTTGAAATTAAAAGAATGGAAAAAGGTACATTATGCCAGAGGCAACCATAAGGAAGCTGGAGTGGCTGTACTAATACCCGACAAACTAGACGTTAAGGCAAAATGCTTATACGGCGCAGCCACTTTTTTTAAAACAGTTTGTGAGTTTAGTTACCAAATGACCTGGCAATTCTACTTCTATGTATAGACCCAAGAGAAATGAAAAAACGTGTGTCTACACAAAAACTTGTACCAGAATATTTACAGCAGCAATAACTAGCCAAGAAGTGGAAACAACCTAAATGCCCACCATCTAATGAATGGATGAATAAAGTGTACACTCAGATAATGGGACATTATTCGGCCATAAAAAGAAATGAAGTTCTCCCCTGTCTGGGTGGCTCAGTTGGTTGGGACATCATCTCGTACACCAAAAGTGTGTGGGTTCAATTCTCGGTCAGGGCACATACCTGGGCTGAAGGTTCGATCCCCAGCTGGGGCATATAGGGGAGGCAACTAATTGATGTTTCTCTCTCACATTCATGTTTCTCTGTTTTTTTTTCTCTCTCTCTCTCATCAATGGAAATATCCTTGAGTGAGGATTTTTTTAAAAATTAAGTACTCATATGCTACAACATCGATGAAAGTTGAAAACATTTTGCTAAGGTGCAAAAACATTGTTACAAAAGACCACATGTTATGTAATTCCATTCACGTGAAGTGTTCCGAATAGTAAACCCACAGAGACCAAACGTGGTGAGGATGGGTGGTTGCTTAGAACTGGGAGCGTTGAGGGGAATTAGGAGTGCCTGCTAGTAGACAGAGTTTCTTCGTGGGGTGGTGACAGTGTGACGCTTGCACAGGCAGTGAATATGCTGGAAACCACTAACCCGTGCACCTAAATGGGTGGATTGTATGGTGTGTGAATTGCATCCCAATAAAATTAATTTAAACAGGCCAAACTAACATAGAGGTCTGAAGGGTGGTTAACTTTTGCAAATTATCAGTTGAGAGAAAGCATGAGGGGGCCTGCTGCTGTGTTAGAAATGTCCTGTGTCCTGATCTGGGTGGTGATCACACAGGTGTACACAAATGTAAAGTTCTTCAGACTACATATTTAAGATTTATTTACTTTACTATATGGAATATCTCAGACCAAAAAACGTTTTTAAATGTCAGCTCTGCTGAAATAATTTTGACTTAAAATATTGATGTTCATTAATTATATATTAATTTTATATAGCTTAATATATACAAATATTGTAGAAGTAAAATAACGTGAAACATATTTTGAAGTCATTTTTATTTTAAAATTTTTATATTTAATTTCTTAATGTAATATATTCAATGTAACAAATATTCAACACACTCAATTTTCATGCACTTTACATTCTACTACATTTTATGTACTGATACTTTAGATCATTGCTATAAACAATGCAAATAAATTGAAATATTAATGATAACATAATTATTATTTTGTTGAAATGTTGGTAAGGTAGAAGTTATGGCATAAATATAGAATGATATACAAATTACACGTTTTCATTGTATTCCTCATCCAACGGATCATCAGCCAAAAATCTAGACACAATGCATTAATATTTAAATTGTCATTTTTGACATTTTACTTTTCTTTAAGTCATAGAGAAACTATAGCTTTCCATATATTTTCCCTTTTGGTTGTTACAAGTGTTTATTTGTTGAGGTAGGAGAACGTACTTTTATTTGCTAGCCTGGTAACTTGATTTCTAACTTCCAAAGACTGAGCGATAAGGCATGTGAGCCTCAATTTGTTTTTCATCCCCAATCACATACATGTTACTGGTGGGCCCGTGTACAGCATGCGTGTGCTGCCTTCTCTCCACTTCTCTGTATACTTTCTAACCACTTACTGCAACGTCCCCCACACAAGGACACACACACGTACACACGCACAGTCCTGCATCGCTTCAGGAGAAAGGAGCTAGTCTTCCCCGTTCTTGATTCCCCTGTGTCGTGTCTATCGCAGTGAGTACGGTCACCTGTACATTCTGACTGTAACTGAATTGCATGTATGGGAAGTTGGAAGTGTACCTGAAGAGATTTCTCTAGATTAAAGACATCCCCAAGCAGGCAGGAATAATAGGTCTGAAGAGTCAAGTCTTTAGCCCTTAGGACATAGAAAGCATAAGCAATGGGAAACGAGCTTACCCAGTCTGCTTCGCTAATGTGCATCCTTTGGCACAACAATTCATCCTGCATCAACAATTCATACAGGCGAGAGGCTCACTGACTCAGAGTTGGGCTGGCCGCTGCACGGTGATGAGACATCTCTTCTTGGTATGTTATTTTAGGAGAGGTGGGAAGACATTGAATAGACTTCATACTCAGAGGTAAAAAGCCACTCTCTAGAAATATATAAGATTCTCTGTGTAATATTCTAAACAGTCCACCTTTAATTTCAACTGGACTCTAACTCTCTAGAAATTACCAATAAAAATTCAAGTAGGAATTGTGGTGGTTTTAGCAATATAATGAATAGCTATCCAAGGATTTGACCAAGATTCCCTAATGGGTTGTTGGAGTTCACTAAATTTTAAATAATAAAAATAATGTCAAGAAACAATTCATTTGCCCTGGCTGGTGTGGCTCAGTGGATTGAGTACCAGCCTGTGAACCAAAGGGTCACCGGTTTGATTCCCAGTCAGGGAACAAGCCTGGGTTGCAGGCCAGGTCTCCAGTAGGGGGTGCACGAGAGGCAACCACACATTGATGTTTCTCTCTTTCTCTTTCTCCCTCCTTTCCCCTCTCTCTAAAAATAAATAAATAAAATCTTAAAAAATAAAAGAATTTATTTCACCCAACAGCCATCCATTAGAAACAGCACCCTCACTGGCTGAGCTCCTGCTGTTGCTGGGATAATGTGAGACAACAGACCCAAGACTTCAAATTTCAGGTCAGAAGGCAGACTTGCACAAACATTAATGGATTGTCCCTTGTCTGTGGGAGCACAGAACATAGGTCAAAATGTGCTGGTTGTGGGCAAGAACAAGCCGACTTGTCACCGCCTCCAGCCTACAGAGTAAATTTGTGACTCAAAAGGTTTGTATTGGAGAAGATGGCAGGAGCAAAAACATGGAAGTTAGAAGACACAGGCTGGGTTCAGAAACTAATGAATAATCAAGTTGGCTGGGAGACCCAGTGCTTCTCAAACTTTTCTGCCAAAATATCTGGTTACAGGGAAAGAATAAACTCGAATGCCCCACTTGCCAAGAAATGTAGGCCTTTGTGCCATGTCCACACTCAATGTCTTTGAAGCCTCATGTTTCATCTTTAAAATCAATGCAAATTTTGCATACCAGTCTATCACATCAAGGGGATCGTATAAAAATAATGTTTTAAAGAGCTATTGACAAAGGAGAGAACAAGTGTCCTGTTTCTGCCCTTGGCTAATACTTTCTTGGAAGCATAGTTTCCTACTGGTTTTACTTCCATATACATATGATAAAACCTTTCAGATAAATGGACATTTTTCAAGTTTTGTGAGCATTATCATAAATAGGAGGGTTTGCAATAGATGCATATGTTTTAAAGATGAGCAATAAACTGAACAACAGATAACTACCACTGAACTTAAGAAACAGAACATCCCAGAAACTTAAAGCGCCCAGTGTGCCCCTCCCAGATTGCTTCTGGTACTGTTCTTCCTTCCCTCCTGAGACCTCTGCTACTCTAGGTTAATCATTCCTTTGTTTTTCTCTATAATTTACTACTTTACCACAAATGCAGACATTCCAAAACAAGGAAGCATAAAATAGCACAGTTCACTTATTTCTAACCTTGATATAAGTGATATATATATATATATTCTACTTTTTGCCTTTTTAGTTCTACATAGTTTTGGTGATCCATCTGTGTCCATGTGAGTGACTAAAGTTCATTTTTGCCTACAAAGCATGTCTTTTTATGTTCATTCCAGTGTTGCTGGGCATGTGGGTTGTTTTCAGTTCTTTGTCATTACAAAGTGTTGTGTTTCCAGATACACATAGGAAAGAATTTCCGCAGGGTGACTGTCCAGGAGTGAAATAGTGCCTGTGGCAGATGGTATTTTCTAAGGATGACGGCAAAAATATCTTGCATCCACATGCTTTTTTTTTACAATGTGACTTTGACACACCTCCCATCAAGAGGTAGGGTCTATGTCCCCTTCCTTGGTTAGCAAGAGGGCTTTTTGTAACTATTTCTACCAATAAAGAAGTTACTCTAAGTGACTTTAAAGGCTGCTTTGTAAAGATCCATGCATCGGCCCTGATTACGTTAGTTGGTTAGAGCAGATGTCTTGCTAATTGCTCTTATTAACTAGTTTATAGATTCTTCTTCAGTTTTTCATGTGGAAAATTGTATTATCTCCAAAGAGTTCTAGAGCCATAGTTTTATTTCAAATTCTTATGTATTTTATTCCTTGTTTTGCTTTATTACACACACTGAAGCCCATAACACAGTGGTAAGTAAGACCAGGGAGAGTGGGCATGTCTGTCTTGTATTCGGTTTTAAAGGGAATACTTTAAATGTTTCACCATTAAACATGATGTTTAGAGTATTTTGATTCTAGTCATTATCAGATTTAGAAGTCCTTTAGCATTCTTAAATTACTAAGAGCATAATTTCTCTGTATATCCAGATAATTACATGATAATTGTTATGTGGTACCTAGCCTCCTGGATGACCCCAAATGATTTTCCCCTCCTGGTATTATACCCTTATATAGTTCCTCCCACATTATGCCAGAGATAATCTGTGTAATCGACAGGACATGGCAGAAGTGATGATATGACATTTAGACATAGAGATCAATGAAATAGAACTGAAAGTTCAGAAATACACTGTGTGTCTGTGGTCAGTTGGTTTCAAGAAGGATGCAAGTCACTTAAATGGGGACAAAATAGTCTGTTGAGACAAATGACAAAGAGACAACTGTACACCCACATGCAAAAAGAATGAAGTTGAACATCTACCTCATGCCATGTACAAAAAACAATTCAAAATGGATTAAAACCAAAATGTAAAGCTGAAATTATATAAAACTCAGAAAAAAAATGGGCCTAAATCTCTATGACCTTATGTTAGGCAATGATTTCTTAGATATGACACCGAAAGCATAAGCAACAATAAAGAAAAATAGATAAATTGTACTTTATCGGAAGGTAATAATATCTGGAATATATAAAGAACTCTTAATTCAACAATAAAAAGGCAAGTAACCCAATTTAAAAATAGGCTGAGGATTGACAATGAACAGACATTTCTCCAGAGACTAAACAGCCAAAAGCACAGGGAAAGATGCTCAGCATCATTAGTCATTATGCAAGTGCAGATCAAAACCACAGTGAGAGCCCTGGCCAGGCAGCAGAGCTGGTGAGGGCACTGTTTTTCCACACCGAGCTTGCAGATTTCATCCCTGGTCAGGGCACATACAAAAATCACCCAATGAATGCGTAAGTAAGCGGAACAACAAGCCAATGTTTCTCTCTCTCTCTCTCTCTACCCCTCGTTCTCTCCCTCCCTTCTTCTCTCTGTCCCTCTCCCTTACTCTATCTAAAATCATTAAAGTAAAACAAATTCAAAAACACCGTGAGATGCTGTTTCATGCCCTCTGTGATGTCTTCAACATCAGAGATGATATCACGGTTGGTGAGGATGTGGAGAAATGGGAGCCCTCCCGCATTGTTGATGGGAATGTAAAATGCCCACATTTCTTAAAAAGTCTCTGAGGCCCAGAGGCAGTGCCTTCTTCCAGAGAGTATTTGTTCTGTCAGGTGGGAAATTTCAAAGGAGCTGTATTTTTCCTCCAATAAAGTTTAGTTGGAGACAGACAAGAGTCGCTGACTTCTGTGTGGTCATTTTCTTTTCCTGGTTTATATGCTGAAGTCAAGTATCTTTGGGGGGCGGAGTGGTTCCCAGGTCCATGTAGTGGTTTCTGTTCAATCTTCTAAAACAAATCTCAGTTTTCTCCCCTGCTTACTGAGTCCATTAAAATTCAAGCTTTAGACCACCCATGTGCACAGATACCCCTGAGCAAATGCCAACATCAGACTGCATTGCAGATTTCAAGTTTTCCCACCAATTCAGCCATACATTTTTAAAGATATACACACACACACACACACATGTGTGTCTACTTCAGCATTTTTAGGTGTTTTGTACCAGGAGGATTTCTCTGGACATCTAATCTGCCATAATGCCTGAAATGAAAAATCTGACAAAGCATATTTGTGCACAAGTTCACACTCCCAATCCTACCCACACTTAAAAGAAAATAAATCTTTAAGTAAACATTAGTCTCTTAGAAAAGATACCATGTTCACCCGGGAACTTCTGTGCCCCTCTAGACATTTTTGTGTGAATCGTGGCTTAAGGAACACAATGGAAGAATAAAGTTTAGATCGCAAGGTTGAGTTCACATTTAAATAGTCTAAGTGAAAAAATGAGAATATTTGGATTTCCAAATTGTAACTTTTGTGATTCAGCAGATTGAAATTCCTTGGCAGACATACTTCTCATTGGCAGTTATTATTTTTTTTAATAGGGTTCTTTCTCTCAAACTATCAAGTGCTTCATATGTGCCTGCCACTGGTTTCATGCTGTGTGGAGTAGAAGAAATGATGAAAGACAAAGTAAGTAATGTTTAAGCAAACCTGGGAAACATTTCTTGAGCACAAATAATTACCCTGTAAAGTAAAAACATGGCAAGTGCCAAAAAAATGGTGAGAGTTCAGAGAGCTATAGAAGTTCAAAGTAGGGAGGAATACTTTCAACTTGGAGCGGGGGCAGGGTGACCAACTGTTTTGGTTTGACAGGGACCAAGAGGCTTCCTGGGATGCAGACCTTTCAGTGAGAAAACCAGGATAGTCCTGGGCAAACAAGACAGTTGGTCAATCTGTTTAAAATTTACTCACCTGAGGACATTTTTTTCCCATTGTTTTTAGAGAGAGAGGAAGGGAGAGAGAGAGAGAAACATTGATTGGCTGCCTTCTCACATGTGCCCCAACCAGGGATTGAACCCACAACCTGAGTATTTGTCCTGACCAGGAATCGAACTCACAACCTTTCAGTCCAGGGACAATGCTCCAACCAACTGAGCTGCACTGGCCAGGGCATGGTTGATCTTAATAAAGACAAAGATGTAGGGAGAATCAGAAAGTCCTCATAAAGGACAGAAGATGAAAGCTGAAATGGACCTTGTAGAGTTAGTTGGATTGGATAAGCTACCTTCATTAACTCATATCTATAACACATGTACAACTTAATCCCCCTCCCTCGCTCTTACCAATAGTAGTCCTAACAATTGTGCAGTGATTCCGCTCTAATGAGTACTTTCTTTGGGTTGTTATATGACTTTAAATCTTTTTTTCAACCACTGGCTTCTGCTTTCACTACTACACCTGCATACCTTACATAGTTTTCAAAATTCCAGCTGCTGCACTTCCCTTCAGCGCTGTGCCAAATGAAGGTCTTTTTATGCCTCCTCCTCTCTAAATGTCTAAAATTATGGAGTCTCTATTTGTGGCCCTAACATTTTGGGGTCAACAATTAGAAGGAAGTCTGCTTAGAAATATAAAACAGGTCTTCATTTGAATTGAGAGTCTCATAAGGAACAGGCAACCGACTTTGGAGAGGAGAGAAAGTGTACACCTATGTGGAATGATGCAGACACCGGCCCGCAGTGTCCGCATCATTATGGATGAAATGAGACATTCACACAGACCACCGAGTCTGGTGGAGGAAAAGGGACAGCATGGCTTTTCTCTCAAGGGGAGCAAAAACCACGGACTCTGCCATGGCGGGCCTTTATTTCTCTTTCTCCGCCCATTACATGATGATCCTCATTTACTATTCACAGGTTCACTTTAGGTGGTTACCTTTTACAGAAAACAAAGGAGCCAATGCTGCTAATCACAGCACAGAAGAGGAATATTTGCAAATGAAAAGGCAAAAGTGGTTGAACCGGTTATACTCACCCTTGGAAGGTTTAGCACGGATTTTAGGAAGTTACTTTGCAGTAAATGTCCTCAGTTCAGGGTGAGGGAGTTTTAGCAAAAAAGCAAGACTCATAGTGGCCTAGGCACATTGCAGGCCTGATTCCCCATAGGAGAACCTATTCGTGGGTGTGGGTCCTGTGCATCTCTGAGTGGGAGCTGGGCCCACACCACGCAGAACGGTCTCCTACAGTGGAATACTGAAAACCAGTGCTTCTCAAACTTCTACGTGCCTACAAACTACCATCACCTTCCCCTGTCATGTTGAAAATGCAGATTCTGGCTAATAGGGCTGGGAGGACCTGAGATTGTGCATTTCTAACAAGCTCCCAGCTGATCCTATTGCTACTGGTCCTAGGACCACACTTTGGGGAGAAGGCTGTAGAGCAGAAAGGCTTTTTTTTTTTTTCTGCCACTTTTACTGTCCCAAATTTCCATCTTTTCCCTAAAATTCTTTGACTTTGCTGCTGAGTCTAAAAATTCACAAATTCTACTTTTCTGGAAGAAGTTGCAGATCAAGTCACAACTCAATATAAAATTTCAGTCAGATAGGTAACTTTATTGTACCTGCTGAATTAGAAACTTTCAGAAAGGGCACTGATTTTTGTGGGTAAGAGCATTTCAGGGAGGCACTGTATTATTCACTTCGGAGTGAACCCGAAGGGGAGGCGTGAGATGGTGAGGAGGAGAGGTGGGTATCGGGCGGCTGCAGAGCATTAGGAAAGCAGGGACACCTGGGGGATGGCCAAATGCAATGTTAGGAAGTAGGAGGAGATGAAGAAACATGGGTCAGAGGCCACCTATAACAAACCTCATCATTTTAAAAGCCTTGCCCAGGGCCAGTCTGAGGAAACCTGTTCCCCATAAAAACAGCAAGTCTATTCCTTGTTTCTCAGAGAAAGGTAATATGATATCTGGACATGTCAGTAGAGAGTCACTATTTTTCCTTCCTTCGCTTATGCAGTTGTGAAATACAAGAAGTCCATTTGCTAAAGGCACATGCTAGTGGAGGCGGTAGGAAATGTCTTTTAATAAATACTAAAGGTTCCAAGATAGGATTTAGCGCTAAAGGTATGACCAGTGACTGACAGCACAGAATGATAGCACCTAAGTGAGTCAGAGATCATGCAACCTTTTTATTCTATAGGTGAGGAAACTGAAAACAAGCAGGTTCAATTGGATTGCTCAACTTCATCCGGGTGCTTAATGAAATAGCCTGGACTTGCATACCAAGACTCTCTTGACTCTTAATCAAGTGCTTTCCACCCGTGACAAACTCATTTTCACAGGGGGCCACGTCAGCCTCCAGGTTGCCTTCAAAGGTTGCCTTCTTGGTTGCCAAAATAATTTTAGGACTGTATAAAGGTAACTACTCCTTAACTGTTAAGGAGTTGAAATCACATTTGGCCCTTTGAAGGCAACCACGAGGCTGATGTGACCCTCGGTGAGAATGAGTTCGACACCCCTGCTATGGTACTACGTGCTAGTTTGAAACCCAGGTTAAAATTTCCTGAAAGCCTTCATGTTTTAATTCCAATAAGTTCTCTTTTAAGACTTTTGTGCCTAATGATCTTGTTAATCAGTCAACTAATTTTGCCTAATTTGCATTTTTTTTACTTTTTATTTGTCCTTTATTTTCTTCCTCCTTTCCTCCCTCCCCAGCTTGCTCCTTCCTTCCTTCCTTCTTTCCTTCCTTCCTCCCTCCCTTTGTCCTTGTTTACAAATCCTTGTGTCAAGGGCTCCTTTTTTTTTTTTTAATGGGGTCCATTTTCATTTCAAGGAGATCTGTACAATTTATTATCTCTAAGGCCCAAACCGAGATAAATCCATTTATTTTCTGAACATATTCTAGGTGTCACCAAGACCCCTCCTTTTGATAAAACAATAATATCTACTCTCCTAGCCTGAAAGTAAGCCTCATTTTCTTCGGAAACTCCCCCACCTACTGTACACGTGTTTTGTGTGTGGATTCAGATAGCCAAAGGCAGATGTAAAAAAAAGCTGGAGCCAAATGAGATAAACCTGTGAGTCCTGACCATGGACTTGACTTCACCTGCCAGCTGAGCCTACTTGGCACGGCATACCTTAAAGTATCTGGAAGGTCACTGTTAAACAAATGAAAGGTAATACAACTTTGCCACACAGGCTATAAAGCAGTGAATTTATCACCAAAAGTGGCCCTGACTATTTGTCACCTTCCCAGGCTCCATCTTTCCACTGGTTAGAAAAGCATTACGACATCAGACTCAAGGCAAATTTGAACTCAGCTTATTGCATTTTCTAAAACAATTTTGATCTCAAGTAGGAGTGCCAAAAAGTTGATGCCTTTAGTATGCTGGCAATGGTAGAGGGCAAGAGAGTGTTATTTTAGAAGACAAGCTTTTTCCAGCCCTGGCTGGTGTGGCTCAGTGGATTGAATACCAGCCTACAAACCAAGAGGTCATGGTTCGATTCCCAGCCAGGGCACATGCTTGGGTTATGGGCCAGGTCCCCAGCTGGGGGTGCATGAGAGGCAACCACACATTGATGTTTTTCTCCCTCTCTTTCTCCCTCCCTTCCCCTCTAAAAATAAATAAATAAGACAAGGTTTCCAGAACCTCTGAAGTTAAACTGGGTAGATAACAGACTGTTCTGGCATTACAATTTTAGTGTTATAGAGATCTTAGAAAGACTTGTCATCTCATGGGAGACCTGTCACTTCATGTCACTTACAAAGATTTGTCACTTCATTTCTTTCTTTGATTTGCTTTTCCCCTTTAATTAGCTTTTTGAATAGTGCTGCTAGTTCTGAAATGCAATCCCCAGGAATCCTACACTTCAGACATAGAACTCAAATGCAAAAGAAAAGTGCAGTGTTCTTGCCAATTTCTAAGTAAACTTTCGGTTTGGTTTTCCAGGTACCATGAAATGGCTCAGGTTGGCTTAGGGATATAGTTTATGCTGATTAAAGAAGTCAGATTTATTATAAATCTTTTCTGGAATAATTTATAAGAAAAAAAAGAGATGCTAATCTCTGGAGATTATTTTCTCTTTGCTTGGTCAGATCACTATGTAGCAAAATAATTTGCACTCTCCAGCTGTAGTAGATCGTTATAATAATGGCTTCCAACATATCATGGGTCCCTGACTTCATGGTTCTTTGCAAGGTATCATAGCCTCTTCTTAAAAGGTAGAGTCCATTATTCTACTGCCCAGAATCTCGATGGGCCTTATGACTTGCTTTGACTGACAGGGTGGTGGAAGCAACATAATGTGAGTTCTAGAGCCTATGCCTTAAGATGCTTGAAGCTTCTACCTTCATGCTTTGGGAGCAAAGCTGGCATGTATAGAAGCTTAAGCTGGTTACTGAATGGTGAGCCACTACTGGAAGAGAAAGGTCCTGTCCTTCCGGCTATCCCTACCAACATCAATAAAAACATATCCTTGGGTAAGGATGAAAACCAGAAAAAAAGACATTAAAAGCGTATTCTGCATGTTCTGCCAGCCACTCTCTATCTGCCTGGTTTTAAAGCACCATGCAGCACCCTTTCAAGCTCAGACTCAACACAGACCACAAGTCTCCACCCTACATTAGCAAAGACTTTGAAGTATCTGCACCCACCCATGTCAACAGCATCATAGCCGTTGTCTGAAAAATATTGACTACTTCCCAGTTTGCAAGCTTCAACGAGTCCATCACACAAGTATGTGCTAGATGGGAATTCATACATGTCCTGGGATAAGGCCCCTGGTAATGAACTTATTGCCCCCATGAACACATGATACAAATATTGTTTCATCTCTTTATTTTCCAGATGGATTGCACTAGTCCCAATCTCACTTAGCAGGAAGCCTAGAATCTCCCTCTTCAAGTTCCCTTCTTCCTTGAATTTTCCATGAATATTAACTCAAGCCCTTAAGCACTTCAGAAGGGTCAGTCTGACATTCTTTCTGTGTCAGAGACTACCTGCTGATCACCAAACTAATTAATGTTGAATTGCCAGATTTAGCATATAAAAATACAGGATGCCCAAATATTACATGGGATATACTTAACAAATTATTTGTTGGTTATCTGAAATTTCCATTTATTTGGATGTCACATATTTTATCTGGCAACCCTACATCAAACCCATTTCTCCTCTCTGGGCATAGAGCTATAAACTACATTTGCTAGCTTCTCTTGCAGCTAGGTGGGGTCATATGACTGAGTTCCAGCCATAAAAACCTCTCCAGCTCAACCCTCCTTGCTTTTTTTCTCTCTAGCTGGCTAAGGACAAGATGGGAGGAACTGGGTACCTAGGCCACCACTTGAATGGGAACTGCCCAGGAGAATCACACGGGAGGGTCATGTACATTGAATACTGCATAAACTGCTATTTCAGTGAGAAAGAAAAATGTATTATTAACCCACTGAGATTAGGAGATTATTTATTATACAGATAGATTTATCTTAACCAATATAGAACATTAGTATCTTGAAGTACAGTGCTGCTGTCTTAGTCTGTTCAGCTGCTGTAACAGAATACCATAGACTCAGTGGTGTATAAACAACTGAAATTCATTTCTCACAGTTCTGGAGGCTGGGGAGTCCAAGATCAAGGTGCTGGCAGATTCTGTGTCTGGGAAGGACCTGCTTCCTGGTTCATAGAAGGCCATCTTTTTGCCATGTCCTCACATAGTGGAAGGAACAAGGGATCTCTCTGGAGTCCCTTTTATGGGGGCACTAATTCCATTCACGAGGGCCGCATTTTCATGACATAATCACCCCTCAAAGGCCCCACCTCCAAACACCATCACATTGGAAATTAGCTTTCAGCATGTGAATTTGGGGAATACAAACATTCAGTCTGTAGCAGCTGCCATAACAAATAACTCAAGTTTGTGACATCAGCTTAGTGGGTCAGCTGTGGGAGGTAAGGAAGGAGATATCCAAACCTAGGAACGTGCAGATGCATATCATGTACTGACAAAACTTTGATAAACTGTTCCTTAAAGTAACTTAGAAGGACAATGGTATGCCTAAGTGAATTTACAGTTCCAGGGCAGAGAGGTTTAATTGTTTCCCTCCCTCCCTCCCTCCCTCCATCCTTTCCTTCCTTCCTTCCTTTTTTCTTTTTGGTGCCATGTACCCCTTTGGCAGTTTGGTGAATCTTATGGACCCCACTTCAGAATAATATTTTTAAATGTATACAATAAAATTCATAAGACTATAAGGAAACCAATTGTATTGACAAATACTTAGCAAAATACCTTAAGTAAGCAAATATGTTTTTTAAAAAAGTAACATGTTGCATCTTTTTAATATGTTAAATAACAAGACCTAGGAGCATGTGACAATTGATTGTACGTGTTAATTTGACTGGGCAACTGGGTGTCCAGATATGTGGTTAAACATGATTCTGGAGGTATCTATGAGAGCTTTCCTGAATGCAATTAGCATTTGACTCAGTAGACTGAGCAAAGCAGATTGGCCACCTCCCTCCAGTATGCGGGGGCCACTGCTGACCCTGGGACTATCATAACCACAGTGTAGTATATTAGGGTAAATAATATCTTGAGATAGGCTGCAACTGTACGCCATAACTGTAATATGATATGAAAGTATCTGTGACTTATAATTCACAGGCACTAATACCACTACAGTTTGTTGCCTCCATTCGTAACTGAATAAAAGAAGTGCTAAATTTCAGTTGGGGGATAGTGAAAATAAAAATGTAATTCATTTCCCATGTTGGCGAATACCGTTGGTGCTCTGCCTGGCCCCCACAGACCTTTGTTAGGGGTTCCCTGTGCTAACCCTACAGCTTCTATTACCTTTGCTTTACCAGCTCTTACCTGGGCTTCCTTTCAGAGGATTATCCTTGGGCTACTGCAGCCCCGTGTCTACAGGTGCAGAAGACTAAAAATGCATGGGTGGCTCTGGCCAGGTCGTTCAGCTGGTTAGAGCATCGTCCTGATATGCCCAGGTTATGAGTTCGATCCCTGGTCCGGGCACATACAAGAATCAACCAATGAATGCATAAATAAGTGGACAACAAACTGATGTTTCTCTCTCTCTCTCTCATCAATAAATAAAAACTTTTTAAAAAAGAAAATGCATGGGTGTCCCAGTCCCCCAAAGGCACCCCGTAGCCAATGACTAACTGATGAGAACATACGAGAAATCGGCTTTTTCGCTTTGAGATGGCACAAAACTGAAGTCTCATCGATGCTCCAGAAGTCCCCTGTGGGATCGGGTTGAGGTTGGGCCTTTGCCTAAAATTTCATCACGTCATTATTGTGCTTTTCCCTCACTCCCGGTTACTCCTTAATGAATCACGTGCACGGGCATCCTCATTTTAGGGTCCGCTTCCAGAGAACATGAGTTAGTACACCCTCCACGTTACAGAACCCCTGGGTCACAGACCCCCACTCTAGGGGAAGTGGTGGAACGAGTTTGAGTGCTTGTGTTTCAGGCTGAACTTTCTGCTCTTAGCCAGTTATCATTATTAAGAGAGAGGTGAACCCGGGGTAGAACAGAGCTGGACTCAATTCAAGCAGAGATCAAAAAGGTGAAGAAAACCCAGAGACCGTGAACTTCGTAGAACTAGAAAATCCTACCACAGCTAGTCTCCAAATATGAAAGGATAAGGTAGTAAAATCCTTGCATAACAAAGGCTTAGTAAGATTTCTAAGTAAACAAAATGACAGCTGTGTGGCAATTGGGTCAGGATATTCCCTTCCCGGCCCAGCCTGAAGATAACCACCTTGCAGGCGAAAGGGCGAATCACGGAGGGAGGGAGCAAAGAAGTCAGACAGCCTTGAGCCCTGGATCTAGATATCACTGACAATTTTAGCAAATAAAAATGCAGGACGCAGAGTATTTTATCTAGCAACCCTAAGCCTAGAAAATATCTTTGGGAGTAGTCACTGGTACCTGAGTCTTTCTAAAAGCCAACAGAGCAGAAACACCCAAGTGGTAGAGGGAACTGTACTGATAAAGAAACGACAAGCCTGGTGGGAAAAAGCTTTCACCTATCCAGAAAACTTAAAATCAACCCTCACGTCTTCAAATTTGCTTAGGCAGGACGCACACTGTGAAAGCCCCAAGGACGTCCTGCTCTCTGGCGCCCCCTTTGAGAAGTGGCCAGGAAGGGCGATGGACAAGGGAGCGCCTCTCAGAAGATGAGCCAGGGGTGCTACGGAGAAAACTGCGGACAGGAAACTTTCCTAAACGTGGGGCTGTGGTCTCAACAAAGAACTTCCCACCCCAAGACAGAGGACTTCACAGTGCCTGCCCCGCTGGTTTTCACAGCCGCTGAGGACAAGAAACTGTGTGTATTCCCTGAATGTATTCGTCTGCCTGCCCCAGCTCCCTTGTCGTGTGTAGGGGAGGGGAAAGGAAAGGTTACAGAAAACGTGTTTTCCTAATTCGAAAGTCATAGACCACGAGGAGCCACATCCAGACCTAATGGCGAAGACTGTGTCACCCAGAGACCCTGGATTTTGAGCGTGGGGCAATGACTGGAAGAGACTTTGGGTTGTTTCCTTTGGTGGAGAAAGGCTTGTGACAAATGCACGTGGCAGTGACAAATGATGGATATTACAGCAGAACACAGAAGAACACACAGGCCCTGGAGTCAGACAGGACCAGAATGCTGGCTCTGCCGGCTCTGCCCTTCACTAACTACGCGTGACCTTGGACAACTTGCTGAACTTCTCTAAGCAGGAGTTCTTTTTTCTGTAAAACAGGGATAATGAGAGTTGACAGGCTTGTAATTAGGGTTATGTGAGAAATGTGTGCAAAGTGCTTATTAGCACGTGACTGATGCACAGTAATTAGTATTCAGCAAATAGCATTACTCGAACAGGAATAAATCTGAACAAAGATGCTGAAGTAGAATCACACTAGCCAGCATGCAGTAGAATACCTACAATCCCCTACAAATTTCTCACCGAAGTCCACTGGTTATAGCAGCTACTCCCCACCCCAAATAACTCTTTCCTCTTTCTTTGGGAATCCCACCCTTCCTTCCCGGGTCCCTCCTGTCCACCTCCTGACTCACTCCTGCCAGGCGGTTCTCATTTGGCTTCTTTTTTAGGCTCACGCCGTTCCGTTTCTCCACCTGTTTAACTGAGGAGAATAACTAAGGCCCAGAATACTGAGCAATAAAGATGTTCTTTTAAAGGGGAACTGAAGCGCGGAAACAAGCCTGGAAACGTACACGGGTCTATTCTGGTTCTGACACTTCCTTGTCTTCACACTCTCCAGCTCACAACCCCGTTCACGCCTAGAAGTGTTTGCAGAACCGTCTAAATCGAAGTGTTTGTGTTCTGTGTAGGATTCTGAGACATTTATTAGATTCTTTGATCTATGTTGACTAGAGAAAAAAGATTCCCTTCGAATAGTGACTGCTCTGGAAGAGTCCCGGCAGCAACAGGTCTCCTCTATCCAAGGAGGACACCTAGAGGCTACTTGGGGTGTGGTAGCTGATCCAGAAATGCTCTCCGAATTCTTTCCTTTACCGACCCAATCATAAATGATAAATCACAGATCCGTAAGTCCAAGTAGAATAAATATGAATGCATAGCTAATCTTTAAGGGGGGGGACAGACCTAAAGAAGTTGCATCTATTGTCCAGGCACAGTGGAAGTACAGTGGAGGGTGGAGGAGAACTCGTGAATGTCATAGGCGGGCAGTTGGGGAAATCTGACTGAGGACTGAATATTGGTCGATGTGATTGAGTTAATGTTGATTTTCTTAAGTCTGGTTGGGGCATGATATTTGTGTAGGAAAGTGTTTCTGTCCTTTGCAGATGCAGGCTGACATTTAAGGGCAATGTAGGAAGACGTCTGAAACCTACTTTAAGATATTTTGGCAAACGGGAAGAGTGTGTGCACATATGGAGAAGAGTGTGTATTCATATGGAGAAGAGTGTGCACACACATGGAGAAGAGCGTGTATTCATATGGGGAAGAGTGTGTACACACATGGAGAAGAGCGTGTATTCATATGGGGAAGAGTGTGTACACACATGGAGAAGAGTGTGTACACATATGGAGAAGAGTGTACACATATGGGGAAGAGCATACACACATGGAGAAGAGTGTGTATTCGTATGGAGAAGAGTGTGTACTCATATGGAGAAGAGTGTGTACACACATGGAGAAGAGTGTGTACACACATGGAGAAGAGTGTGTACACATATAGGGGAGAGTGTGCACACACATGGAGAAGAGAGTGTATTCATATGGGGAAGAGTGTGCACACACATGGAGAAGAGTGTGCACACACATGGAGAAGAGTGTGTACTCATATGGAGAAGAGTGTGTACACACATGGAGAAGAGTGTGTACACACATGGAGAAGAGTGTGTACACATATAGGGGAGAGTGTGCACACACATGGAGAAGAGAGTGTATTCATATGGGGAAGAGTGTGCACACACATGGAGAAGAGTGTGTACTCATATGGAGAAGAGTGTGCACACACATGGAGAAGAGTGTGTACACACATGGAGAAGAGTGTGTACACATATAGGGAAGAGTGTGCACACACATGAAGAAGAGTGTGTACACATATAGGGAAGAGTGTGCACACACATGGAGAAGAGAGTGTATTCATACGGGGAAGAGTGTGTACACACATGGAGAAGAGTGTGTACACACATGGAGAAGAGTGTGCACACACATGGAGAAGAGTGTGTACACATATAGGGAAGAGTGTGCACACACATGGAGAACAGTGTGTACTCATATGGAGAAGAGTGTGCACACACATGGAGAAGAGCGTGTATTCATATGGGGAAGAGTGTGTACACACATGGAGAAGAGTGTGTACACATATGGAGAAGAGTGTACTCATATAGGGAAGAATGTGTACACACATGGAGAAGAGTGTGTATTCATATAGGGAAGAGTGTGCACACACATGGAGAAGAGCGTGTATTCATATAGGGAAGAGTGTGCACACACATGGAGAAGAGCTTGTATTCATAAGGGGAAGAGCGTACACATATGGAGGAGAATGTACTCATGTGGAGAAGTGTGTATACATATGGAGAAGGGTGTGTGCACATATGGAGATGAAGCAAGATGTTCACGGCTGATGAATGTAGGTGGAGAAGAGTATAGATATTCATTACCCTGTTCTTTCCCCTTTCCTGTGCAATTTCTTTTCAAAATAAACAAATTAGAATGGAAAGCATTGAGCTGTCACTTAAAATGTTAACTGAATTTATATCTCAACAGTTGTGACATCTCTTATAACACTCACATAATTATCTGCTTCTTTTTGTGCCTGTCATAGGACACAGAGCAAACACAAATATTAGCCGATGCTAACAAAAAGGAAAAGTGGTGAAAACTCCACCCCTCCCCTCCCGTGCCAGGCTGTCACTGGCCCTCCTTCCGGCCTGGAGGACACTTCCTCCCATCCACGCCCTGCCGCCACCCTCCCCAGGCCCACTCATTTACCCTCCAGAGTGCCTCCTCTGTGCCTGGGCCGTTTCCTGGCCTTGGCATGTTCATGTGGTGTTCTCTCACCTCTATTATCTTGACTGAATGCCTCATTGCACTACAACTTCTTCAGGAAGGGGATTCTGTTTCCTTTTTCACAGCCGTAACCTTAGTCCCTGATACAGTATCCAGCACATGTAAGAACTTAATAAATATTTAATGAATGAGTGGCCAATGGCAGAGCGACCAGCTTCTTCAAAGGCCAGATGGGAGTACAGCCATATCGGGCTCCCCCACATGTGTGCACGTGTGTGTGTGTGTCTACATCTATACACACACACACACTCACAGGTTCCAGAGACTATGAAACCTATGAATATGTGTGTGTATACTATCTATTTGCATGTACTGTGAATATGTATAAAACTATGCATATATGTATAATTGATATAAAACATGAAAAATAGGTGTTTGTTTTATGTCAAAGGGGTTTTAATTAGAATTGTGGTAAAACCATTTTTTAGAAAAAACTTAATATTTTGTAATACTAAGTCTTCTCCCCAGAAAGAACTCTCTACTTACTGAGTTGGTCTTTACACCCTTTATTATAGCTGTATACTTATTTCCCGTTCAACGCATTTCTGATGAACTTATTTCATGTATTTATTTACAGTTCTATTTTCCACTGGTTGCTACTCCCATGAGGGAAACCTACTACATTTGTGTACCTTCCTTATATCTAGCCTGTTTTAGCTTGCTGCATCAGTTCTAAAACTCTTTAACTGAGCACCTTAGATTTTCAAAATATACAACCCTAGCTACAAACAATCACTTCCCCAATACTTATGTCAGTGTATTTCCCACTTTGTTACAATCTCTAGAACCCTGGTGTTCAAACGGACACACGTGGGCCTCGGGCGCACCGAGACTTCGCACAGGCAGGGCGCTTCCTCGGCCTCCAGACCCTCAGCTCATGTGTGTTCTTTTTCCTGAACTAGTCACCATGTACTTCCCCTCCTTCTACTTAAAAAGGTCCTCTGAGGTCACGATACTCAGGATTGTGCTTAAACTTGTCGATGATACATGTCTTTCGGGTTATCTAACACATTCCTCATTTTATTTTATTTTTTTTAACTTTTAAAGATTTTATTTATTTATTTTCAGAGAGGGTAAGGGAGGGAGAAAGAGAGAGAGAGAGAGAAGCATCAATGTGTGGTTGCCTGTCACGTGACCCCCACTGGGGACCTGGCCCGCAACCCAGGCATGTGCGCTGACTGGGAATCAAACCTGCGATGCTTTGGTTTGCAGCCCGCGCTCAATCCACTGAGCTGCGCCAGCCAGGGCTCACATTCCTCATTTTACAGTGCAAGACACTGAATTCCAGGGAGATTGTCTGACACCCAAAGGATCATGTAGTCCCATATTACCTTCCTCTCACTTGGCAGAAGAATTAATGCTAATTATGGCATAAAATTCTTACAGCTTTATTGAGATATCATTGACAAATAAAAATTGTGTATATCTAAGGTGTACAGCATTATGTTTTGATATACGTATACATTGTGAAATGATTGCCACAATGAAGCTCATTAACATCAGAAACAATTGAAGTAATTCTAATTTTTAAATATATAATTGTATCAAGAAAATAAAATTAATTATTAGTATCTAGTAGTAATCCTTTTTTTTTCTTGCCAACTTGCCTGATTTCGGATTACTTATTTTCCCATCAATTTCTTTATTTCTGTCTTACATTTTGGTACGAGATTACATATTGACTTAGA
Organism: Tonatia bakeri; assembly: GCA_004024845.1. Lineage (NCBI taxonomy): Eukaryota > Metazoa > Chordata > Mammalia > Chiroptera > Phyllostomidae > Tonatia > Tonatia bakeri. Next base: position 271,278 of record PVIA01000610.1, on the reverse strand, counting down.
TCACTATGCTAGCTGTATTAATTGCTTAAGGAAATAATCACAGAACTGGTGGTCAGTTTTTTCATCCTGAGTTTTACAGCTGACCTTTCCTGGTTTTCACATCTTTCAGCTTCATTTCAAGAGGAATCACTCCAGGTGCTGAGGGTGGATGACGCAAAGCGTGTAGTGACCTAGTCTCGGAAGTCAGAGTCAACTCTTTGCGCTCCCATTGCTCAAAGCGAACTGCAGGACCAGGCCAGCTCCAAGGGTGAGGGAAATGCACGCCCTCTGAGGCACGCTGGATGTCATCATAAATTAAACCTCTCCTTAGGCAAAACAGTTTTAAAATGCAAAGAAAACTTGAGTTTGTGAAGTTGAAGTTAGATTCTAAGAAAGTTACGGTTCTTCTAGCAAAGTGAGAAAGTTTTGTTTAACTTGGTCATCCTATCCTGGTGAGCTGTCGTTGTGGTTCTGAAGCAGTCTTATTTGCAAAACACATTTTTCATTGTGTGATTTGTTTTGTTTGTTGTTGCAACCTACACTTAACGTTGAAAAACTCAGGGGTAGTCAGTTAGTACTTTTTTAAAAGGCCTCTGTAAAGATCATCAAACAGTTTTGGAGGAATAGCATATAAATTTCTGTTTTACCATAATGCTTTTCTCCATTCTCATCCTTAATGGACTTGCAAACCAGAGCAGGACACTCTCCCCGTCCGTCCCACACGTTGAAGACAGGTTACAGCCAGCCAGCATCCTCTGCGGCAGGCAGCGATGACAGCCGTCCTGAAGGCGTACGTGAACAGACAATACCTCTTCCCATTTCTGTGAGCTGAAATGTCTCACTACCTGCTTCTGCATGTTGGAAGAAAACTGAAAAAATCACCACTTTTATTATAGAAGCCTCACGGGTAAACATCACAGGCAACATAAATATCACAGGTAAACAAATCTTTGGTTTTTTAAAGCAGTGTTTTGTGTAATTACGCGATTGCAGGATATGTAGCAGGTAAGATTTTCTTTGGTAAGAAGATGACACACTGAGTGGGATGTGCCGTGTTCACATGTACACTGCCCGCTGAGCATGCAGCTGGATGCCCAAAATGCAGTTTGTATCTGGACAGCATAGCAGCATCCTTTATGTATCCCGCTGCTTCTTCAAAATCCTCAAATCAGGAAGATAATCTGAAACTCCTTTTCTAAAGATCACAATCTCTGAGAGCCAGGGAGAACATTTTGTTGTTGTTGGGTGATTTGAGGCCTCCCCCGGGGTCCTACAGAGGGCTGGATTGTTGGCAGAGTCTGTCAGAATCAGCTCTGCACGGTAAGGGGCCAACACAGCTGTTACCAAAATTTTCCCTTTCGTTTGTCAACAAGACATTTGAGTTGCAACAACCTCTGAATTAAGAAACACAACTTCATTTGGTTTCATAGAAAATCAAGAGAAAGGTGAAATAATGCATGTTAATCCACATTAGCTTGTTGGATACGCCCCAGCTAACTCAGCAGCAACTGTTTCAGACTGAGTATTGATGTCTTTTGGAGGAGATAAAAAGCAAAGCAAAACAAACAAACAAACAAACAAAAAAAACCCTTTTTGATTGATTTAGAAGTACTGGCTTTTTCTCATCCTGGATTTGTGAGATTCTCAATTACCAATGCTTTCCCTCCCCCTTCGCCAGGTTCGACCACACACTGATGTTTCTCTCTCTCTCTCCCCACCTTCCCCTCTGCTTTAAAAAATTAATAAATAAAGTTGCTCTTTCCTTTAAAAAAGTAACAGTTGTTTAACTCTCTTTTTCGGTGATGTGTAGGTCATGCTGTTGTAGGAGTTGTAATTTTTCTTTTTCATTATCTGCACGCTTAGACAACATGGTCACAATCGTCACAATGTTGAAAACTAAACTAGCATAATCTCCATACAAAGCACAACAGTTAATCCACAGGCAAGACCCAAAAACGGTTTGTTACAAGGCACATCAATTGCCCACCCCAGCTGCATCTCTCCAGGAAGGCAGCAGTGGACAAGCCTTTGCTGTGAACCGATAATCTAGGTTGTCAACATCAGCCTGAGGGCAAAAACCAGTAATGGAAAGGCGGATAATTTGTCTTGGAGCCATTTAACAATAAAAACAGTGCTGGAAAATAGAAGCATTCAGCCTCTATTTTTGTGGGCAGCCATGTGGCTTTTGTACCTTTCCAGGAACCTATGGCACCACGGCGGAAACTGAGACTTCTCACATCCTGGTGAGGGGTTTCCCAGTGCCAAACAGGAACAGTCCCTGGCAAACTGGGAAGTTGGTCAAGGCAGCACTGGTGGCGATCCCTAAAGTAGCAGAGACACACGAGCAAAGACTGGCAATGATCCTTTAAAAGAAATATGTCCCTTTGAGACTGTAATATCCATCTCTCACCAAAAGCTAATTAGTAAATAATTTGTCAGCATATATCCCAAAAAAGCAGTAACCACTGCAGGCAACCAGTGTTCATTTAAAAACAAGTCATTCTAAAGTAACCTTGTTTCATGTCTTTTTTAAAGTGGCTTGTTTTTTAGATTTTATTTATTTATTTTTAGAGAGAGGGGAAGGCAGGGAGAAAGAAAAGGAAACATGGATGTGCCAGAGATACACCAATTGGTTGCCGCTCACACCTCCAACTGGGGACCTGGCCTGCACCCCAGGCATGTAACCTGACCAGGAATTAAACCAGTGACTTTTCAGTTTGCCGGATGGTGCTCAACCCACTGAGCCACAGCAGTCAGGGCTGCACCAGTCATCTCAACTAGCTTAAGGAAAAAATGGATTATGAATATAAAGGCCTGGTTTTTCTCTCTGCACACCAGTTCCCTCTTCCGCTCTATTCCAAATGAGGGGAAGCGTGGCTGCCAAAACAGCTAGCACTGCACCTCACACAGTCCAGGCTCTCGAAGAGGAACTGGTCTCTCTCAGTTCCAGTTCCAAAATTTCCAGGGAATAAATAAACCAACTGAATAAATTTCTGTTGGTTTAAGCTGCCTTAATATACTAATAAACTAATATACCTGTTCATTCTCCAATAGGTTAGATTGTTCATATTAATCTGCTAGGACTGTCATTGGCCAAGCTTGAGTCATCTGACCATCCCACGGCCAATTACTGGTGGTTGGAGGTGAGGGGGAGGCAATTCTGAGCTGTTCTGAGAGCTTCCCAGATATTAGCTCCTCGTACAATCTTTGGAGGTAGATGTTATTGTTAACTTCATACTCTAGGAAGGAAACGGAGAGAGTTTTCAGAAGGAAAACATAAACCTAGTAGCAAATGCTGAAGTTTACCCTAATAAGATGGTAATAAGCCTCCTCCCTCATCCCCTTCTTCTGGGAACTATTTCCTATTATCTCATCCAGAGAAGCTTTCATATTGTTCTGTGCCTTTTTTTATTATTATTATAATTTGGGGATATTCTTAAGTCCTTACATACATGCATACCTATTTCATTGTTTGTTTGTTTTTTTAACCAGTGTTTAGTGTTATATGAACTATTCCTATATTGGACAGTCTGTTTGCTTTCAGCTTTTTACTGTGAAAAACAATGCTGTGACCACAGTCAAACACGGGTCTTTGTGTACATGTAGAAGTAATTTGTAGGGCATGCCAGGTAAAAGAACATGTGAACTGGTATTCTGTGTATCCATAGTGAACACATGTATTGGTAGATACGGCTCAACTCGCCACCCAAGATGTGGCCCAGTTTTCACAGGGGCCAGTTTCCCCTTCCTCACAGTAGCTTCAACAGCTTTAAACAGATAACTTCTGCCCTTAAACAGATAACTTCTGAAGACTGGGGCAGAGACCAGGGGTAATGAGGCCCCAGAAAAGGGACCCCTAATCTAGCCTGTCAGTTAAGGCTTCTTGGAAGTGACTTCTAAGCCGAGTCTGAAAAAGGCAAATGGGAGTTTGTCAGCAAAGTAAGTGTGAAATGGGTTAAAATTTTAAAGGATGGGATATATTTCGTGTTAGTGAGATTTGGAGCAACCAAATATCACCCTGTGTTCTTGGTAAATACCTAACAAAATGCATATCTGTGGTCACCAGAAGACATGAACTAGGGTATTCATAATAGCATTATTTGTAATAACCCCAAATGCATCCCATCCCAATGTTCATCAGCAGTAGAATGGATGATTCCAGTAAAATATATCCTCATGCAATGCACTACTATACAGCAATGAAGAGTAAGAGATCTACAACAATAAACAATGTGATGAGTTTCCACATATAAGATTAGGTAAAGGAAGTCAGACACAGAAGATTTCATACTGTATGTTTCCATTACATAAAGTACAAGAGATGCAAAAATTAACATATGCTGTCTTGTATTCTGCTGTTTGGACCTAGATGCTGATGACGCAGATGTGTTTCATCTGTGAAACTCACCAGCATGCACACACGCTCATACTTGCTTTACTAAATGAACATTATGCTTCAATAAAAAGATGAAAATAAAAGAAGGGGGTATTGGCTTTCAAGTCAGAAGAAACAGAATGAGCAAAGACAGTCTTGATGAGTTTACCTAGGAACAGCCCATCGACAGGAAAGGGAAGGGGAGCTGGGACTGGGAAGGGGGCAGAAGAAATGTATTAAGTAATAGGAATCAGATTGTCCTGGGTCCCTTCTGATTCTAAGAATCTATGCTCCTATGATTAGCCCAAGGCCATATACCTAGTTAATCCTTTTTTTCCATCCTCACCTGAGGACAGTTTTTCATTGCTTTTAGAGATAGCGGGAGGGAGAGAGAGAAACACTGATGTGAGAGAGAAACATCTATTGGTTGCCTCCCATACTGCACCCAGACAGGTACCAGGACCAGGATCAAACCTGCAACATAGGTATGTGCCCTGACCAGGAATCAAACCCGCAACCCTTGGTTAAGGGACGATGCTCCAAACAACTGAGCCACACCAGCCAGGGCTACCTAGTTAATTCTTACAATAAAGGATAAGGTCGTGTGAAAGATTGAAAACATAGTCCTGATATTTTGCTATTAAGAGGTGGAGTCTATTTCCCCACCCTTTCAATCTGGGCTAGCCCTGGCACTTGCTTTGATTAATAACACGTGGGAGAAGTGATGCAGTGAGCGCCTGGGGTCCCAGGCCTCAACAGGTCCTGCAGCCTCTGCTCTTGCTGTCTTAGAATCCTGAGACCACCGTGCCCTAAGAAAGCTCAGTGTACGGGCTGAATTTGTCCCCCCAAAATCGTCTGTTGAAGTCTTAACTCCCAGTACTTCATAATATAACCTTGTCTGGAAACAGGGTCTTCACAGAGGTAATCAGGTTCAAGTCAGGTCGTCAGGCGGGCCCTAATCCACTATGACCGCTGTCCTCATGAGAAGGGGAAACAGACACAGTCACACACACGTACACACTGGGAATGCGCCATGTGGAGATGAAGTCAGAGATAGGAGTGATGCATCTACGCCCCAGGGAACACCAAACATCATCAGCAAACGCCAGGGGCTAGGAGAGAGGTAAAGGTCGAATTCTTCCTCGCAGCCTTCAGACAAAGAGCGGCCCTGCTGACACCACGACCTTGGCGTTCTGGCATCTAGAACTGCGAGTAAATACATTTCTGTTGGTTTAAGTTGCCCTAACATACTCAAAAACTAATATACCTGTTCATTCTCCAATAGGTTAGATTGTTTGTACTAATCTGCTAGGGCTGCCATAGCAAAGTACCACAGACTGGGGAAGTCAGACGACAGAAATTTATTGTCTTGACGTTCTTGAGCCTGAAGTCTGAGATCCAGGTGCGGGCAGGTTGGCTTCTTCTGAGACCTCTCCCGGGTGTGTGGATGGCTTTCTTCTGTGTCTTCGCGTGGTCTTCCCTCTGCGTGTGTCTGTGTCCAAACTTCCTTTCTTGTAAGGACAGCTGTCACACTGGATCAGGACTCACCCGAATGACCTCATTTGAACTTCATCACTTCTTTAAACGTCCTGTTTTCAAATACAGTCCCATTGTGAGTGAGGTGCTAGGGGTTAGAGCTGTGACATGTGAATTGGCAGAGGGGGTGGGGGGTGGGGTGGAACACAACTCAGCCCATACTAAGAGGCCTTATGGAGGAGAAGCAACACACTGGCAGCAGCACCAACCGCCAGAAGTGAGGCCACTGCGAACCTTCCATCCAGCCCAGCGGACCCTCCAGCTGCAGGCTGTAACACGAGTCAGCGTCGGGGAGAACAGCAGAACTGTCCAGCTGATCCACAGAACTGCACGAAAGAAGACAATAATAAATCACTGCTGGTTTAAGCCACTATGTTTTGGGATAGTTTGTTATGCAGCAATAGATCAAAGAAACAACCCCGTTTCACATAAATTATAAACCAGGCCCACTTCTATTATACTATAGTTAGTGATAGGCTACATGTTAATGGATTGTTTAGTTGGCTATTTCATTACTACCATAGAAAAAGAGTACTAATTTATTAATTTAAAATGAATAGATGTTATTGTCGATACTAGTAATGTTTACAGAGCACTTTGCCAATTTGAAATAGTCTCTTAATAATTTATCAAGTTTTTTAATAGAAGAAATATTGAATCATAGACCTATGGGAGTTAAGAGGGGCAAGAAGAGGTCATTTAATCCATCTCCTTATCTTCAAAGAGAATGACTTATTCTATCCAAGCCAGATGAGAGTCATCTTCCTTCTCCTGATTGTCATCCAAAAAAACTTTTAAAGTGTGGATCTGTAAATGGAACTGTATTTGGCATTCCACAGGCCTTTAAAGATTTAATACACCAACAATGCAGAGAGAAACCACACATAAACAAAATTCGAAGTACTGCCTGCACAGCTTAAAAAGAATGGACAAGACGACGTGGCATGTGCATGCAGTGGAATATTATTCAGCCATGAGAAAGAAGGTGATTCTGCTGTTTGTGACAAAATGAGGGTTAGCAGGGGCAGGGTGGGGTGAGGGAAATGGGAGATATTGTGCAAGGGTACAAACTTTCAGTGATACAATGAATAAGTTCCAGGGATCTATTGTACAGTGTGATGATTATAGCTAATAGTATGGTATTATAAACTTGAGATTCGCTAAGAGAGTAGATCCTAAATGTTCTCACCACAAAACAGACATGGTAATTATGTGAGATGATATAGGTATTAGCTAAGGATATGGTGATAACCATTTTGCAAGATATAAGTATATCAAATCAAAATTTTGTACACCTTAAACTAAACAATATTGTATGTCAATTATATCTCAGTAAAGCTGGAAAAAGAGAAAGATACACATAAAATGATATTTTCTATTGCAAATTATCTACATAAACATTTTAGCGCATGTAAATAATATAGACAGAGATAAACATAATCATACAATGACTATGCATGTATTCAAGTAAAAGAAAAAAGCTCAGGGAAATATGACAGCTCTCAGGTATTTGAAAGGCTGCTGTGTAGAAGAAAGGTTAGATTTGCTCTGTGTAGCTACTGGGTACAACTGGGACCAGGAGAGAAACAGGTGGAAGTTTCAGGGAGGCAAGTGTCAGTCTATCTTTAGGAAGAACTTCTTAACCATCAGAACATTTCAGAATAAATGGGCTCCCTCACTGGAGTTTTACTATATAGGGAATTCCAGGAGATTAGCCTAGATGACCTCTGAAATTCTTTCCAACTCTATGACACCAAACCACACGTCAAACTCAAATGCATTTGGGGGAAGTTGAGGAAGGCAATTGAATTTTATAGGCAAAGGATTGTTACCAGCTGTACTTGTTTTAGGTATGGACCGAACAGAGTCCAGGGAAACTGTTATATCTTTATGCATAAGTCTGAGATTTTCTTATGAGGAGGAAGCAGGGTTTGAGTAGAATCCTAAGTACCATAAGGCGAGTTGCTCAGGAGTTATACTGGGGAGAATATGATCATTACAAAAGTCAGAGCTGAAAAAGAAGACATCCCCAAAATAGGCTAATTGAAGATTATCCATCCATCCATCCATCCATCCATCCATCCATCCATCCATATCTGTCACAGAAGGGGCAGGAGTTTGAGGAACAGGAGATGTTGAACACCAAGCAATTACAAGCCAGGCTATCCCGGAAACTAATTTTGAAACATTAGATGAGAAACCCAGACATTGTACTTAATGGAGGGGAGGAGGGCGTGGTCACAGAAATGAGAGGAAGAAATGTTTTTGTAAATTGCTGGTGCTCAAGGCCTGGAACCCAGGAGGAAAAGACCAGCAGCAGGAGAATCCAGCAGAGAGATGACGTAAGTCCCAATGAACACCCTGCCCATCCAGATGTAGAGAAAGAAGCAGATGTGGGAGATAAGGTAAGAATGTAGCAATAACTTGGAAATGCAGGCTGGAAAGGACAGGGATCAGTGAGGCACGACTCATATGCTCCTTGCTTCTGAAAATAGTGGTATTGCTTCCGGGGAAGATAAAGATAATGAGCATCTATGTCCTCAGTGTTCCTGTTGGCTTTAGTACTGTATTCGATCTTTCATACCAGTCCCTGGCCATCACTCCGGTGCATCAATCCCTGCTACTTTTTTTTTTTTTAACCCGGTCCCTGCCCTTGCCAGGAACTCACAGCTACCCTCCATTCAGTTTGAGATGTTTGGGGATTGTTTTAAATGTCACAACGAATTCTCAGGTAAGTCATTTTCTCGGTTATGTTGGGATGAAATATTTTCCCACACCTTGCTTCTCCCAAGTCTGTCACAGCCCCCACTACCTTTCTGAGAGTTCCCATCTCACTACGAAAATGAAAGAATGGAAAACATTTACAAGACAGTGCATGTATCCTAAGTCTCCACTTACAAGATATTTGCTCTAGCCTGGACAAGATCTGAAGAACCAATGGTGGAGGAATTTTCACAGGCAAAACAAAGGTCTTATGTGATCATTCGCTTGTGTAGGTAGCTGCTGATAACCAAGTAACAATGACTAATAAAGTGATCGTTCTACATGGTTTTATTGGTTGGTTGGTGTTTTTGCTTTTAGTTATATGCAAGGTGGCAGGTGGTGGTAATGGTGGGGGGGGGGGCTCACCTGAATAAATACTGTAGAATTTGCTCCATGATCTAAGTTTATACCACTTGAAGAAATTAGGCGTGGGAAAGCTGGTGGAGATCTGAAAACATTGCTTTTTTTGTTTTAATTATAAATGATTGTATGGCATTTATATGCCCAATACTGTTTTCAGTGCTTTATTGAATTCTCACAAAAGCCCTGTAAGTACTATTGCTATTATCATTACTTCATAAATGAGGAACTGATGCACAAAAAGGTTATTTGCTCAAGAACAAATAGCTAGTAAGTAGAAGAGCCCACTTTTGAACAGAAGCAGTCTGGCTTCACAGGTCCTGCTATAGTATACTCATCTATTAGATAACATGTACCTCTTACATAACATTATGTCATTATACAACATTAACAGAGAAGCCAGAAAGTTATCCCCAAATTGAAATTCTCTCAGATAATAACAATCAAACAACAAACTAAATTCTTGTTCTATGACCACCTTTTTCCCTTGTGAATGATTATGTTTTCAGTAGTTGTAAACACTTTGGGAATTAAAATGGGAAAAAAAGTATTTTGCACACAGGAAACTTTGATCCACATGGAAAATTCATATTCTATTCAGTGAGAAAGCATAGTGGTTCTGTTCCCATTTGGGGGGCAATTTCAGTTATTTCTGGCCAAAGCCTGGATGGCAATGGAATAATTTCAGAGTGCTCTTGTAATAGTGAGTATCAATGTTAGTGAATGGTTCCTCTAAGGTCAGGATGATTCCATGAAAGATACGTGAAGAAGGCCTGCATTCCCCTCTTCCCTTTAACCTATCTCCCCAGTGGTGGTTTAGTTGCTTCTTTACCGTGGCACCATCCTCTCTGCTTTAATTTTAAGCAAATTTTCAATGTGGTACCTTCAATAACTGATACTTTTTATAAAGGAAATAGAAAAGCCAAAGGAAAAGCAAGAGGATAATTATCCAGTTCTTTGAGAATTTAAAAAACTGGATCAGCCCTGGCTGGTGTGGCTCAGTGGATTGAGTGTCTGCCCTGCACCAAAACCTTGCTGGTTCCATTCCCAGTCAGAACACGTGCCTGGGTTGCAGGCCAGGTCTCCAGTAGGGGGCGCGCGAGAGGCAACCACACACTGATGTTTCCCTCCCTCTTGACCTCCCTCCCGGTCTCTCTAAAAATAAAAAAATAAAATCTTTAAAAATTTTTAAAAAATAACTGGATCAATATTAAGATGCAAGAATATGTAGTGGGGGGTAGTGGGTATTTACACATATAGATGTATGTGTGTATGCGTGCGTGTGTGAATGTATAAACACACTTTTCTGCTTGAGTCCCTCTTTAGATAATATAAGTTAAAGGTAAGTTCTGGCTCAGAGACAGCGTTAAAGATAGATTTTCCCCCTCCTTGGTAATCAAAAGAAGACCTGACCACGTGCACGGTATGTAAAGCACGCCAGTGAGAGATTAGCTTTACTGTCAAGCATTGTGAGGGTAACAGAAACACACGCGTGATTAGATGGTAAAGAAGTTCAAGAGGAATTCGTGGTAATATAATACGAGGAATGGGGCCACAACTGCTTCTCCAGTGAATCTGTAGAGTGCAGACTACTGAGCCGAGTGCAATTTAACATCATGAAATAATTTTTAAAAATCATAGTAAAACAATAATGTACCTCTTTCCCATCTTCATGTATATTTTGGATAATTTTGATACTAGGCCCACTGCCGACAACAATGTTTAAGGGGATTCTCCTGAGCACTTTAGGGATCCTCACCTGACACCACATGCCCTGTGCCTCTCTGTACAGCTGCGCCTGCTAATGAGCGGTGCACCTGGGGCGCTTAGCTGGACTGATTGATCTGACAGGTGGAGGTGGGACGGGGAGGGCTTTACACCCACCCACCCCCGAAGGCCATAGCGCACTGAGCGGAACGTGGGAAGTCGATGTGCGGGGTAAGGACAGAGGGGCCGAAAGACCTGACGCAGCAGCCAACGTGCCCACGAGGTGGGCACTGGAGGACCCAGTCCGCGAGGAGGCGGGGCAGCGTGGGCGGGGCGGGACCGGGAGGGGCGGGGCCGCGGGGCCGCCCTCCCCGGAGTAGCGGAGGTGACTGGTTGGGTGGGGGGCGGGGGACGCTCTGCCCCACGCCCTCCCAGCGCTCGGTGGTTTAAAGATGGCGGCGGCGGCGTTGGGGGCGCGGAGCCGCGGGAGGAGGAGGGAAGAGGAGGATCTGTGAGTCGCCGAGAGGCAGCGCGGCGGCTGCTGTGTGGAGTGCGGGCGCGGAGCCGCCGGCGGCCGGCCCGGCTTCTCAGGGCCGGGGCCTGGACTGGCAAGGAGGCCGGAGCAGCCCCAGGAGCCCGAGGCCGGAGCCGAGGAGGAATGTGACCAGGGGTCGGCGGGGGCGCGGGCGTACGCGAGCGCAGGGATGGGGCAGCAGGTGGGCCGCGTCGGGGAGGCTCCGGGGCTTCAGCAGCCGCAGCCCCGAGGGATCCGGGGCAGCAGTGCAGCCAGGCCCTCCGGCCGCAGGCGGGACCTGGCGGGGCGCACCACGGAGGCCGGCTTCAATATCTTCACCCAGCATGGTGAGTGTGTCCGGGAGCCGGCGTGCGGGCGTGGGGAGGCCGGGGGTGGGGCTGGGGCGGGGTGGGCGGCAGACAGGCAGCCCTTGGGGGTCGAGCGGTGGAAGGGTGCCCGGGAGTAGGGGCGGAATCCGCTGCCATCTGGGCCAGTCACGGGAGGCGAGTCACACCCCTCCCCCTCCGTCTCCAGCCTGGCTGGCAGCTCCCGGGGGCGGAGAAGGAAGGAGAAGTGGTCTTAGGGACCGTGGACGGACTCTCCTCTCCCCTGGGACGGGACCTTGCGGCCCGGGGGATGGTGGATGAGGTGGGGTGTGAGCTCAGCCTTGGAGGTGTTAGTGTAAATCGGTCGTTAGCGAAGGGAACGTGAGTTGTGCCTTAAAGGAATTGGGAAATAGCGACTGAATCTCAGGAGGCAGTGTCGTATAAAGTAGATTTGTAAGTCAGGCGATGAGCAGTGTCAGGATAGTGAACAGTGCCTGCCCGAAATACCCTTCTGTGGGAAAGATAAGGGTGGTATCTCAGCACTCTTGATCCCCCCACCCCCCAAACTGAAAATGAAGGGCTTTGCCAAACCATCCCCCAGGTCTGCTCTTTAGAGCAGGACAGAATTCCGAGATAGCTAGTAGGGCTTAGAGGTTGTTGGGCACGGTGAGGACTTCGGGTATGGACACGTTTTTCTTCCTGCCCCGTGTGCATGTACCCATACCTACGCCCTTTCTGTAGTCCTGAACCTATTACTTTGGTTATCAAGGTATTTTTAGAATCGTCTCCAAACTCTTTTGATCATACATTTTTATCAGTAGAAGAGCATAAACCTTTGGAATTAATATACCTTTATTTTATACTTGTACTACTGTGCTAATATGTTATATAACTTACAATGTACACAGAAATAGAATTTAAGAAAGCATGAGATGAAACATAAGCGTGCTAAGAGTTCTAATAGAGATCTTTGCCTACAGCCCAGTGGATTCTTTTGCACTTCCTCTGAGGTGCACCCACCCACACCACTTTTGACACGGCTTTTCTAGAGGAAGGAAGAGTGGAGAAGGGGGAAAAACAAAACTGACCTTCGTGAGATGTAGATATCCTGCGCCCTGGGAGAAGCTGGGGAGATGTGACTTCTGTGTGAAGGAGTGGATAGTTGAGGTTGGAGGAGAGGTAGCGAACTGGGAGGTCACTGAAGAGGCCTGCAGGAAATCATGAAGGAAAAAGACTGGGTGCTCCGTATGGCACAACGCAGGCAAGAGGAGGAAGAAAAAAGGAACTGTGAACTAGTTAGAAATGGAATTTTGGAGGAACTAATGCGAAGAAAGAAATGTACCTAGGGAGCTCTAGCTGTCAGGGGAGTAGTGTCAGAGTTATATCGGCTTGGACTTTGTGAGTAAGCCTGGCTATTTCTTATTGGAGGAAACTTCAGGGGTTCGGGGCCATTCGAGAAGTACGTGTCTAAAATAAAAAAAAATATTTAAAAAAACAAAGTTTATACAGAAAAAAAAAAAGTACATGTCTGCTATTGGCTTGGCTGGCATGGCTCAGTGGATGGAGCCCTGGCCTGCGGAGCAAAGGCTCGTAGGTTTAATTCCCAATCAGGGCCAGGTCCCCAGTGGGGGGCGCCCAAGAGACAACCACACATGGATGTTTCTCTCCCTTTCTTCCTCCCTCCCTTCTCTTTATAAAAATAAATAAAATCTTAAAAAAAAAAGTACATGTCTGCTATTAAAGATGTGAGCGAGCTGTTTTCCAGGTATATGAACGAGCATGTTATGAAGGTGATGTATAACTTAAGTCTGTTGAAATCACTTTCTAAGACACAGGAGGCAAGAGTGGGCAAATAGTTTTCAGGGAAGAAGTCCAAGTAGCCTTGCCTTGTGGAACAGTGTTAGTATGCACGCAGCTTGGCCCAGTAGACCTCAGGGGTGCTCTTGCTCTGGCATCTTATTCAGGATTTATGGTTGTCGGGGAAGGAGGGGTCATGGAGAATGGAATAGGAAGAGATTTTGAAGGGTGGGTAGGAGATGGATCTGCGGAGCGGGAACGGGGACGGGGTCAGGAGAAACAACTGGAGCGTGAACAGTGGAAATGAAGATGATTTGTCCACGGGAGGAGGCATCTGTGGGGAGTGAAACAAACCCCCCAGGAGCAGAAGTTGCAAGAATGAAGTCCTGGTCTTCGCTTCACCTGCCTGGGTGATTTGGTCACTTACCATCTTTGGTTTTTTTTTTTTTTTTTAATCTGTAACATGTTGAACTGGATGATTGTTAAGGTACCTTCTGACTGTTAAGATTTTATAATATTAAGTGAGAAGAAGCAGTGGAAAATGTGGCAGAGAAGTTTATATCAGTTTACCTGATTGGCTACCTTATAGGATACATCAACAAACGCAAGTATGAAGTACTGAAAGACTGCCTTTAAATGGAGACAGTAGAAATGGGAGGGGTAAGTTTGAGTGTTATTTCATTCATCCAACAAAGGAAAGTTTTTTGAGCACGTGTCATGTGCTGGGGATGTTGCTGTGACTATAACAGTCTCTGTCCTTGTGGGACTTACAAGACTTCACGATTTGATGTAGAGGGTGAAAGAGGAGAGATCACTTTGGAATATTTATTAAGGGCATGAACTCTGGAGACATTCTGCCTGGATTTGAAACCTGGCTCAGCTGCTTATTTGTTTGTTTATTTATTTATAGAGAGAAGGGAAGGGAGGGAGAAAGAGAGAGAAACATCAATGTGAAAGAGAAACATCGATTGATTGCCTCTTGTGTGCACCCCTACCAGGGACTGAACCGCAACCTGGGCCTCTGCCCTGACTGGGAATAACCAGCAACCTTTTGCTTTCCGGAAGGTTGCTCAGCCAAGTAAGCCACACCATTCAGGGCCAGCTGCTTATTATCTGTGTGACCTTGGGCAAGTTATTTAACTTTTTTGTGCCTTGGATTCCCCATTTGTAAAATGGGCCTCATAAGAGTACATAGTAATTAAGCCTAGATTTAATGAGTTAATATATGTGAGGCACTTAGAATAGTGCCTGACACACAGTTAAGAGCTAAGTATGTGTTAGCTGCTACCATTACTACTACTATTATTAAAAGTAGGAATGAGTCAAAGATCATAAGGTTTGACATTGGCGGAGATGATAATTATTCTGTTGACAAGTTTGGAAGTTTGAAGATGATTGAAAGGATGGGAATAGGGTAAGTTTGTTGCCAAAGACCAGTATGAAAACAATGGAATTAGTAATTAGCAAATGATACAGAAAACAAAGGTGAAGTGTGTATTGTTCTGAGATGGGTGTTTATGAACTTTGTTAGATCAATTTCTCAGCCTTGGCAGTATTGACATTTTGGGGTGGACAATTCTTTATTGTGTGTGTGTTTGAGGGGGGGTGGGGCTGTCCTTTGCTTTGTAAGATGTTGAACAGCATCCGCAGCTTCTACTCAGTAGATGCCAGTAGTATACCTTTCTGGCAACAACCTCCCCCCCCCCCCAGCCCCCACACTGCAACAAACAGAAACAGTGCCAGGCATTGCTAAATGTCTCCTGGGGGGCGGGGCAGAATCGCCCCTAGTTGAGAACCCCTGCTTAGAAACATGCGGTAGATTCTGAATTGAATGAATTAGATCCCAGAGTCCCTCAGTGGATCTATCGTTCGACATTTACACAAAAGAATCTGGATTCTAGAACTAATGTACACATTTCTGTCTTGGATTTCAGTATTGAGATATTTGCACGTCATTTTATATATGAAAGTTAGGTCTGACAAGCTGCTGAGTTTATGTGTAGGTTTAAAGAAGATCCAGTGTGGCACGCAGTTAATCAGTAAAAATGCACCTATGTTACATAGTTCATCCGAGCCCATGATTTTTCTTCTGGAGAAAGAAATGGTATTTTCTTATTGAAGATGAGAATGGTATTTTTATTGTTAATATATGGTGAGTTGTTAAAATAATTTGCCTTGCTAAAAGTGACTTTTGTGAATGTAATTTAAAAGGAATAAAAATAATAGGGCTTTTGGCATGAAAGAGGTGAGTGCTGTGTGACTTTTCTGAGCTCTGCTGTTGAGCCTTTTTGGTGAGCAGAGGTTTGTGATCAGTAGTCGTCTGGTGTTAAACACCTTTCTCTTTAACGTCTGACACGCCTCACAGCAGGTGGGCGATTGCACTTCAACTTCACTTCTCTCTCGCTCATTTGCTGAAAATGCTATTGTAGGTTAGCCTTAACTTGTGAGTTCTGAGTACTAGGAATTCTCCTGCTTTGGTTATTCTGGACCTGTAGTTCATGTTCTGCTCTCTGAGAGGAAAGTGGTGGCACCCGGGCTGGGCTGATGCTGTAGCAGAGAACAGGAAGGCTGTTGCGGAGTGTTTTAACTGTGGGGACCTGGTACGGTGATCACTGGTTCTTGTGAGAACTCCACGTTGGAGAAGGAATCAGCTGTCAGGTTTTTATTAAGCTCCAGACCTGTACAAGGTACAGCTATGCAGCTGAGTCTGTATCTTTAGCCAAGTGGCAGTCTGAGTTGTGATACAGATGTGGCTGTCACAGCCCAGTTGCCAGTAAGGTCCCAGGTAGATTGTGAAGTCTCAGTCGTCTCCTCAGGGGTCTTCAGCGTGCTTTCAAAAGAAAACAAAAGACAAAGGAAAAACGAGCATCTTTTCCCTTCCAGCCCCCATTCTGTGTTGTTTTTTTCTGTTCTCTTTATCAAAATTGGGAATGATGACAATAAATTTATATTCGTGTAGTTCTTTTTAGAGTTTATGAAGATCTTTTATGGCCTTTACCTCATGGGATCTTTACTCCTGCTCTGAAATAGGTGAGGCCAGGCATTAATTCTCTCATTTAATAGAGGAAGGAGAGTTAAGAGAATTGTGTGACTTTTCAGGATCTCCTTGCTCTCAAGCCATGAGGCTGAAACACAAACCCTTTTCCCTGAATCGTGCCATAGCACGGAGATATAGGGAACACATATTTTTGAATCAGCAGAATTGTATTCACCTTCTGCCTTGTGTCTGATATTGGTAGATGGTTTGCAGCTCCAGCCTCAGCACATTGTTGGTTGAATAACAACGTTATGTAAGGCCCTGAACGAAAGTGCCTGCACTGGGGGCCCAGCGGACAGCAGTTTTGTTGTCCCTGCTGTTTACCTCAAGACTGTTGGGAAGGTTCTGAGTCATGTGTGAAAGTATTTTGTAAATTATCTAAGATGCTGCTATTGTCAACAGTCGTGAAGATTGTGAGTCACATGAAAATGTTTTGTAAACTAAGACACTGCTATTGTCAACGTGATGGCATGCTCAAGTGTAGAATTGTCTCAGCATTTACATTTTAAGTCTCTGTTTTCCCTAAGTCTGTTTCTCTCAAGTGGCTCTTGGTTATTAAAGGACTACCAGAAAGCAACAAAGTGGTAGGGAAATTTTGGGGATCTGAAATCGGAGAAGAATCTGAAATCCCATTGGGCCTACATGCCTGTATTCCTCTGAAGGCCAATATTATCTTCTTATGATCTGCCTTAGGGGTTCTGGTTCTTTTTCACTCGCTCTTTTCATAGGATGTTTTTTTCCTTCCATCAGAGAAGTTGAACCAGTAACACAGGCCAATGCAAATGTAAGGTTTAGGTACAGATTTCATGCTAATCTGGCACATTTGTTTGCTAGTTAGGATTTAATGACTTAATATTGTAACTTCCTTCATCTGACATCATAGATGTTTTTATGCCTCCTTGTATTTTTACCTCTGGTTATAAAGTTTCCTGTTAAAAGTGTGTTTTGTTTTACTTATTTATTTATTTATTTTTAAGATTTATTTTTAGAGAGGGGAAGGGAGGGAGAAAGAGAACAAGAGAGACATCAGTGTTTGGTTGCCTGTCATGTGCCCCCTACTGGGGAACCTGGCCTGCTACCCAGGCGTGTGCCCTGCTGGGAATTGAACCAGTGACCCTTTGGTTCGAAGGCCGGCGCTCAGTCCACTGAGCTACACCAGCTAGGGCTAACGGCATGTTATAGTAGGACTTTTAGATTTTGATTTTTTGTAAGTCAGATGAACTTTTTTTTTTTTTTTTTTTACAATATGCATATGAGATTTCAAAATACTTATGAATGTTAACTTCACTCAATCTTAACAGATTTCTTCTGGAATAGGTAAATTTGGAGTTTCACCAAATCATGTAGAACAGCTGTTCTCAAACTTGAATGTGGAGAGCTTGTTAAAACAGATTGCTGGGCCTCACCCCCAGAGTTTCTGATTCAGGTTTCAGGTAGGATTTAAGCATTTGCATTTCTGACAAACTTCCAGGTGTTGCTGATGCAGCTGGTTAGGCTCACACTTTGAGAACCACTGGTAATGTGAAATTAAGAAGAGTAATAGCTCAAAGGCGATTCAAAGACTGTCAGCTATGTCAGAAAAATGTGTTAATTCTCTTCTGCCTAAAACCGGTTCGCGTACCTGTGTTGTGTGTGTGTGTGTGTGTTCCTTCTGAGTCTGATGTACCCGTAAGTGTCACCATTTTATCTCATCTTTGGTGGCAGGGAGAGATGAGTTTTTGCTTTGGCTTCAACTTAAAGGTTCATATGTTGAAAGTCAGCTGAGAGACGCACTTCTAAGAGAATCTCAAATGTCAGGGAGAAAGGGAGGGAGGGCACATCCGGTTCTGCTGACAGACTTAGAATGGGCCTCAGTTCTTGGGAGAAGTGAAGAAAAAATTGCCACTTAGTGGGTGCTGTGTCAGACATGTTAATATCTGTTTTTTTTTAAACCCCATCAGACCCTACTTGCCAAAATTGAAAAATACTAGAGACCAAAGAATTTGGGGTACCTATTTGTGATTCTATAATTTTGGTATATGATGGTGCCTTGTTACCTTATGGGGTATGTGTTTATGTATAAAAGTGTGTGTGTATTCCAAGATATTTAGGCTTTTTTAAAAAAAGATTTTATTTTATTTTTAGAGAGGGGTAGGGAGGGAGAAAGAGAGGGAGAGAAATATCAATGTGTGGTTGATCCTTGTGCACCCCCTAACTGGGGACCTAGCCCACAACCCAGGCGTGTGTCCTGACTGGGAATCGAACTGGTGACCCTTTGGTTTGCAGGCTGTCACTCAATCCACTGAGCCACACCAACCAGGGCAGTATTTAGGCTTTTCCCCCA
This sequence comes from Tonatia bakeri, assembly GCA_004024845.1. Lineage (NCBI taxonomy): Eukaryota > Metazoa > Chordata > Mammalia > Chiroptera > Phyllostomidae > Tonatia > Tonatia bakeri. The sequence continues at coordinate 252,561 of PVIA01000610.1, read as the reverse complement.
ACCTGGCTTGAGACCAGTATTGGCGTTTTCAGAGTGGTAAGGCAGGTCGGACCAGTGTGCGCTGTGGCTGTGGATTCAGACTTCAACGCTGCGCTCCAGTGAAGGGGCAGAAGGCACCAGCACTGCTCTCTGGAATCTCATGGCGACGTTGAACTGCTGTCCCAGCCTCTTGGCTTACTGTTGTTACTGTTTCTTATTGAAGGCTTTTTATTATGTTTCCTCCCCCTTTGTTGTAGATTACAGCTCTTAACTCTCTTTGCTTTTTAGAAGTTGCTAAGATTTACCAGATATCAGTGGTGGTATATTGGGCTACTATAAGAAGATGAATGTCCTAAGCCATGTTTCTCTATGGATGTGGAAGAAAGTGTAAAATATTATCTGTACATACCCTCTAATTGGTTGTTGATTTATCACACCGTATTGGTAGAGGGTCGTTAGAAAGCTGCTGATGATACTGTGTACTGCTTGCATAAGTGTTTGTGTAAGTGACTCTTGGATTCTGGGCTACCAGGTTGTGAGAATTGATTTCGTTACCTCCTACCCTTCACACACGGTACGGGCCGCACAGTGGGCGTGGTGGTTGGGCAACTGTGAATGATCGTGGAACAGTTTTTTTTCTTATTTTTATATCCTTTTATGTAATGTGTTTCTGAAATAGTCATTGTCAGTTAAACACATTTTAAATGACAGTATGTCTGGTTATTAATAGTTTTGCCTGATAAAACTGTGTAGGTGACTGTTTTCCCTTATATCTAGATGTCCATCCAGATGTGCGGAATATCCAGATACAGGAGCTTATCTGCTTGGGTGTTTGTTTTGAGACTAAACATAATTACTTTATGTTTGTCTTTGAGGGTGTTCTGTTTGAGACTAAATGATTATTTTAGGGGCCCACTATTTTATAGAATGTTAGTGTTAAAAGTAAAGTACACTGTGACCTTGTGTTTATCTGTGGAGACACTCACTGTGGTGTATGTAGTTTATTATTGCAGTGTGCAACTTATAAGGACTTTTTCTTTCCTTTTTAGATAATATGGCAGAATTTAAAAATTTTCAGCTTAACTCTCCAGAATATTTTCTATGTTCTTTACTCAGTTAATTCATAGAAACTAATGGTGTTAATGTTTCTGAGAGCATTTAAGGCATAGTTTAGACAGAACTGCTCACCAGCCCTGGCTGGTGCGGCTCATCAGGTCGGGTGCCCGCCTGCCGGCCAGAGGGTCGCCAGTGGGATCCCCAGTCTAGGGCACGTGCCTGGCCCCCAGTAGGGCGCACGTGGGAGGCAACCACACATTGAAGTTTCTCTCCCTCCTTTCCCCTCTCTAAAAATAAATAAAATCTTTAAAAAAAAAAAACAACAGAACTGCTATCCAAAAGAATGATGCTGCTTAAATAGATATTGATGAACATGAGTCTTGTTTTGCGTGTCTGTGGGTGTGGAAGTATGATATTTTATACTATAACTCTTGGTTATCAATCTGCCTTTTTGGCTTGAGTGCATAGTTTTAGTATGTAAATTGTGGTCATTTTACTAATTATAATTAGAAAAATTTCTCAGTATCATTTTCAATTAAACTTCCACTCAAATATGCATAGATTTAAATATAATACTACACTAAATTTGATTTTGGTTGCTTAAAAAAGTAAGAACTATCTTGAGCGTCCCCCCCCCCCCCACTTTGCTCAGTGCGGTAAATGTGCTGAGTCTGTAGTGGCGGTGCTGCCGGTTCCTCCTCCACACTGAGCTCTGCCAGGGCTGGCTTTTGATCCAGCAGAACACAAAGCTCAGCAGGCCCAGGCAGTTTCCAGGCCCTGGTGTGCTTTCCAAGGAGAGGGAGGGTTTAGAAACCTTTCACTTGATGTGGTCAAGGTCAAGGAAAATGTTCTGTGGCTTAACATGATACACAGTGTGAACACATACAATTTTGTTAACGTGTTCCTCTCTCCGTGCTAATTCCAGCAAATTAAAATAACAATACTGCGTTAGGACTGAAGATTGTCACTTAGCATTTTGTGGTTCCAGATAATTACTAAGACAACGTTTTCCTAAAACTAGCAGTCCCAACAGGCGCAGTTTGTATCGCCATCTGTTTCCTATAGGAAAGAGAGATTGATTTGTGTTATAGTAGCTTTCCTTATTTTTGAGATTTGCATTTCTTATTGTATAAGAATATATGAAGTATCCCAATGCAAAAGAAAAATCAGTACAGAACCATATAGACTAGACATGTCCCCTGTAGAAAGTCCCCTTTGGTATTCCTACCCTAGATCCATTTTCCCTTATTAGGGGAAAGTTCGTGGATTGTGTATTTCCCCAGAACTTTACATGTATGTACACACAGAGGGGCATGTACATATTAATGCTTCTCGTCATTTTGTAAGTGGTATTGTACTGTGTGAGTTTTTTCCTCCCAAATTTGTTTTTTGTACTTAAATATCTGGAAGGCCTTTCTGTGGCAATATGTGTAGATTTCTTGTTCTTTCAACAGCTTTATAGAATTTCATGCCCTAGATGTGTATTGTAATCATTTTGTTTAGATAGTAATCATTGTCTTATTGATGAATATTTGTTTACAAGATTATTTAAAAATCTCATTTTTTAATTTTTTATGTTACCAACTTCATCCTATCTGAAATTATTTTATATGTATACATACATAATTTATTTGATGTTGGAGGCAACTTAATGCTTTTTCATTGCACTAATTAATAGTTCATCAATCCTCACAGCTTTGAAGAGCTGTATTTCTCATATATTAAATTCTCAAATGTTTACAGATCTTTTAAAAACTCTCTGCCTGGTTCCATTGATCTTTATTTCTTCCCATACTTTGTTAACATATTGTTCTAACTGTAATAATTACCAACGTAAAATGCATATGCTGGTCTGGGTAGCACCCCCATTATTGTGTTCTTTATCAAAATTTGTCTGGATGTTATTACATATTATGTCTTCTAAAGATCCTTAGGGTCAGATTTTTAAGATTTGGAAATCTTCATTGGATTTTGATAGTTATTATACTGAATTATAGGTTAATTTGGGGATGAATTGACTTTGTTGCATTATTGTGTCCTTACATCCAAGAACATGATGTCCCTTTGCCAGTGTCAGTAATCTCTTATGTCTTTAAAGATTTCTCGTTTTCTTCATGTTGTTCTTGGACATTTCCTTCCTTCCTTTTTTTTTTTTCGATGTTTCTTGTTAGGCTTATTTGTGGGCACTTTATAATTTTTGTCGTAAGTGTAATCTTTCTGTATTACGTTTCCCAATTGTTTATTGCTAGTGTTTAGGAAGAACAGTGATTTTTTTCTTTGTCTGTCTTGGGTCTCGCTGCCTCACTGTCCTCGGATTGCATCTCATTCTTCCTTTAATTATCTTTCTAGGTGGGCAGTCGTATTTCCTGCAGCACTAACTTTCTACCAACATTCTTATTTTCTTAAAACTTCATATTTCTGGAGAGCTTTTTTTTAAAAAAAGTATTATTTTGAAAAAGTGTGTGTACATATATAGGGTCCAACACAAATAATGCCCCTTTTTTATTACAAAATCTTTTATTACAAAATCATAAGCTTGCAATTCTGTAACATAACAACATCATACTCACCCACACCATGTGACATTTTAGGTGAAATGTTCAAATTAAAACTATAAATTATTACATCCATATTATTACCCGACCAACCACACTCAAGCAGGTATCACTTCTGCTGGACCCCCGTGTTTAATGAAATGGCCAGCTCCAGAAAGGGGTGGCAGGGAGTGTTGTATGTGGGTGCACTGGGGATCATGCGTGCTGTGGGTAGGAATCACTGTACAGCTGGGCCTCGTGGAAACTGAACTGGTGAGCCGGTAGAAACTACGACTGTGTACTCCCTCGTTCTCGCTCAGGGGCTGCGAGGTTTTGGCATCTTTTTTTGCGCTGCACACCTGTTCAGTGTTCCTTCCTTCCAGCCAGCTTTCTTGGTTTCAGTTTGGGTGTGGAGTGTGATGGCTGCCCAGCTTCTCTTGGGACAGCCCCCAGTCTGTTCTTTTGGCACTTATTCGTGCTGCTAAGTGATTCACAACTTAAATCATTTGTCTACTTAATGGCCAGTATCTTTACATGGTTCAGGATTCAAATGGTACAGAAGTGTTTCTGCCACCCCCTTTCCCTGGCCGCTCGCTCCATTTTGGCAATCCGGTTCCAGTTTCTTGTGTATGCTTCCAGACAGATACTATGCATGTATACATATACACATGCGTGTATGCATGTATATGCCCCAGTCCTTTTTTTAAAGAGCAATGAACACATATTACAGGGTGAGCAAAAGTACGTGAAACAGAATTTATCCTTGTATTATTTATTACTTGTATTAAACTGTAAACCTACTTTTGCCCATCCCTGGATTTATGGTTTTGTACCTTGCTTCCCCGCTCCCCACTAATTTATCTTGGATATTCTTTTATGTTAATGTATGAAGATCTTGCCTTTTTTTAAAAGAATATATGCATAGCATTTCATCGTATAGATGACTTATATAATTAGGTTGTTTTCAAACAGTATGGCAGTGAAAAACCTTGTATGTGTCATTTAAAACATGAGCTAGTGTAACTACAGAATAAATGCCTTGAATTGGAATTGCTGATGGGATATAGGGACTTAAGAATAACCATTTATTGAATATCTCTTACCTACCTTTTTATATACTAAAATCCTGTGTGCATTTGATTCTATTTCTGGATTTTCGGTTCTTTTGATTTGCTTAATTATGTGCCAGTATCATACTGTTTTAATTATTCTACTTTTCTAATGTGCAGTACAGCATGGTGATTAAGAACCATAGACTTTGCTCTGGCTGCTGTGGCTCAGTGGATTGAGCATTGGTGTCCAGACCAAAAGGTCACTGGTTTGATTCCTGCACATGTCTGAGCTGGGGGCCAGGTCTCTAGTTGGGGGCATGTGAGAGGCAACCAGTCGATGTTCCTCCTGCACATTGATGTTTCTCTCTCTCTTTCTCCCTCTCTCCCCCTCTCTAAAAATAAATAAATAAAATTTTTTAAAAATCCCAAGCTTTTGTGCTACACTGCCTTACTTTGATTCTTGTTTTCACTTCCTTAGCTGTGTGACCTTGGGCAAGTTACTTAACATTCCTGTAGTTCAGTGTCCTTATTGCTGGCATGGAAATGACAATACCTAATAGGGCTGTTGCGATCAGTTTATAGACAGTCCTTAGAACAGTGTTTGGCCTGTAGTAAGTGCAGTGTAAGTGTTAGTTCTTTATTAGTGCTGCTAGTTCTTCAGTTGCTCTTCATTTTCAGAATATTCCTGGCTATTCTTGCTTGCTTATTTTTTTATATTAACTTTAGAATTGGTTGGTCTGTCAAGGTAGGATAGACTAGGTTTTAGGTTGGTAACAACAGCTCCCTCCTCATCTTAGAGGATTAATGCACTGAAAGATTGTCACTCACACTACTTGTTCAGGGTGGATCTGTGTGTGTGTCAATGTGTGTACGCTCGCGTGTGCTGGGGATCAGGGCTTGGCGGGAGGTGGGAGAGAGGCTACGCTCATCTTTTGTTACCAATAGACCCAGGCCGATGGAGTCTTCCACTGTCATCTAGAATGCTGGCAGTTGCCCATTGCAGAGGGAAAGAGAGTGCTACTAGTGGATACTTGAAAAGCCAGAAGAACCCTGGCTGGCATGGCTCAGTGGATGGAGCGCTGGCCTGTGAACCACCAAAGGGTCACTGGTTCAATTCCCATCAGGGCACACACCTGGGTTGTGGGCCAGGTCCCCAGTGGAGGGTATGTGAGAGGCAACCACACATTGATGTTTCTCTCCCCCTCTTTCTCCCTTCCTTCTTCTCTAAGAATAAATAAATAAAATCTTAAAACAAAACAAAACAAAACAAAACCCATTAATGCCCTTTAAAAAAAAAAAAGCCAGAGGAGACATACATCACTTCCTTTTACATTTCATTAGCCAAAGAAATATATGGCCTCACATCACGTCAGTGGGACAGAGAAGGTGCAGCTCGGCTCTATGCACGGGAGGGCAGCTGGGAATACTTGATGGAGAGCAGTAATCACTACTGTAGTCTGCATGGCTGGTTGCTGAATATTGGGCCACTTCTTGTGTTATATGCAGCACACTAACCCTCTCCCTGGGAGAGAAAACCCAGATTTCTATCTCGTGACCACATTGAGCTCAAACTCTAGAATCTCTGAGTGATGTTCAGAGTCTGTTAGATCCAGAAGAGGTTCCTCTTGGTCCAGACAGCTGTGAATCGAAATACAAAGAACTTTCTCCATCTTAAACTAGAAAAAGTGGGGGAGAGCTGATTATATACTGTTTTCCTTCACCTCTTCAAAGGGAAAGGAAAAAATTAATTTTCCCTTATTACAAAAACAGTAGATTTTATTACAAGAGAAAAAGAACGTAACAAATAAAACACAACAAATCCAAAACCCACCTTCCTCTTTGGAGACCGCCGTCACCAACGATCTGGCGTGCGCCCCTTCCCACCCTCTTTCATGTGCGTGCCTCGTGTTCTTAACCAGAGATGGCACACACAGCCAACACGCAGGGGTTTGTTAATCATCTTTTTTACTTCCTATATGTTGAGACTGGTAAATCTGAAAGGAGAAAGTTTTTTGTTGTTGTTGTTGTTTTTCCCTTCTTCTCAAAACTTCTTTTGCATTTACTCTTCCTCACCCTATTTAATATTTAACATCTATACTTTTGTCTTACAGTTTTTGTTACTCCTGTTTCCTCGGTTAGATTAAGGTCTTGAAGTCTTCTGAATTTGTTACTCTGCTGAGCTCATACTAAATTAATTTAAGGACAGGGCATACACTATTGAAAGTAATTATAGGGAAAAAGGCAGATGGCATTTCAGAAATTATTTCAGGGTACAGATCAATCACTGATTCATTTGTAGTCCAGCATTGCTTAATTTGCTGATACACCAAAAACTAAGAAAGTACATGTTTGTATACATCATCTAAAGTTAACTTTTTTTTTAAAGCTGAACTAGAATACTTCAAGGATGTTAATTTTTTTATATGACCTTTTGCACAGACCATATTTAGTCTGAGGCATTAACTCTTGAAAATAAAATGTGGAGGAGGACAGCAAGGTGATATTCTGTTCCTTTTAAAATGTCATGAGTTGTTTAATTTCTTTCGAGAAGGAAGCGTGGGTTTACTCTCTAGTTTTTAGGCAGTGATTTACAAAAGAAGAGCATCCCACGGTGTTAACAACCTATTTCTAATGTACATATTAACTGGTAACATGTGGAAATCCAATGGGACCAAGGCCCATTTTTGTTCTTTTTCTTCTTATAGAACATTATTCTGTTACAGTATAGATGATCTATAATATCTGTTAAATTACATCAATGATGTTTATCCCAGTGTGCTAAGATTAAATATTTATTGCTGTTAAATCTTACAGGACTTTTTCTTACAGGTATTCTACTTAAGGAAAGATACAGAATTTAATCATTGCAGGGGTGTCCAACCCGTGGGCTGTGGGCGGCATGCAGTCCAGGATCACTATGAATGCAGCCCAACACAAAATTGTAAATTTACTTAAAATCTTTTTTTGCTCATCAGTTTTCGTTAGTGTTTATGTATAAACTGTGTGGCCCAATCAACTCTTTTTCTTCCAGTGTGGCCCAGAGATGCCAAAAGGCTGGACACCCCTTTTATGTCTTGCACATAAGGACTCACAAATTGTTAGTACACTCTTTCTGCTCTTGGAAATGTGGAGAGTTTGGAGAAGCTTAAAGGGGAGCAAGAGAAGGTGAGGCTTGTGTTTCTTTCCTGCTTGTTGGTCTGACGTGAGGTTGCGTAGGAAGGGTAGTGAGGAGACAAGAAACACTAAGTTTTAGAAAATGGAATTTTAAATTTACCTTCATAATCATGCAGTGGATCTTTTCATAGTTTACTTTAATAACTAAGAATATAATAAGTACAAAGTCAGGAGGTGGAGAGGGAGGCATAGAAACTTGATGAGTGTTTTCTACACCTTTATGGTGAGGTTGTCATGAACTAGTTTACACTTGTGTGTTAGTAAGATTCAGTAATTGATTAAATACCTCCAACCTCTATTGTCTCAATCATGAATACCTCCAGGTAACAGTGTCACAATTTGGACTAATTGTTCTAATAGACTTGATGTTCTATTAGAAATTTTATAATTAATGTTTAGAGAGATAGTAGCATCTTAAAACAGAATTGTACAATTCTAGTGTTAGTGTGTTTTTGTTTTTTTATAACTTTATGTTGAAAATTTCAAGATTAGTGAAGAGTTGCAAGAGAAGCGTAACGAACTGTCACTTGCTCCGCCTGGATTCCACAATATTTAATACTTTGATAACATATGCCCTGCCTCCCTCTCCACCTTCTGTTCCTCTCCTTAACCAAGAGTGTGTATCAAAATCACCTTTAGAACATTTTTTTTTAATGTACACTTCTACTGAACCAGGCAGGTATATTCTGGAGAAAATAACGAACACACACCCTCCCCGTGATTTGGATATGTACACGAAGTTAAGAATTAGTTTACGATAATATGATGATGATAGTTTATTTTCGTTTGGTAGGGGCAAAGGGGACTCTGAAAATCATGATAGGCTAAAGTGCATAGCCTTAAAGTGTATCTGATGTGGTGTTGAACCTTTTCAGTATATTATTATTATCCCTGGGTTCTGTTATTGCTGTCGAGAAGTTAGTTCCTAGTATAATTATTCTTCCTGGAGACAATATGTCATTGTGTCTAGTCGCTTTATAAATCTTTTGTCTTTAGTATTTTGCATTTTCACTGCAAAGTAACTAGATACGGATTTCTTACTATTTATCCTGCTCGTGATTCTTTGTGCTTCTTGCAACTTCAGCAGTTCTAATAAGGCTCAGTAATTATTTCTTCAAATATTGTCTTGTCCATTTTCTCTGTTTTTTCCCTTTAACATTTTTTAAATATATTTTGAACTTTCTGTTCTCACATTGCTTAACCTCTGTTCCAAATATTCAGTTGTATCACTGTGCCACATTTTGTATGTTTCGTCAGAGTGCGCTTTAATTTATATTTTATTGATTATTCTATTACAGTTCCAGTGTCTGCCCCTTTGCCACTTTTCACCCAGCACCTCCCACTCCCTCAGGCAATCCCCATACCTTTGTTCATGTCCACGGGTCCTGCATGGAAATTCTTTGGCTACTCCATTTCCTGTACTTTACAACCCCGTGGCTATTCTGTAACTAACTGTTTGTACTTCTTAATCCCCTTGCCTCTTCACCCATTCCCCCATACCCCCTTCCCTCCTGGCAACCATCAAAACACTCTCCATATCCATGATTCTGTTGCTGTTCTTGTTTGTTTAGTTTGTTTTCTTTGATACCATTGTTGATAGGTATGTATTTATTGCCATTTTATTGTTCATAGTTTTGATGGTCATCTTAAATAAGTCCCTTTAATATTTCATATAATAATGGTTTGGTGATGATTAATCCTTTAGTTTTTTCTTGTCTGGGAAGCTCTTCATCTTCCCTTCAATTCTAAACGACAGCTGTGCTGGATGGAGCAACCTTGGCTGTAGGCCCTGCTTTTCATGACTTTGAATATTTCTTACCAGTCCCTTCTAACCTGCGAAGTTGCTTTTGATACATTGACTGGCAGTTTTATGGGAACTCCCCTGTAGGTAACTAACTGCTTTTCTCTTGCCTTTAGGATTCTCTTTATTCTTAACTTTTGGCATTTTAATTAGGATGTGTCTTGGAGTGGGCCTCTTTGGATCCATCTTGTTTGGGACTCTCTGTGCTTCCTGGACTTGAATGTCTATTTCCTTCACCAACTTAGGGAAGTTTTCTTTCATTATTTTTCAAATAGCTTTTTAATTTCATACTCTTTCTCTTTTTCTGGCATCTCTATGATGCGAATGTTGGAGTGCTTGAAGTTGTCCCATAGGCTGCTTACACTATCCTCATTTTTTTGGATTTTTTTTTCTTCTTGTTATTCTGATTGGTTGGTTTTGGTTCCTTATGTTCCAAATCATTGATTTGATTCTTGGCTTCCTCCACTCAACTGTTGTTTCCCTGTAAATTGTTCTTTATTTCAATCAGTATATCCTTTGTTTCTTACTAAATCTTCTTTATGCTGTTGAGGTCCTCACTGGGCACCCCCAGCCCAGAGTTCCAGTGTCAGAAAGATAAGTCCCCGTAACTTAAAGCTGCAAAAATCAGCAGGGGTTGAGTCGGTGGAAGAAACTTCTGGAGTCTCACACAGTTTCCCTGAAAGAACCCACATGTGGACTCACAAAGATACACTCCCTCTGAGCTCTGTCACCGCCAGCGTAGCAGCTTGAAAGGCACCAGTGGCACACAGGGAGGAACTGAAGTATCTGGCATCAAATCAGGAGCTGGGGGACAGATTTCTCCCTGACAGAAAGTCAGGCAGGGGCCATTGTCCCTCTTCTGAACCCTCCCCCACAGAGCCGTAGAGCTGTGGGTACCGTATCTGAGACTCCATCAAACCAGCTTACAGTTTGTCCTGCCCTGGAGATCCCGTGAGATTCTATCCCACACAACTTAGGAGTCCACCCAAAATGTTAACCATGACTTTACCACGTGAACAGCTGGTCTCGGCTCATGCTTCACAACTTCCCAAATCCTCTCAAACAAGCTACAGCCAGACTCAGTGAGCCCCCAGTCCCTGTGCCTCTTGCTAAGTGGCCCCAAGCCCAGTACCAGCCTAGATTCACAGCTTGGTTTCACCTGAGAATCATCAAGCCCAGCACAAATAGCAGCTATCTGAGACTACTTTATAGCTTGTACAGGGTAGCCCCAGGCAGAACGCAGGTGGGGGCTGACCTTGGCCTGCACCACCTGGGGACCCCAGAGCCTGCACACCCAGTGCCAGAGCACCATCACCCTGCCCCTGCACAGCTGATCCTCCACGGAGGCTGGAGGCTGGTGGTCAGTGGACACAGCCAGACCTTGTAGCTGACTGCTCTGAGTAAGCAGTCAAGACTCAACTACAAGAGGAGGGTGTACTCAGCCCACATGAAGGGTACACCTTGAGTACCCAGCTTGGGGGATAGGAGAGGCTGTGCAACTGGACCCTACAGGGCACCCACCTACATTAGGCCATGCTACTAAGACAGGGAGTCATAGCGGCTCTACCATAGAAACAAACACAGGGAGGCTGCCAGAATGAGGAGACAAAGAATCATGGCCCAAGTGAAAGAACAGATGAAAACTCCAGAAAAAGAACTAAACAAAATGCAGATAAGCAATCAGATACAAAGTTCAAAACTCTGGTTATCAGGATGCCGAAAGAACTTAATTCCGAGTGCTCTTTAGTCTAATCTGCTATTTAATCCATCCATTGAACTTCTAATTTCAATTATATATTTCATTTTTTCATATTCTGCTTGATTCTCTTTAAAAATGTCTGATCTCTTTAAAAAACAGTGGTAAAATACACATTATATAAAATGTACCATTTTAATCATTTTGAAAGTGACATTAAATGCATTCACTTTGTATAATCACCACCTCCATCTATCTCCAGAGATCTTTTCGTCGTCCTGAACTGAAATTCTGTACCTGTTAAACTGTAACTCTTATGGGATTAACTATAAACTTAATGGGGTTAATGCTGATAGTGTTTGCACGGTGGCTGGCACTGTTTTAGGTGGTTTACACGTGTTCACGTAACCTTTACGACACCCCCGTAAGAGCACAGAATGCTGCGCAGTAACGGTGGAATCTTACCTGGTCAGGAGGTCAGTGCTGATTTAGCCGAGAATTGAAAGGTAGGTAAGAATTAAATAGGTCAGTGGCTGGGAGTGGGGAAAAGTGATTCAGAAAGAGGGGGCAGAAAGTGTAAAGACTGGGTGGAGGAAGATTGGTAGCATTATGTTCCCCTTACTTTTCAAGTGAGATTGTAAAGGCTTTGTACGCTGTATTTTCTTCAGTAGATTTTTGCCTGATGAATTGAAAAATATGAAATAGTCATTGTTTAGTTTTTATTTTGTATAGGGTGTTGATGCCTTCAAAAATTGTTCTCAGTGATTGTTATTCCACATTACCAGAAATTACATGCTATGTAAACAAATAATTTTAAGTGTCTTTCAGTTTCTCTAAGTCTTTTTTGGTAGCCACTGGTTCTTTAGAGAGCATTCTGCTTAACATTCATAATGTGAGTATTGACATTTATCAGTGGGGTAGTCTGAGTGAAGATTGATTTTAAATTCCTAAACCATGATCATATTATATAACAAAATTCTTAGAAAAGATTTTAAAAAGTCAGTATTTTATCAAACAGATTTATTTCTGTCTTGCAGGGGCCCCATTTGATTCAAAATTATGAAATTTACAAAAAATTATTACTTTTGCTTTGACCATGGGGAAAAAAGATACTCTTTGGGTAGGATTGTTAGTGAACGTGTTACGATCAAAGACTTAAAAGGTTCAACTTAATAAGCAAAAAAAAAAAACAAGCCTGTTCCTTACCAGTCCACTAGGGGATACTCCAGTACTTAGAAAGAAAATCCAATTGCCACTATAGTTTAAAAATTATCTCCCATTTAATAAAGTTACTACTTTTCTGTTTGCTTGCATGAAAAGAAGGTCAACTTTTAGAACTGGTTTGGGCTATTAAATTTGACAATATTTGCTTGTGGAAGAATTTGCAGCATTTTTTTCAGCTTTATTAAGCTACACTTGACAGGTAGGAATTGAATGTATTAAAACATCAAGTTATATGTTTGATGTGTTTTGATGTTCACTGATGATACAATGTACATAATGTTGTCATATATGTATACATTGCGGAAGGCACACCCAATCAAGCTAATGAACATATCCCATCATCTTACCTAGTTATCATTTCCTTTTTCTCCTTTTCCCTTTTTTCCCCTCCCTCCCTCCCCCCCCCTCCCTCCCTCCCTTTTTGTGGTGAGAGCACTTAAGATCTGCACTCTTAGCAGATTTCAGGTATACAATACACTGTTATTAATGATAATCATCAAGCTGTACATTAGAGTCTCAGATTTATTCTCCTCGTAATGAACTTGGTACCCTCTGAGCAACATCTCCTCGGTCCCACTGTCTCCCTGGCACAGCCACCGTTTGACTCTGTTCTGTTTGACTGTTCTTGACTCCACATATAAGTGAGGTCATGGAATTTGCTGCATTTTTAAAATGTGGAAATTCATACTGTGATTCCTTGGTCACTTTTTCTGGTGGTTATTGCCTCACATTTTTTTGAGTTCAGAAAAAGTGGTTTTTTTTCTCTTAGTACAGGAAAGTAATGGTTATCATTATTTTGTAAGTTTTGCTTTGTTGGAAGGTCAGAAAAGTTGATACTTAGTTTGAGTTATAATTTTCCCTATTATATCATGAATATTATTCTAACTATTTACCTTAGAAAGTATGAAAGATTATCTTAGGTACACATGACAGAGGATAGTTCATTCTGATATTAAAGGTATTCAGTAGTGTTTAATACCACTGATTTTTTTCTAGTAGTTTAAATAGACACAATACAATTGTTTAGTGTTCTAAAGAAAAATATATAAATAGTTGAATTCCATTTTTAAAATAGTAAAGATTCAAGTAAAGCATTTAGGCTCTTGTATATATTAGGAAAAGATCAGACTTATGAATGTTTTAGAAAATACCTTACAAAAAATTATTCTTTACTTTTTCTAACCCATTTTTAAAATGTTGTCTATGATATGATTGTAGTTTGATGTGATAATGAGTTTTCTGTGTCGTGTGTATTTCACTCCTCTCTACCTGGCACATAGGTGCTTAAATATTAAGTGACTTGTCACATTTAACTCAACAATTCATCTGATTTCTGTTATTTATAAGTGCAACAAATGGGTGGTATCACATGCTTCTCATGACAGCATGATTTTGAAATGGGATAAGAATGAGTATATTGTCCATTGAGAATAAAGATGGCATAGGAATTACTGAGAGTTTTAAGTAGAGTTTGGGTGATCATTTTGTAAGATACTGTAGAGACAACATCTCTGTCTTGTGTAGAAGGATTGCATTTGCTATTCTTACATTGTGTTTTTTGTTTTATCTCTGTCTCCCTAGGGAAAGTGGGGAAAGAGCTAGAGAGTGTTGGGGTAATTAGGCCTTTGAGTTGCGCATCTGGATAGGCTGACCAGCATGCCCAAGACCAGCAGTCCGCGTCTGTGGTAGAGAGAGGGCCCGAGTATTCCTGCGGGCCACTTTCGTAACTAGGTCTCTACCATCAAGCATGGTTAGATGCCCTGCGGTGTGCAACGACTAGTCAATACATGAAACATGACTGGTGCAAGGTTTGTTGTACTGTGCCTGTTGAGGAAAGGTAAGGTGTCTCAGTGTCACAAATTACTCTTTTGTTTTTATACTTTTCTGTTTGTATTTTTTTAAAAGAAAAGAAACAAAAAGAAAAGATAGACTATGTAGTTCTTTTGCGTGGGTCCAAGTTAATTTTTATATGCCAGGTTCCAATTCATTATCAATTTTTTCCTCTAATTTCAGTAGAGGGAGTAATTAACTGTACCAGTTTTCATATAACACGACACAGACTGCCTCTTAGTACTTTTAGGGGACAACTCTCGTGACTTTTAGGGTACAACTCACGTGACAACTCTCGTGACTTAAGAGCAGAGATTATTTAAATGATGTGGGAATATGTGTATGTGGTTAGTGATTTCATACAGAAAGACTAAGCGTGCACAGTATCTCATATAAAACCTTAACACTTTCACATGCAAGGGCTGGGAAAGTGCGGCATTACCCAAATTTGAAAATTAAGAGCATTAGTCCATTGCCTTTTAGCTGGCAGAAATCAGTGCTTATTCTTTCAAGTTGCGGTTTTATAAATTCCATCCTGTGTGATACAGTACAAGTATAAAGTACCAAGAAGGCCCTCGGGACTAGTGTGGGTCCATAAAGGATGTCATTACTGTCACCATTCTGGGTCTTCTCTTCTGAAACTGGCCCTTTAACGTGGCTTCATGTCAGCTGAGAGGAGCACTGTTTTCAATAAAACTGGGAATGACTTCCAGTCTAAACAGGGGAACGAATAGCTTTGATTAGAAGGAATAGAGGGAAGTGACTAAATAATTGCTTCCACTTTTCCATTCCCCACCTTCTTCCCACCCAATGCCATTACCAGGGCTAGGGCTCAAGATCTGGATGTACTGGAGCATAGCCTGGATATTCTTTGTTACTACTGTCTTTGGCAACAAAGTTCGAGGACAGTGTCCTTGACACACTAGTATTTCTGCCATTAGTGTTTTACTTCTTGAAAATGCAGAATTAAACTGGGAAGTTTATGTAATTGCAAACATCAGTGTTATTAAATGAAATTTTTAAATTTTATTAAAATTAATAAGTCAACACATCAATATAGTGTTAACATGTTAATATAGTTCGAGCTTTAAGAGGTATGTCTTTAACTGCATTATATCCCTCTTCCTTCAGCCACCCAGTTCTCTTCCCTGGAGGCAGTCATTAGTACCAGTTTAAGTACCCTTCTATCATTTATTATTTAAAGGACTTCTTTGGTATTGTGAATAATTAAAGTTGGCAGCATGGATTCTAGAATCGGACATTTAAAATTTTCATTGACTTAACAGTTGTGCGCATACCGGCACTTTGCTGGCACTGGGAGTGTGGCAGTGAGCAAGGGAAGCGCCCTGGCTTCATGGAGATTACACTGCTGTGGGTAGAAATGGACACTAAATGTTTGTTTACTGGATCACGTGGTGGTCAGTTCTAGGAGAAAAATTAAGCTGGGTAAAAGGACAGGGGTAGAGGAGGCGCTGTTTGGGATGGGATAGTCAGAGAAAGCCTCTGGGAGGGTGAGATCTCATCAGAATTGAATGATCTGAAGGAATGAGACTTGAGTGGCTTTCAGGAGGAAAGCATTCCATTCCAGGGAAAGGATCATCCAGGCAAAATTCTGCAGCATATTTTCACAGGAGAGGCGTTTATTCTTCCAGAATGGTGGAGAGGGCCAGAGAAGACTGACTCTGGGGGAGAATGCTAGGAGATGATAATACAGAAGAAAAAAGGTAAAAGTTGCATGTGGGACAAAGGGGATTGCCAAGGGCCAGTTCCTAGAAGGCTCGTATGATATCGCAAAGAACTGGGATTTTACTCTGAGTAGGATGGGAGTCTTCTGCATTGGGGGAAGCGGCGTGGATTTGAAAGGTCCAGTCTGACTGCTTTGTGGAGAACAAACTGGGGCAAGGGCGAGAAGAGGCGAGTCATGAGTCTGGAACGGCCACGGCGTGTGCGGCGCAGCACTGGAGACACTGGGCCCTGTCAGCTTTGTTCGGGTGTCACTTTTGGTTTGTGTTGAAAAACGGGGTAAGAGGTAAAATTGAACTCATAATGAATATTTATATTTTTGAGTGGTAACTTTAGGAATTATAGTTCAACTCTAAAAGTTTGTTTTTGTAGACCCTGCAAGTATCACTTGCATCTTGAAGAAATATGTATATTCCCAAAAGAAACTCCAGTATCTTTTATAGTTATATTACAGCGTGTAATACATTTTCTCCTTAGTCCTTCCCCCAAAAAGCTGTGCTGTAAAGTTTTGACAAATGAAATACCGGGTGCTATTTTCTCTTCTCCACTTTGACTAGGTGACATTTTGAATTTGAAACTGTTTTGGTTTCCCCAGCATGTATCATTATGCTAAAAAGTATTTAAAAGTCAAAATTCCTAGGGAGACTTTAAGTAAGCAGGTCACTCGTAATGAAAATAAATGGAATATAAAAATGTCAAAACGTGAAATTTAACCTTTCAAGTGACTGAACAGTATGTCTGAACTCACTAAAAAAACCTTTGTATGTCTGATACTGTAGAAAGGAGTTGCATCATAGGAAATAAACCTGAAATTTGAGGATCTCAGAACTCAGAGTACTTCTAAATGAATAGAAGTACTTTGAATAAAAAATGAAATTATGGATCAGGGGAATAGAAAAGCAAAATGGACACCAAAGCATTCAGAAACATAATGTTGGAAGAAGAGGAATAGAAAATGAAAGTTAAGGGGAAAGCCTAGCAATTGAGAATTTAAGAAGACTTTGAAATGCGGAATCGCTGGGTCCGGTGATGTTTAGGGAGTGCACTGAAATGACCAACACAGTTACACACATGCACACACTCTCTCAGAAAGAACTCTGACAGTGAGTTCCAAAGCACGTATCCACTAGTTCGTTCCAGTGTAGAGCAGCATTGATAATTTTCTCTACTCTTAATTTCTATTAATTTTATCTGCTTGCCTGGGGTTCCTAAAATATGACTTACAGAGTGGTGATTAAGAGTCAGGTTGATGGTGAAGAAAGTAATTTTTCAAAAAAATTTTTTAAGTGTTTCCAGAAGGAACTTTTTCCAGGGAAAGTGGTGTGTGTTTTTATTGATACATTCTCATGCCTTTTCATGGGTTTGTGCTCTTCCACAGTCTTCCTCCTACAGCCGCTGTCTTTTAGTCAGAGATAGGAGTGCTGCCTTTAACTCCCAATCTGTGTGATACTTATTTTTATTTCTATTTGAGATAAGAAAATAAAATATGACATACCTCAGTTTGGTTCATGGAATCATAAGATTTTTCAGCTGAAAATAACCTTGGAGGGACCTCTTCTGCTTGTTTTACAGATGGGAAATGGAAACAGTGGTAAATTCTCCTATTTAGTTACAGTGGAGAAAAGAGCAGGACTTCGGTTTCCTGACTTCTGGTTGTGATCTTTTACGTTGTCTTGTGTTTTGCATAATAATTTTTTGACTGTGTCAGTTGTGCATCAGCCACGACGGGAGTTACCTTTTTTGTTGTTAACTTGCTGCTTTGTGATTGGTCAGTTCGACTGCCTTACTTGTACATACAGAGATGTTCTCTTTGTAAGAATGAAGTGTGCAAAATGCAATGAAAATATTTCTTTTAAAAGCTTGTAGAGGCTTATTAATTAAAAAAAAATTGTGTTTTTCCATTGATATTTAACCCCTTATACTCCCCTCTCTCCCACAGTCACCACACTATTCTCCATGTCCATGATTATTTTCATTTTTGCTGTATCCCTCCATCCCCTAACTGCCCTGCCCCCAAGTTGTCAGCCTGCTGTCTGTCTATGAGTCTGTTTCTGTTTTGCTTGTTAGTTCAGATTGTTTATTAGATTCCACATATGAGCAAAATCATATGGTATTTGTCTTTCTCTGACTGGCTTATTTCACTGAGCATAATGTTCTCCAGGTCCATCCATACTGTCACAAGGGGTAAACTTCTCTTCTTGTTTACAGCTGAGTAGTATTCCATCGTGTAGATGTCCCATAGTTGTTTTATCCTCTCCTCTACTGATGGACAACTTGGGCTGCTTCCCTATCTTGGTGATTGTAAATAATGCTGCAGTGAACATAGGGTACATATATTCTTCCAAATTATGGTTTCATTTTCTTCAGATAAATTTCCAGCAGTGTAATCCCTGGGCCATAAGGCAGTTTAATTTTTAATTTTTTAAGGTAATTCCACACTGGTTTCCACACTGGCTGCACCAGTCTGCATTCTCCCCAGTAGTGCACAAAGGGTTCCCTTCTCCCCACATCCTGGCCAGCACTTGCTGATTTATTGATGATGGTCATTCTGACCCATGTGAGGTGGTATCTCATTGTGATTTTAACTTGCATTTCTCTGATGATCAGTGACATTGAGCATCTTTTCATCTGTTTATGGGTTGTCTGTGTGTCCTCTTTGGAGAAGTGTCTATTCAGGTTTTTTGCCCATTGTGAAATTGGATTATTCTCTTTTTTTTTTTTGGTGTTGAGTTTTGTAAGTTCTTTATAAATTTTGGATATTAACCCCTGATCATGTATATTGGTGACTGTGTTCTCCCATTCTGTGGGCTGTCTTTTCATTTTATTGATGGTTTCCTTTGCTGTGCAAAAACTAGTTTGATGTAGTTCCAGTTGTTTATTTTTTCTTTTGCCTCCCTTGCCTGAGGAGATACTGTACATCAGAAAAAAATACTGCTATGAGCAATGTTTGAGATTTTACAGCCTGCGTTTGTTGAGCCTTATTAATTTTAATAAGAAGGCCCTGGCTGGTGTAGCTCAGTGGATTGAGCTCGGGCTGCGAACCAAAGCATCGCAGGTTCAATTCCCAGTCAGGGCACATGCCTGGGTTGCAGGCCACGGCCCCCAGCAACCGCACATTGATGTTTCTCTCTCTCTCTCTCTCCCTCCCTTCCCTCTCTAAAAATAAATAAATAAAATCTTTAAAAAAAATTTAATAAGAAGGACCAGTTTGGCTTTGCAGAATATCTCAATCATGGGGTATTTTAAGACATTGGTTTTTTGATGTACAAATAACTGGAAGTACCAGTATATTGTCATGGTTTTGCTGGAAAGAATTGTTGGGACATCTGATCTTTTTAACAAGTACCTAAGGATGCTTTTAGTAGCATTTTAATTTGCTTAAAAGTTCAATTAAATGGAGAAAGTGTCTTTACAACTAATTTTTAAATTTAAAATAACTTTAACCTTAAAATCTTGTTGACATTATTATTTAGCAAGCCAAATTTGACAGGTTTGTAGAAATGAACTTTATTAATTCCTAACAAAATATTTATAGTTTCAAAATTTTGAGGTAGTAAGGCTGTTGAAATACCAGTGAGTGTTGGACTGGAAAGCACCTGTTGGTGCATAAACTGGTGCAGACGGCAGTTCCAGCCGGAAGCGGAAGAACAGTGAAAGCTGCTTATGACCAAGGTGAGCTGTTGGTGGAAGAGCTGTGAAAGAAATCGCTTTCTTGAGCAGTGTTTGACACTGGTCGCAGGCCAGCATAGCCAGCTACAGTGACAGCTGGTTATAAAGTAAGTAACTGGGGGCCCTGGCCATGTAGCTGAGTTGGTTAGTGTCCTCCTGATGTAGGTTTGGACGTGGGTTTGATCCCTGGTCAGGACACATACAGGAATCAACCAAGTGATGCATGAATAAGTGAAACAACAAATCGATGTCTCTCTCTTTTCCTCTCTCTCTCTCAAATTAATAAATTAAAATAAATAATTGGCAGGAAAGTCACAAGTATCAATGGCAAAGGAAAGAACACCTCACTCCTTAAGCACCCAGAATCTGTGTCTTTAATGTGATGCACACGCAGTGTACGTCGTGAATTTTAACCAATAGCATTTTATGTAGCAAATTGTGTTTCTTGATTAGTCATATCCAATTCGAGTTTTGAGAACTTCCTGTAGGAGAAACAGCTGTGTCTCTTTCAGTTGGGAGATTTTAACTAGAAAGCAGTTTCCAGTAAAGTTGGGTAGTCTCCAGTAAAAATAACAAATAACAAGTAAGCAATCAAAAATAAAATTCCCTGAACCAAAAAAAGGATCATTAGTCCTATAACAAATTAATTTAATACAAGAATGGTTATTTTTAGCATCAGTATATATATTAGACTCAAGTCAGTAGTTTTAATGGTTTAAGAATTTAGACATTTGGGGGGGGTGGGCTTGATTGGGACTAAAGGGGAGAAAACTGTACTTGAACAATCATTAAAATAAAAAAAAAAAAAAAAAAGAAAAAGAATTTA
>PVIA01000610.1:0-231877 GCA_004024845.1 Tonatia bakeri | reverse complement strand
TCCCTTCCCGTCCCCTCTAAAAATAAATAAAATCTTTAAAAAAAAAGTAAAACCAATAAAAATATAAAAAAAGAATTTAGACACTACTGTAATATTTTCTTAGTTTTGAAATATCTTTCCTGTTTCTTAAAATTTTTAATGCAGTAATTTCCTTGTAATAAATACTTAAGGAAATGATTGTTAAATGTAATATGTATCTTGTTTATCTTTTTTGTTTGTAAATTTTATCTTTTCAATTCTGAATATAGTGTAGATGTTTTTAAAAGTCAATTTTCAGTAGCTATGTTTTTAAGTCACTGAATCTAGTTAAGCCTCAGTTCCATTACTTATGTTTTATAGATAAGAAGTTGAAGCTCAGAGAGGTTGGACAGTCTCCCCAAACCGCAGAGCCAGCGAGTGGTTACCCGGGACCCGCATTCTGTTGCTCTAGGTCCCAGTCCTCACTCCTCTGCCGCACTTTATTAATTCTTTGTAAGTCAGTGACTTGTTGTTTTCTCTTTGAACCTAAATGGCCCAGGTCAGGACTTTTGAGAAATATAGGTATTTCTCAAATAAAATTATTTTTCTCTTCAGGAACCCTCAGAGACTACCCTTGGCGGGGGGGGGAGGGGGGGGCAGGGTGATGTTGGAGCGCTTCATTGCTTCATTGCTACTATTATTACCTAACTGATCATATTGAAAACACACACACACTGGAGGCTTAAATAGGGCCGTTTTGTTCAAACTCCCTTTTGTAAGGAGGCTTAAGGTGGCTGGGGACAGGACAAGTAGGAATGTGCTGTTCTTTCAGCAGCGTGCCTGGGCAGACAGCTGTGCTGTTAGAATGTGTCTTCCCGAGTCCATGTGCATTCTTCACGGTGGCAGTTTGCACTGCCTCGATTCTCCAGGAAGGATAGTTGGGTTACTGGATATTGTCCATTTGGAATATGATTCTGTTCTCCCCCCCAATACCATAGTAATTATCTTGCCGTGTGTGTGTGTGCATGCGTGTGCTTATACATTGTTTGTGGTGGGGGTAGACTTTGAAGAATTCTTTAAACGTGAAGGAAGAATTAGGGAATTATAATTACATATTATATGAATTAATATTTACCATTTTTAATGTTTGCTGGATTGCCAAAATAGTATGCTTCGATTTTAGACTTTTTTT
Organism: Tonatia bakeri; assembly: GCA_004024845.1. Classification (NCBI taxonomy): domain Eukaryota; kingdom Metazoa; phylum Chordata; class Mammalia; order Chiroptera; family Phyllostomidae; genus Tonatia; species Tonatia bakeri. Next base: position 230,727 of record PVIA01000610.1, on the reverse strand, counting down.
GGGGGGGTAAAATACACGCAACATAAACTTTAACACTCTATCAGATGTTTTAATATACTCTGGTTTTATTTAGTTCATGTAATAGTCTGTGTAAAGTGCAAGTAGTTCCCGTGGGTGGATGACCCTTAGGCACTTTGGCCGGAGAAACTCTTCTGTCTCTTACCGCTCCTCCGTCTCCTGGTGGAGCCGGGTCTTTTTACCCGTCGGAGTACAGCCCGGTGACAGAGCAGGAGGATAGAGACGTGGGGCAGACCTCAGCAGCTGACATTTCTTCGCCCCTCATACAGTGTCTGTGAAACCTGGGTCACACCGGCTCTCTCCCTTCCTTCCCTCTGGAGCCTCCATGCCAGCTCCTCAGAGAGAATGTACAGGAAAGCCCGAGTTGGAGTGTATTCACCCCTGAGCTTGTGACTTCCTTAACAGCTTTCACTGATTTCCTAACTGCCCCTGGGATGAGGCCTAAACTGCTTCACAGCACATCCCACCAAGGCTTTCAGAGTTTCAGAGTCTGGTGCCTGCTAGTCTCATACCTGCTCTCTTGGCCCCAGCCAGACTGAAATACCTGTACATGTGGTTCTCCAGACAGGGTCTGTGCCTGGCACATAGTAGGGTGTCCAGAAATATTTTTGAAAGAATGAATACACACATACACATTGCAGAATATACATATACATATATACATACACATGTGTATTTCAGTTGTACTTATTTACTAACATGCTAACTCTTATTCCAGGGCCAACTTGTGACTTTTCTTTTAAGACCCAGCTCAAGAATCCTTTTTCAACAGGCCTTGTCTGTTTTTGTCTATACTGGTACTGTAGTTACTCTTGCTCTGTGATACCAAACATTCAGGCCACATTTCTTTCTTTTCTTAAAGATTGTATTTATTTATTTTTAGAGAGGGAAGGGAGGGAGAAAGAGAGAGAGAGAAACATCAATGTGTGGTTGCTGGGGGCCGTGGCCTGCAACCCAGGCATGTACCCTGACTGGGAATTGAACCTGCGATGCTTTGGTTCGCAGGCCACGCTCAATCCACTGAGCTATACCAGCCAGGGCTCACATTTCTGTACGTAATAGCTGATTTGCTTTTTGTGTTTTTCATTAGTATGTGAGGTTCTCGTGGGGCGGGGACCATGTCTTGTTTGCCTTCGCACCCCGTAGCTCCTGGACTATTCTTCATAGGAACTCTATTGCAACAGGCCTTGAAGGCAGCTGTTTCTCTTGTTGCCGAATGTTTACATTGTGTAATAGTATATAGTGAATATTCCTGGCCTTTAAAATTTTAACTCCTTTCATTCCCAAGGTGCAAATTGTTCAAAAACTTGATTTGTGAAATAATTAGTATTCCAATGAGTATATGTAATAAGTCGTGATTAGGATTGGAGACTGTGTGTGGAAGAATGGACTGAGCACTTGAAATAGTGGGACGAGGTTATGTAAGCCTTATCCTCCTAGATCAGTGCATCTGAGTTTGTGTATTTTGAATTGGTGACTCATTAAACTGTTTCTGCCTAAGACATATTATTAATGTATTTGTGTTTCCTCACTTCCACTCCCTCCTGCCTTTTATACCCTTGACTTCAAAAGTCGTTTCATTTTGGTATTCCTTAGAACTAATGACTTAGTCAGTGGGTGATAACATTATTTGTTCTTATAAGAAGACTTTATTTTAGATGTTCTTCCGTTTTGGACTCCAGCTTCTCAATCGTTTTACCATAAGTTTTGACTCTTTTCCTAATTTTAGTTGTGAAATCACTTTGGTGAAACAATAGCCAAGGAAACTGTTTGCATACTAAAAATGTCTCTCTTCTTGCCATGAATCTAAGTAGTGTAAAGATGTACTATATAAAGAGCAATTCTGTGAAAAACCCAAATTTATTTAGATTTATTTAAATAATTTTTGTTTCCTGAAAAGGAAAGGAAATGTTTATTTAGTGCTATACAAACTTAAAGTAGTGACCTAATGTCTTTACCAAAATCCTAAAGTCCCTTAAAACACCCACAAACACACTCAGTCCTTCCTTCCCCCTTGCCCAGTCTGGGGTACCGTATCTCAGGAAAGGAAATAGAAGTCCAGTCTCAGGCAGTAATGCCCAGTAATCTGTGCTCGGCTGGTAGGCCTCTCTTGGTTCTCGGCACCATCAGCTGTGTCGCCGGAATCTCTGCTAAAGTTGGGTGATGGTTCCCCCTGCTAATGCTGCGGGGGGTCCCCACTCTGGCAAAGCTGCGTGGTCCTTTCTCACAGGGCTGTGGGAGCCCTCTGCTCTGCCGAAAGCCGCATGGTTCTCCCTATTTAAATAATTTTTAAATTAAAATTAGGGTGTGGTATTGAAGACATCTGTGATCACTTTTTTTTTTTTAAGATTTTATTTATTTAGTTTTAGAGAAAGGGTAAGGGAGAGAGAAAGAGAGGGAGAGAAACATCAATGTGTGGTTGCCTCTCACATGTCCTCCACTGGGGACCTGCAACCCAGGCCCGCGCCTTGACTGGAAATTGAACCAGTAACCCCTTGGTTCGCAAGCCCATGCTCAGTCCACTGAGCCACGCCAGCCAGGGCTGTGATCACTTTCTTCCAAGTGCAGTCCAGCCCTTCCACATCAGAGCTCTCGGCCTAATGTAGGTCAGCTTTTATGGGACTTATTCTTCAACTTTTTGTATTGTTACAAAATATATATAACACAATTGGCCATTTTAACTATTTTTGAGTGTACGACTCCAGGGCATTCATTACATTTACACGTGTTGTCACCAGGAAGCAGTAACTAACCCCCCGTGCCTGTCTCCTCGCGGTCTCTGGTAGCCTCACCTCTACCTCTGTCTCTGAGTTTGCCCATGCTACACACTTCATGTGAGCGGGGCCGTACAGCATTTGTTTTCTTGTATCTGTTTCATTCCACTTAATGTTTTTATTTTTTATTTTGGATTTTGTTTATCTATATTTAGAGAGGGGGGAAGAGAGGGAGAAAGAAAGGGAGAGAAACATCGATGATGAGAGAAACATCCATCGGCTGCCTCTTGCATGCCCCCAACTGGGGACCTGGCCTGCAACCCAGGGATGTGCCCTGACTGAGAATTGAGCCGGTGACCTTTCAGTTTGCAGGCTGGCGCTCAGTCTACTGAGCCACACCTGTCAGGGCAACATAATGTTTCCAAGGTTCACCATGTTGTAGCAGGTATCAGAACTTTGTTCCTTTTTATGGCTGCATTCTAGTCTACACACACACACATACCACGTATATGTATATACACATATGTGCATTATGTGTAATACATATATACGATGCATTACACACACATACACACACACCCCATATTTTATTTATCTGTTCATTACTTGATGGACACTTGGGTCATTTCCGCCTCTTGGCTGCTGGGAATAGTGCTGCAGTGAACATCGCATGTAAGTATCTGTTTGAATCCCTGTTTTCATTCCTTTGAGTATATACTTGGGAGTGGAATTACTGAGCCATATATTGTATTTTTAGCTTTTTGAGGAACCACCAAACTATTTTCTGCAGGGGCTGTACCATTTTACATCCCCACCTGCAACGCACTGGGATTCGTTCTTAGGAGACAGTTCTGCCCACAGGGTGTTTAGTTATACATAAACCACCCTAGATGACCTCTGAACCTCTCTTTGTGTTTCAGTTACCTCGTCCTTGAATGGGTCTTGAATTAGATAATCTATGGAGTTTCTCCTATCTCTAAAATTCTATGACTGATGTTACAGTGAATTACCATGATGTTTACATGTGCAGTTCTTTTGTCTTCCTCTTTTTTTTTTAAAAAGAGCAGTTTGACTATTTAGTGGGGGGAGTCGGAACCCTACGTGCCTGGTGATACGAGTGTATTCGAGTCTCCAGGGACTTTCTAATTCATGTTTGTAGATATGAACCACTTTAAAAAGTTAGTTTATTACAGATGTTTTAGATACATCTACATTGAAATATCATAAACTTTTATTAATTTGTACTCTGTGGCTATAAAAATCATACCTGAGGAAGAAATTTATTTTTTGCACAATTCATGTCAGAAAAGGTTTTGCTGTACACTATTCTACATTGGTGATATATAAGGATAATGCACTTATTATAATTGTATATTATGTTCATTGCATATGCTAACGCCACATGTAGAGTAGCATCATGAAGCACTCAGCACTGATGAGAGCGCAGGGGTTTCTAAGAGCGGAGCACCACTCGCATGAAGACAGTGGTCTCTGCGTGCTTCATGCGAGCTTGGAGAAAAGGTCAGAGCGGAATCAAGGATAATTGCAAATTTAAGAAGAAAGAAGAGTATTTTTCCTGACAACGGAAATTTTGAAATATGATGACATATGAGTAAGAACTTAAGTCAGCACAAGCTTTAATACCGTTGTTACTTTCATTAGAATTTGGCATGTTGGAACTTGAACCTTTTATGGCCCAAATTTGTTTATTCCTTCCTACGTAATTATATTCCTGGCGATACATGCTTGTGTGTGCATACACAAGTGTAATTGCGTAGAGGCTAATTACACACCAGAATGTATCGCACACCCAATGAGTGTGGAGGCCAGAAGCCTTGGGTCTCATGTTACGGACTTTCTGTTAGAAGGTTGGGATACCCCAGTAGGCCGTAGTGGATTAAGGACGAGAGGTTTAGTAGAATTCTTCCCTTGGCTGTTGGCGACTGAACAGGGAGAGCTCTGAGGAGTCCGTATTCCTTGACCAAAGAGCTGTGTTTAAACTGGTTGTGTAACCAGTCTGCCCCAACTTTGCAAGAAAAGGGCCACCTTATATACTTAAGTCTTTTAAAAGTTGATTTTAACACCTACTGTTTTCCAGGTAGACCCTGATTATAAGATTTGGAAAAGGGGTGACAGGTTTAGCCTATTCTCACTTGCCCTAATGAATTACATGAAGTAATTCGCATTAAGTGAATGAATTGCTGTTAAATTCAGGGTTCCGTATTCTTCCGTGTATTTGGGTTACAGTGGATAAACAAGGGAATAGTTGTAGCAACTGATTGCCCTTCTGATGTGTGTCTTTTATCCCAGGACAAGATCCTCCGAGGACTGACAGTCTCCTTGAGGGTGACTGTAGTTGGAAGGGGTGGTATGTCATGACTATTCTTGGAACTTGACTTGGCTGTTTCTGTGCTGCTTTGGCAGAAGCCAGAAGGGTTGGGTTGGATCTCAGGGCATCTTTGGAATAATCAAGATGCTTAGTATAGCAGCCCCGCTTGCAACTGGTGCTCAGTCCTCTTATAAGTTTTGTTTGTTTGTTTTTTACTCTTGTACAGAGTTTTTAATCCTGTTATTTAATCCTGTCAATAACAGAAACCTACCTTTCACTAGTCTATCTCTTTCTTTAGCTTGGGTGTTAAAACTTTTTCTTCTATTGCTATACGTACTGATAAGTTTGTTCATCAAAATCAGAGGTTTACTTCTAAAAAGTTGCTCAATTGCTTATATTTTTCTTAGGATAGAAATTGTAGCAACACTAAAGAACTAAGACTGGCTGCTATTAATAACGTTACTACTTTTGTTTTTTTAATAGCACTGGTCTATCCCAGGTATTTGCTTGTATCTCCCCAAATTGCTCGTAGATCTTTAGGATTTCTTTTATGCCTATAGTTAAAAAGGAGTGATAATTTACTTTAATCAGTTTCTTACAGCCTCTTCTTATTGTAGAGACCAGTAAGAATTTGTCTAGCTTGTGATCTTTATTAATTTGCTTCATCATGCCCTTTCATCAGCCTTTCTGCCTTACTGCCTAGGGCATGAGCTCACATCCCCATTTACTAGATGGTGGCATGCCAGACGGGAGTAAAACTTCCTAGGCTGTCTGTCTGCTGGGAGACTAAAATTAAGAGCTCGGTGTTTATTCCTTAAGTACTTCCTTTTAAGGAGAAGAGTTGCCCCCTCCCATCCCACTCCTCACATAGCTAATTTATCTCCTTTAGGTAGCTTCAAGCTCATCTGTTCTAATACTCTAAAAAAACCTCCAGATACTTGCTGAGCCTTTACTGCTGCGGAACATTTGTGGCAGTGGGAATCTGGTCCCGACCAGCTTCAAGGGACCGGTGGTGGCTTTTCTTTGTTCAGACTGGACAAGGACAGAAGACCAGTTCGAAAGGTCCAGGGAATGTGGGGGCAGAGGAGCACGTCGGACATCTGTCTGTCAGTCCGCTCTAACGTCCTGTTTATTTTTTCTCTGACAGACAAAGTGGCCCCCCAACAACAAAACAGAACAAAAAACACCGTCTCATGTCTTTTCTCCTGTTTTGAAATAAAAGGTGCTCTAACAAATTTCACAGGGAGGAACAAAAGGTGAAGGCACTAAGAAGTGGTTGGGGATATCGTCTGCCTTTTGTATTGCCCCACCTTCTCCTTTTTGCTTATAACCTATAGAAAAAAGGAGGGGTGTAAAAAAGTTCAGAGGTTTTAAGAAACACCGTGGACTAAATGAATTAATGTTCATGTATAATATATATGTTTCAGACTAACTCCTAGGTGTACCTGCAGGTGCAGGGGATTTCAGTGGGAAGCGTCAAAGAGAAACCGTAGTACTGGGAACGCTTCGGGTTCATCATGGGTCCGCAAGTGTAGGGGCGGTCCGCTCACCCCTCACCCGGGGTGAGGAGGTGGGGGCATGCAGGGGAGGGAAAGTCAAGGGAGATAAACGAAGAGAACCTATGAGGAGTGAAGGGAGGTTCTGCATAGGTCACCTTATAGCAAGTGGGGATTTCATTCTTCTTTACGTAGACTTTGACATGAAAATATGCACACACAGTAAGGGGGACTGTAACCGAAATGCTGCTTGACCAGTACATGTTAAACTTTTTCTCCCTTTTAGTATTTTTTTAAAGAGGTTTAAGTATCATTGTAATTTTTAAAAAATTTGCTTGCTTTTATATGGTCACATATTCAGCTAGTGCTCAGATGCGGTTCCTTTTCAGTTCGAATTAGTGTCTAGATGAGACCTGTTTATCACAGTGACATTTTAATAGGTGATATAGTTAATAATTTGATATCTAGTAATATTTAATAATATACCTAATGATATGTATCTTAAATCTATTGCTTGTGGGTTCTCTGCCTTCACATATTGTTTTGTGCAAAGGAAAGCATTATTTCAAAAGCCTTTGTAGCTTTAAAATTTACTGCTATGTTAATCTAATTATATTAGCTATTTCCTAGAACATGCTTTCAAAATATTTGTTGACAATTTTGGAAGAATGCATAGAGCAGGTTTTTAAAATTAAATTTTCTTTGTAACTTAAGATTTTTAGCAGTTTTGTAATGTCCAGATGGGGCTTGTTATATCGATATTTTACAATGCAAAGTTCCCCATAATGTTCTGGGTGGACACTTGTCCGGCCCTGTTAGTTCAGGACCTTCAGGAGAGATACCCTTGTGTTCGGCCAGAGTTAAAACGGAGCTATTCTGTGTGTGTACTCAATAGGGGTAGAATGCGGCGTGGTTTGGGGAACACCAGCAGTGTCTCTGTGCCTACTAGTGAAGGCCTAAAATTCTTTGGGGGGATTTTTTTAACTGTAACATATTAAAATATAAACATTATTATAATGTTGGGGTTTGGGATTTTTGTACATTAATCTCTTCATGGAAGTTACCAGGTTATTTTTAAATTTCATAGATTATCTTTAAATTCTAAGACCCTAGATCACAGTTGTTCTAGAGACAGTGGTGCTAGGGACCTTGCCTGCGAGAGTAAACACCCCCAGCTCCTGTGCAGTTAAAATCAATGGGATTCATTCCCTTCCCCCATTGCCACCCTCCGATCAAAGATAGAGCCACTTCGGCCCCTCAGATAGGAAAAGCCTCACTTGGGACCTTCTCTATGTGCGTGCATGTGTGCAAGAAAGTTGTCGGGGTGTCATTAGAGGTCGGAGTCCTTGGGAAAGATGAGGACGGTTCCCAGGAGAGGCCAGGAAAGGAGGGTGCCTGCCCACTGAGGCCTACTTCCTCCCCCAGGACCACACCTGAGTGGGAGGCCACCGTCTCGAAGTGGAGCATGTGCCAACTTTTAATTATTGTCTCTGTTCTTTGAAAGCACTGATAACCTATTATTTATTATTTCTAAGGTGAATTAACTTGCTTTTTACTATGCTATAATTATTTCAAGCTCTAGCTCTGTGAATAGTTTTAGAATTTGTGGTCTCTTGGGTTTTTTTTATTTTTCTTGGGGAAATACACATATAATAATTATAACAATCAGTAAGAAACAGCTAACCAATGGTAGTTAGGTTTGATGATTTTATTCTTTTTCATAGGTAAGAAAATGAATCATGCATACTTGTAAGACATGAACATGAAGGCTCATTCTTCAAATTTGCACAGAGTTCCTTGCAGAATTTTATTTCCATGTACTTAGGTGTGGCGTGATTGAGTGTACACTGTGCTTTATGACAGTGTATGGTGAACGTACTCTAACCAGATGTAATTCAGACATGAAGGTCCTCGAGAGCAGTCTCAGTGTCTTTTATCTCCCCTCCCCCCATGGCATCTAGCCAACAGTGAAGCTTTTCTGTACATGCAGCCCAAAATGGGGTGCATTACAAAGAGGTTGGTAGCATTGTCTGTGATTCTTCACAGATGGCCAGTAGTTATAGAACCAATCACCAGTCATATTATATGAGAACTATTTTAGTCCCTTAAACTCATAGATACAGAAAACAGACTCATAGCTGTCTGAGGGGAGGGGACTTGGGGGCTGGGTGAAAAAGGCATGTGCCTTGGCCAGAATCAGACCAGCGGACTTTCACTCTGCGGGAGGACACCCAACTGATGGAGCATCACCAGGCAGGGCTGTTCACATATTTTTTAAAAGAAGTTCTAAAAGATCTAGGTGAGAAGAGGGTGTGACTATAAGGGGGACAGCATGAGGGAGACGTATCATTTCTGTGTCTTTTACAAAGGTGGCTATTGTATGTATCCATATATGTATTAAAATTCATAGAACACCAAAATAAAGAAAATGGCTGTCTACTTTCTTCCATATGTTGTGGGTGACATCTGAAAACTCATCAAAGTTTAAATCATTGCAAATTAGGTAATTTTATGTATTACAGTGACATTTTAAAATAAAACTGTTATATCATTTAAAAAATGTATTCAGAAATGTAAATACCACAGTGATTTATCACTTACCATTACCCATTTTAAAAAATTGCATGAACAGGCTCTTTGTTTTTTTAAGTATATTTTATTGATTATGCTCTTACAGTTGTCCCATTTTTTCACCCCTTTATTCCCCGCTGCCCTGCATCTTCCCTCCCACCAGCATTCCCCACCCCTTAGTTCATGTCTATGGGTCGTACATATAAATTCTTTGGCTTCTCCATTTCCTATACTATTTTTAACCTCCCCCTATTTTGTATCTACCATTTATGCTTCTTATTCCCTGTGCCTTTTTCCCCATTCTTCCTCCCCACTGATGACCCTCCATGTGATCTCCATTTCTGTGATTCTGTTCCTGTTCTAGTTGTTTGCTTAGTTTTCGTTTTTTTTTTTTAGGTTCAGTTGTTGATAGTTGTGAGTTTGTTGTCAATTTACTGTTCATAGTTTTCATCTTCTTTTTCTTAGATAAGTCCCTTTAACATTTCATTTAATAAGGGTTGGTGATCATAAACTCCTTTAACTTGACCTTATCTGGGAAGCACTTTATCTGCCCTTCCATTCTAAATGAAAGCTTTGCTGGATAGAGTAATCATGAACGTAGGTCCTTGCTTTTCATGACTTTGAATACTTCCTTCCAGCCTGTTCTTGCCTGCAAGGTCTCTTTTGAGAAATCAGCTGACAATCTTATGGGAACTCCTTTGTAGGTAACTGTCTCCTTTTCTCTTGCTGCTTTTAAGATTCTCTCCTTATCTTTAATCTTGGGTAATTATGATGTGCCTTGGTGTGTGCTTCCTTGGGTCCAACTTGTTTGGGGCTCTCTGAGCTTCCTGGACTTCCTGGAAGTCTATTTCTTTTGCCAGATAAGGGAAGTTCTCCTTTATTATTTTTTCAGATAAGTGTTCAATTGCCTGCTCATCCTCTTCTCCTTCTGGCACCCCTGTGATTCAGAAGTTGGAATATTTAAAGTTGTCCCAGAGGTTCCTCAGCCTCTCCTCGTATTTTTGAATTCTTGTTTCTTCTGTTCCAGTTGCATGTTTATTTCTTTCTTCTGGTCCAAATTGTTGATTTGAGCCCTGGTTTTCTTCCCATCACTGTTGGTTCCCTGTATATTTTTCTTTATTTCACTTTGCACAGCCTTCATTTTTTCCTCTATTTTGTGACGTACTCAACCAACTCAACCATTTCTGTGAACATCCTGACTGTCAGTGTTTTGAATTCTGTATCAGTTATGTTGGCTATCTCCTCATCGCTTAGTTCTGTTTTTGCAGTTTTAATCTGTTCTTTCATTTGGGCCATATTTCTTTGTCTCGGTGCACCTGTTATACGGGGAGTAGCCTTAGATATTCACCAGGGCAGGGCAACCCATGTGCTGTGTTGTAGTGCTGTATGTGGGGGAGGGGTCAGAGAGGGAGAGGACAGAGGAAGGCTCTGTCCAGCTTTCAGTCACTTCCCCTGCTACCCACAAGCAAATTGGGCGCTTCAGGTCTGATTCCCCGGTGGGTGGATTTGTGTATGTTCTAGGACACTGTGGGTCTCTCCAACATCCTCTTCTGTGAGGCTGGGAATTTCTCCTGCTGCTACAACCCCCACAGGTTTTTATATGAACAGACTCTTTGTTAACAGCTGGAAGTTGGAAATTATTCCTGTTATCTTTGGATTTGTATTTCTATTTAATTTTCCCTCATTGAACTTATTCTAATGTTGTATTTTATTGACTACCCAGATACCATATCCTGATTCTCTGCACCTAAGTATATAAATTGAAATAGGAATTTTTAAAGTTTGTGTTTAAAAATTTTTGATTTAGCCCTGGCTGGTGTGGCTCAGTGGATTGAGAATGGGCTGCGAACCAGGCTTCGCAGGTTCGATTCCCAGTCAGGGCACATGCCTGGGTTGCGGGCTGTGTCCCCCCAGCAACCGCGCATTGATGTCTCTCTCTCTCTAAAAATAAATGAATAAAATCTTAAAAAATTTTTTTTGATTTAGAATTTTAACCTATTAGCATATAATCAAAACAATGTATTTTTGATAATTAAAAGTACAGTTTTATTGGAAATGCATTATATCAGCTATTGCCACCAAAAAAGTAGTATTTAATAAATAATCTGAAGATCTCAGTAGCTTAAAACATTTCTTTCCCCTCATGAGTTTCTGGGTCAGCTGGGATTTGGTTGATCTTGGCTGAGTTTGACTGTGTCCAGCTGGAGTTGGCTCTAAGTTCATGGGTGTGTTCTGCATGTCTTATAATCTTATCATGGAAATAGAATAAGAAGGGTGAGAACAAACACACACAACCTGTTAAGGCTGCCATTCCAAATTGGCATACTGCCCACATCGTCAGGCAGAGAAAGTCACATGGCCAAGCCCGACATCAGTGGCCCAGGGAAATCCGTCAGCACTCTTTCTACTCTGCTGGTAGACAACTGCAGGGTCTTCTGGTCAAGGTTATGGATGTCTAAGTCTGTAACAGGGAGGAGCTGAAAAATTTGGAACAATAATCCAGTGTATCTTGTGCATCTTTTAATGAGATGTTTAATGAGATTCCATGTGGATGGTATTTAGTAAATGAGACATCTAAATGGAGGTCTGAGGCAGTAGGAGTTAGTCAGGCAAAGTGGTGGTCGGGACAATGGGCAGAAAATACTTGGGCTGAGGGAACAATATTTGCGAAAATAAGAGGGTTTAGGGAACTATCGAGTTGAGTATGTCCGAAGTATAGGGTAAGAGGTAAGAAGTCGGGTGTTTACCAAAACAGAATAGGAAGGAGACTTAAGGCCAAGGTCACTCACTGCAAGAGAACCTTTTGTGTCATGTGAGGGCATTTAGATTTTAACTTCAAAACATTGGGAAAACTACCGGAATGTTTTAAACAGCAGGGATGTGATCATGTGTTGTTGTGTTCTAGGCAAAAAATCATCTCTGGCTGTGTATACATATAGATTGATGTGAGATAAGGCCAGAGCCGGGAGACCAGTGAGGAGGCCATTGCAAAGACCCAGGGGAAGAGAGAAGGCGGCCTGAGCTGAGGCAGCGGACGTGGGGCCGCAGGGAGATCAGAGAACTCGGCTGAACTGTTTTCAGCTGGCGAGTATGTTGGTCATACTCTCTTCCTGTATATGACTTGAATGGTAGAAAAGGGCATTTTTTTCAGTTAATATATGTTCTTAATCTTTAATTTTATAGAATAATGTGACTGTTAGCAGTGTATGTTAAAAATGATTGGTAAATAGTAAACGTTAATAAATAATGCCAGTTCTTAATATAATATCATGCGGTGAGTTCCCTGCTGGATTCCCTGGGAAGAGAGTTGGTGAGTGGATATGCTGTCACGGCATCCAGAGAAGCTCTGTTAACTATTATCTCGGTTGGCCTAGGTGTATTGTCATATCTTCTGTTTCCTTAGTTTAATTCCTTGTTCCCTTCTCTGTAATCCAGAAAGTCTAAAATACATATTTGTCTAAAAGAAAAACTCTTGAAATTGTGGTTGCTATTAAATGACTTCTGATGGCCAGTGAGATGGACCTGAACTTCCTGGTGCGGCCCTCAGGCTCTCCAAGACCACGTCCTCGTTGGGTCTCCTCTTCTGGTTTCCTTGGCGCTTTGTTCCACGCACATGCCCTTTCCACACAAAAACAGAAATGTGAAGCCATGCTAACATTTTCGGTTTCCAGAGCGTACTGTGCAGCTTGCGGTCACAGGTCACCTTCTACTTGGAATGCCTTCCTCCTCGTTCACTTTTACCTACTTCAGATGGTTGAGATAATAAAATGACTTGTGCATCTTTAAACTGGAGATGATACATGAGAGCCAGATTTTGTCTTCCCAGCTTACCGATGTACCCCTGGTGCCTGTAGTGCTTGGCAGAAAGTGGGTGTTCAATAAATACTTGAATAAGTGATACATCGATGCGTTGTCGTTCAGGGTTGGGCACGTTAGAATTTCCTGTAGGTGGAGTTATTTTGTGTGTGCGTGTGGACACACTCACACGCATTCCGTGCACGGACCGTGTGTCTGCGCAGTTGTTGCGTGCTTCCGCAGCGTCCGCGGAGCAGCTGACTGCTTGAATTACAGAGGATTGTATTGTAGACCTTTAGGAGTGATCGAGGTTTACTTGTGAGTCCCTCCGTAGGAATGTCGGATCTGAGCTTGCATTGAAGTCCCTGTACCAGGTGCTGGCCTCACTGACTTTGGGAATCCCATGGGGGAAGGAGGACTGGCACATTCCTTTCATCCTTCAGATGTTTCGTTTTTCGCCTGAACAGCATAGGCAGTGATGTGTTTCTGCTAAAAAGCAAAGATCTTGGAATGCTGAATTCCGCCTATTTTATGTGTTTAGGAAAGATGATAGTTCCTCTAAACTTCTGTCACAATTCTCAACAGAAGAGTATTTCTATTAATAAAATAAATGTGGAGATTTTAGGTTCTGAAGTTAAGCTGAAAATTCTCATCTGTAGGTATTACTAAAATTTAGTGTTCTGTGATTATATGCTTATGGCATGACTTTTTAAAAATTAAATTTATTGACATTGGTTAATAAGATCATATAGGTTTCAAATGTACGTTTCTATGACCCATTATCTGCATATTGTATTGTGTGCCCACAACCCAAAGGTCAGGTCATCTTCTGTCATCATAGATTTGGCCCCCTTGACCCTTTACTGCGCCCCCACCTCTCTTCCCTCTGGTAACCACCACACTGTGGTCTGTGTCTCCGAGTCTCATACTAGCGAATTGAGTATAACCATGCCTTAAAAAAATAACATGTCAGGATTAGGTGGGGTCCAATCCTGGGGCATCCCTGGAACACTAATCAGGGGCATCCCTGGAACACTGGTCTTTTGAGATGCTCAGTGGAAAGAGACTCTGAGGAAAGAAATGTGAGGTACACTAACTACATGCTGTAGCTGCTTTTGGGGGGCTACTCTGGACATGAGTATATTAATAATGGCTCTAATAAGTTAGGCATCCTTTGTTGCAGGGTTTTTTTTTTTTTTAGTTCAGCATTTTCCCATCTTGTTTAACCATGGAATACTTGGCCTGTGACATCTGTTGTACTTAACCTACTTTATAGAGCCCACTTTGGGAACTACTGGCTTAGCATGTGACCCCAAACAGTGTGGCACACAGCAAATACTCATCATTTGTCAAATAAATAGATGTATGGTTTATTTTGTGTTTAATCTTAAAATAAGCATTTAAAAATACAAGGTTGTCCAAAAAGTCCATTTAGTTTTTTCTGCACAATAAAGACACATTTTTTATTTTCACCAGCAACTTTATTGCTTTGGATATTTGGAGTATGTCAGTGATCTCCTTCTATTGGCTTCTAGTGGGCAGAGGCCAGGAGTGCTGCTAAACACCTTCCAAGGCACAAGACAGCCCCGCGGCAAAGAGTCGTTTGGCCAAAATGTCAACAGTACTAAGAAATTTTGCAAACCACTTCTGACACATTTGAGTGGTCACAACACCTTCTCTATATGCTGCATAAATCCTTTTTCTTTTTTTGCATTTCAGTTGTGTTTTCACCTTTCTTGATATAAAAAAACAATATGCTGAAAATGTAGCATATCTTCTTCCATATTCAGTGTTAAAATGGCTACACAAAAATTCACCAATTTTAATCAGCTTTTTTTTTTAAATTTACACTGTGACAGCTGTCACCATACAATCTAACAAAATTGTTTCAAGTGAAGTTAAAGGCAAGTAGGTAGTACTAGAACCATCTTATGGAAAAAAAACTGAAAGAACTTTTTGGCCAACCCAATATATTCTTATCTTGAGTTGGTTATATAGCTTACTATAGCTTTTCCTTTTTACAAAATACTCTCTTTTTATGACTCCTTATTCCCATTTCTGAGGAAGTGCTAGGCAGTAGTT
Source organism: Tonatia bakeri (assembly GCA_004024845.1). Lineage (NCBI taxonomy): Eukaryota > Metazoa > Chordata > Mammalia > Chiroptera > Phyllostomidae > Tonatia > Tonatia bakeri. The sequence continues at coordinate 215,722 of PVIA01000610.1, read as the reverse complement.
TGAAAGTTTGATCACTAGACCAGTAGCATCACTATCACCTTGGGGTGATGGGAGAGATGTAAATTCTTAGGTCCCTCCCCAGGCCAGCCGAATCAGAAACCCAGAGTGAGGCCCTAGGATGTGCTTTGCAACAGGTGCTTCAGGGGGTCTGCGAGGATGCTAGTGCTGGGGAAGCCACCGCAGGGCGTCCTTCAGTCTGGGGTTCTGTCAGCAGAGCACCAAAGTCTCAGAAGATTCGGATGAGGTGGGTCTGACTAGGATTAATCAGGACGCCTTTCTGCACTACCTGCTGAAGTTGAAAAGCTATGTAAAACACGGAGAACACTGACAGAGCCGACTGACATGTTTCAGTGCCTTAGTAGTTTTTCAGTTGCAGACGGTGAAATCAGTTCACTGGGAAACCAGCAGGAGTCGGGATGGTAGAGAGGGAAGGGAAGGGAACACGAGAACGTGTCACATGTAGTAAAACTGTTTTACAACTCTATTGCGTTCACATGCAAGGTCACATTGTCATACACTTTTCTTACTGTGGATAATGAATGGGCTGGGGGCATATAAGAGGAAGCAGATCTGATGTAGAAAAATAAACCCTGAATTCAAAGTCTGAAACACATTTGCGTACCCCTCAGTTACGACTCTGTCATAGCTCTGTATATCACAGGATTGTTGCAAAGATCAAGTCAGTGGTTTTCATCTGGGGGTGATTTGCTCTCCACAGGGCATTTGAGGGGTTGCGATGTTTTTGGTTGTCACTGTTGGCGATGGAGTGCTGCTGGCATTTCGTGGTAGAGGCCAGGGATGTTGTTAAACATCCCACAGCGCACAGAGCATCTCCCTGGGACAAAGAAGTGTGGGATCCAGAGTGTCACAGGTGTGAAACCCTGGACTTAAATGAAAATGATTACATTCGAAAAATTGTTATATGAGGTATATAATTTTTTTATTATTAAGACCATAATTTAAGCATTTTAAAAAGACTTTCATCTCAGTATTACCTTTCAAAGATGAATTTTTATCAAAAATATAGCATACAGGGCAGATGATGGAAATTGGAGCAAATCTCTATGATCCTGGAAAAGTTATTTATCTGACAATTTCATTGTGAGAATTAGATAATTATATACTAATTAGATATGTGTTAATATGATAATTAGGTATGTACTGATATATGTTCCAAAAGCCTGGTGTTCCATTTAAGTAGTGTTTCAATATATAGGAATGGTGCAGAAGATAGAGTATTTATACAAGAAACAACTGTATCAATAGATAGCTGCAGAGAAGCCTGTATTTCAACACATTACATTAGTTCAATCCAGATTATTCGAGAGATTAATATAATTCTGTTAGTCTGTTAGCCAAGTATAAAGAAAATGTAGCTACCCAGGACTTTTAATCAAAATTCAAATTTATGAAACAATCTGTCAGTACCTTTGAGCCAGAATCTTGTCTAGGACTACTTACCACTCCTTCATCAGAATATGTGATAGTCGAGGAGTACATGAAGATTATGTAACATGCGTTACCTTCCTTGTGGAGAAGGAAGGAGTTAGCATAGACCTCCTCTATGAATTAGAAAATTAAGTGATCTTGGTATCAGGTTCTGAGGGTTCCAGATTAAAGAGATTATCTCTAGAGTGTGCATTTTGCCCACATTAAATGGAAACCAGCTTTCATCCAGTGCAGTCTGTTAGAAAAGGCGGAAACTTCATTGTTAAAGTCTGAAGATAGGGCTTGGCGTACATTCCTTCTCTTCACCCTTTTTATCTTCATCAACCAATAATCAGCCTTTATACAGCCCTTACTTTGTATCAGACACTGCTTTAAGATCTCCACACACAATAACATGTCATTCTTATGCCACTTCTGTGAGAGTAGGTACAGTTTTACTGTGTGTTTTGGGTGAGGAAGCTGAGGCTCAGAAATGTTACCTTGAAGGTCGCACAGTAAGCGGTGGAACTACGATTCCCGCCTGGGGGTCCGGCTCTGGTGTGTGTGTTCTTAACCGCCGTGCTCCACCGCCTGCTTAACAGCTGCCTCCCCGGTGGTTACAGCTGAATCAGATTTCATGTGGCTGACACCTCACGTGTCAGGTACTCCAGTAAGTGAAAGACATTGGTTTGGCCAAAAAGTTAAATTTTTGTTGTTGTTGTTAAGATGGCTGTGGTAGTGCTTGAATGGCTTCAACTTCGTTTGAAACACTTCTGTTAGATTGTATTGTCACAGCTGTCACATCAGCGTGCATTTCAAAAAAACCACAGAAATTGGTGAATATTTGTATACCCATTTTAACAGTGAAGATGGAAGAACATACGCAACATTTTTGACATATTATGCTTTCTTATTTCAAGAAAGGTAACAATGTAACTGAAACGCAAAAAAAAAAGATTTGTGCAGTGTATGAAGAAGGCGCTGTGACTGATCAGACAAAAGTGGTTTGTGAAGTTTGTGCTGGAGACGCCTCGTTGGACGATGCTCCGCCGTCAGGGAGACCTGTTGAGGCTGACAGTGAGCAAACTGAGACTTTGAGAACAGTCAGCGTCATACCACGCGGGACACAGCCGACACACTCACAGTATCCAACTCGATAAGTCAGTGGGGAGCGCGAGAAAAAAATGCCTGTTATTTTACGGAAACACTAAACAGACTTTTTGGCCAACACAATAGTATCATATATTCTTGTGAAACATAACTTAAAAGAGTTGTGCAAAGCATGACTTTTGAACATCTCTTCTAAAAACTAGAAATTATATACCTGAATCAGGACTGCATACTTGAAAACTAATTTCCACGTGATAATTGGAATAGGAATTGTTAGGATGGCCATAGACTGGGCTGTGAAGAAATTCCCAAAGAGAGGAACATGCTGAGGGCCAAGTTTTATTCACTTTCCAGATTTTATTTACCTTCCGCGAACAGGAAGGCAGGTGTAGAGAATTAAGCTGGCCCTGAGCGTTTGGGGTTCTGAGTCTTCGTTGGGTTATGGAGGGTGAAGGGCTGGCTGTTGTGTGGCCCTGGCTGCTAGGGGTGTTGCAGCCCTGGGGTCGGTTGGTTTGGGGTGAGCTGCAGTCTGCCGCAGTGTTATCTTCTGCCTGCAGCTGTGGGGTGTAGTCAGTCACAGTTCTGTTTTTGCTCTTCCACTGATTTTCTAGTCCTGGGGACGTATGCTCAGAGGAGTAAAATGGCAGTCATGTTTAACAAGGTCATAGGCCTTCTTGGAAAATGGCGCTGGCTTTGTCCTTTCGGGAACCATATTGAGACGATCATGTATTTCCCCTTTATTCTATTAACTTAGTGCGTTACACTGATTGCTTTTCGTATGTTGAAATCAGCCTTTCCATTCCTGGGATGAATCCCAGTTGGTATGGTGTCTGCTAGTTCTTTTGGTATGCTTCTGGAGGGGGTGGGGTGTAAAACAATTTGGTTGGAAGTGGAGGGCAAGCAGTCCCTGGCATGGGAGGACATTTAAGAGGGCATACACACTTTTGCAATACTACTATGCCACTTTTGTGCCCTGCTGTTGTTAGGGTGACTTGAGTTGTTTTCAGAGTTCTTAGTTGCCCATGACTTCAAGGCTCATAAGTGCCAGAAGCAGAGTTTCAAATCTTACTCCAAAAGGATTCTGTATTTTTATCTTTTGGATACCTCTAAAGAATTCCTTTCTCTTCCCCTTCCCCTCAGCGCTCATCTGGTATCTGGAGCAGTGGCCTGAAAAGACTTACTGGTGGTGGTGGTGGTGTTAAAACTGGTTTTTTGTATGTTTGGTTTTTGTTTTTTGCTGCCCTGTGATTTCTACGCCATGTCATAAATTAGGCCAGTGCTAACGGTGAACTTGACTGTGAGTCGTCGTGGTACACGGAGTGATGCGAATACGTGGTGTTCACGTAGTAGGTGCAGTGCTCTGTGTTCACACCTTGATGCTGACGGATCTGGTGGAAATAACTTCAGTGTAGAATTTTATTAACTAAGACATATAATTAAAATTTTTCAGTAATTTTGTAATTTCAGTGATAGTTTTGTTTTCACCTGGAGAGAAATATAGAATTCAGCAATGAAATCACAGGGATTGAATGCTGAGTGTTTCTGACAGAAAGATTAATCAAGTAATCAAATTGATTATTTGAACAAAAAATGTGTATTAATATGAACCCAAAACCAAAAGAATTTTGTAATTTGAATTATGTTTTTTCTTATCACCTCCAGCACTCATACTGTAGGGAGAGTTCTGCTGCTCTGGACAGGCAGCAGTGGCTGAAATAAGGGTAATGAATAAGGCCTTTGTTTCTCTTCAAGTCCATTGGAAATATGTGAGTGCAGCCAGCAGGAAGCAGCTTGCAGCCAGGACCCAAGTATAGGGAGTGTAGTGTGCACACATAGACATGACTCTTCACAGGTGATGTAGATCTAGCTCCACGGGTCTGAACAGGGAAACCGACTTCTTTGACTTTTAGCATCACGTGAAAGGATCGTTATGGTCCTGAGTTGTTTGCAGGGCAGCCGCAGGTAACCTACAGGGTAAGGTTAGGGAACTTCTAGAACTGTAAGAAACATCTCCTAATGAACACCCACATATAACATTTCTTTTTTGTGTGAAATGATTGTGAGGTGAGCTATACACTAGGGAACATTTTTGTTCGTTTTTTTTTGTTTTGTTTTTTAGGATAAATCAAAAGTAAAGACAGAACCTATTTTGATTTAAATAAGATTGTTCAAGGAAGAGATGAAAGCTGTACAGTTAAGTAGAGAAAAGCCTGTATGGTGTGGATGCATTCTAAGTTCTGACATGACCTACACAGATTTTTAAAACTCTCTCTGAGTCATTGTGCGTTAGCTCTGGGGACATGTGCGGTCACTCTGCTATTGGGAGTAACGTTGAAGTTTCCAGTTTCCTGCGACGGGATGGACTGGTCGGTAAGCGCGTGTTAGCATTCTGATCCGTCTCTTGGGTTTGGCTCTTAAATGTCACTCTGTCACTCTATGTACAGACAGGTGAGTCAGGGCCATCCATTGGGGGAGTCTGATCTCTTTAGGGGCTTCTCCAGAAGGTAAAAAGCCAGACTTTCCCAGTGTTTTTATACCACTCTCTGCTGCATGAGAGAGGTGGCCTGGAGCAGTGAGGGGAGCACGGGCTTCGGAGTGAGACGAGACCTAGGGTTCGCATCCTGCTGAACCAGCCCATCCAGTTACTTAGTGTTTCTGAGTGTTCGTGTGTTAGTGTGATAGTGCCTGTCCTTCGGGGCTGTGGACATTGTAAGTGATAATATAGCAAGAGAAGATTTTTGAGTCCAGAATGTGTTGATATCTCTGGTTTTGTTATTAGAGAAAGCTCCTACTCTGACAGGAGCAGATGATTCCTTTATGTGTTTGGAGGCTTTGGGTAGGTATGAAGCGCACATTCTCGACTGGAGTGATGATTCAGGTGTTTTCAATAGCTCGTGACCCTCCCAAAGCTCAGGGATACCTGTCAAAATCTCACCCTTTTAGGTTTCTCTTGTTAGGAAAAAACTGAGTTAAATTACAATCAAATAATTGAGTTTGTTTAGTTCTTTTAAGTTACATTTAATTTTGTTCCTAAGGAGTATTTATAAATTTATAAATAATTAAAATTATTCCTTAGGGATAATGATCCCTAAGTTAAAGAGCTCCCCCCACCCCCAAGAAATCTTTATTAAGCAGCTCTGGACCCTGCCATTCAAAAAGTGAGGTGTACTTGGATAAGTTATTTAAATATCTTGAGTGGACAGTTTTCATTTGTAAAACAGGAAAAAATTGGTAAGTGCACTATGGAATCCTTACATGAGGTTATGTGCATCCAAAGTGCTTAGTGGAGAACTTGACTCCATAACTGCAAACTGTAGTTCTTTCTGTATAATCTAAAAGGGTGCCTTCCTGCCTTGAAAATAACTTCATTAAAAGGTAAGAAGAAGTTTATTGGACTCAAGTTGAAGATTTGTATGGCTAAAAATGTCGAAGGTATAGAAATAAAAATAAGCAGCTGAAGAGCCTCTAAACTTTTGCAAGATGAACTCTTCTTTAGATCAGCTAGTAATATCAGTTATGGCCTTTCTCCTTAGCTGCCACGCACTCTGTTTGAGCGTATCACAAAAAAATCACAACAGCATTTTATTCACGACTGCGCTTTCTCCCTTTGTCTGTTTAAATCCTGTGTTATCTGTCAAATGGTAGTTCAAGTTCCTGTGTTCTCCTTGAATCTGACCTCTGATCATTTCTGATTTAAGTAATCTCTTCCTTTGCCTAAATAGTATATCTACTCTAATTTATTACTTCCTTTTTTACGTCTGTTTCCTTCAGTAAGATGAAGTCTGGACAAGTACAGAACCATTAAGCGTCTCTGTCCAATGAAACCCAAAAAGTGCGTTGCTAATAAAATGATTGATAGGCTTGCTAATTTAAAAATTCAGTAACTCTGAGACTTCTTGTCACAAAATGTAAAAGCTAGAACAGCATCTTTTCCCATTCCCTATGCCACTGTGTCTCTTGGATTTAAAAAAGAGCTTGTATTAACTTTAGGAACCTTTTTGGAATGAGAGGCCAGTATTTGCTCCTAAAGCTTCGAGTTCACAAAAGAAAAGGTGGAGGGGTGAATGCTGAGGGTGAAGTAGCGAGTGCGGACTTGGTTCTTTCCTTTCTTCTCAGAATTGTAGCCAGCTGCTGCCTGGGAGGGAGAGGGGCTAGGGTCGCCAACAGGCAGGGCTGTGGCAGCCGCCAGCTTACAGATCGCCTGGCTCCGACGCCAGCTGTTTCCTCCTCTCGGTAGTGATGGAGTTGGGCATGTTTCAGGGTCTCCCATTAGGTCCTGAAGTGCTTTCTGCTCTAGGTCTGCGGCGCTGTTTGGTGCTGGTGTGCAAAGCGGGCAGGTGGTCTGCGTGGGCCAGCTCACCTGGGGCGGCTGTCCACTCCAGGAGACAAACGCAGCTCCAAAAGCGACAGCTGCACTTGTGAGGTGTTTGAAATTTGGGGCCAGCGTGGAGAAGAATCAAACTCTTTTCTTTGTCATGTCTAGTAATAGGAGCAACACCAGGAGTTGCATTGTGTAATTTCCCACTTGTTGATTTTTGTTTACCCCAGTGCCTCTAACAGCTTGCAAAATAGGAAACGGAAACAACAGAAGAAATGGGAAAGTGTTTTACCTCACTAGAAGTAAATTGAAATATAGTTACCAAAAGAAATGGGAAGTGTCCTACCTATTTGCAGTGAACCATGAATTTAGACAAGTTACTGCTGTCTGCCTTTAGAATAAAAAAAAGTAACGTAAGCACCTTTGTGAAGTGAGTGTTCTTGCAGAGTTGATGAGTATGAAGAGGTAAAAAATTTTGGAAAGTGATTTAGAAATATGTCTCACGAGTCTTAAAAATGTCCTTTGATTTGAAAATTTGCTCTAAGAGGTAATGTTAAATAGAGAAAAATGGGGGGTACAACGTAATGTAAGTGTTACTTGGTTACAGGCGCAAACTGGAAATGATGATGCCTCCGCGAGGTGGAATATATACAACCATTAACAGGAAAGCTTTAGAAGATTTCTAAGAATGCGGAGATTTTTTTACCATCTAGCTTACGAAAACAGCGGATACTTTTTTGTGCTTATTTATTCACATCTCAACAGTAGAGGACCCTAGTGACCATTCCCTCCTCCTTCAGTCACCTTTCTGAACCTCAAGGAGTTTTCCTTCCTTGCAGGCTCTCCCTTGCTGCCTTCTCTCCTTCCTGTTTGGTCTCTAAGTGTAGGAGTTCTTCAAGGCTTGTCCTGGATCCTGGACTTTAATTTTTTTTTTTATTTTTGAAATTAACATACAGTAAAACTGACCTTTGGGGAGTATACAGTTATACAGTTCCGTGAATTTAACCAATGTATGGATTTGTGTAAACCACCATCACATTTAGGAAACAGAATAGTCACATCCCCACCCCCCCCAGCCAAAAAAAATAATCCATATTACAATGGTTTTGTCTTTTGGAGAATTGTAGCCTTTTGATACTGGCTTCTTTGAGAGATTCGGCATAGTGTCCTTGAGATCTAGCCAAGTTGTTGTGTGTGTCGGGAGTTCATTCCTCTTTTAGTGCTGAGTAGTATTCCATTGTACGAATGTGCTACAGTTGGTTTATCCATTCACCTGTGAAGGGCATTTATTTGTTTCCAGTTTGGGGCAGGAATGTTTATGTCATAAACATTTGGTTTTTGTGAATGTAAGTTTTTGTTTCTCTGGGGTAAGTACTTAGGAGTGGAATTGCTGGGTCATATGGTGGGTGTATGTTTTACTTTACAAGAAATTGCCAAATTGCTTTCTAGAGTGCTGTACTGTTTTGCATGCCACTCAGCGGTGCATGCGCGTTCCAGTTGGTTTGCATCCTACACCGATACTTGGTGTGCTGTTAGTATTTTCTGTGAGTCACTCTAATAGGCACTTGTCTCAGTGTGGTATTAGCATGCACTGCTTCAGTGGCCGCCGACGTTGGACATCTTATTTGTCATTCCTGTATCATCCTCGGCAAAGAGGATTTTTATTAATTTTTAAAATGAGTTGTTGGTTTTCATATTGTGAAGTGTGAGAGCTCTTTATATCTTCTGGATGCATGTCCTTTGTCAGATATATAATTAGCAAATATTTCCTCCCATTTATAGATTATCTTTCCATTCTCTTAGAGAACAAGAGTCTGGTTTTGTATTTTGTTTTCTATATTTTATGCTTTATTTAAAAACAACTCTATTGAGTTATGACTTTTATAAAACTTGTCCTAAAAATACACAATTCTGTGATTTTTTAAAAAGTACATAGTTGTACAGCCCTCGCCAAATCCAGTTTTAGAACATGTTCATCACCCCAAAAGCAGTCCCATAGCCATTAGCAGTCAGTCATTCCATGGACCTTCCCACTCCAGTCCCTGGTGCCACTGGTCCCCTGTCTGTCTCTGTGTATTTACCAACTCCCGGTATGTGGAGTCACCAGACGTGTTCATTCTGACTGGCCTCTTGCACTTGGCATAATTCGTTCAAGGTTTGTCTATGTTATAACATGTATTAGTACTCATTCCTTTTTTTTGGTGAATAATTTTATTTATCCATTTTTAAGTTGATGGACATCTCAGTTGTTTTCACTTTTGGCTATTATGAATAGTGCTATGAATACTCAAGTTCAAGTTTTTATGTGAACACGTGTTTTCATCCTTTTATTTTTAACCTGCTTATAAGATTATATTTGAAGTGAGTTTCTTTTAGATAGCATGTAGTTGGATCATATTATATATGTGTTCTGACCGTCTGCCTTGTGATTTTGTACTACCGTTTTAGTTTTCTGTGTGTGCCTCTGTCTCCCCTTTCTGTCTTTTCTTGGATTATTAATGTGTTTTTTTAGCATTACATTTTAATTTAGGTTTTTTCTTCTTTTTTTTTTGCTGTATCTCTTTATAGAGATTTTTTACTGGTTGCTGTAGGGATTTCACTATACATATTGAACTTTCCACAACTTACGTAGATTAAACATTTAGCCACCTCAAGTCAAATATATTTATTATATATTATAAAACCTTACCGTCTTATAGTTTTGTTTTTCCTTCGCCTTTGTGTTAAGTTGTTACACACTGAAGAGTCCCTACAGAGGGTGTTGCCCTTTTTGCTTCAAACCGTCAAACATATTTTAAAGAACTCAAGAAGAGAATAGTGTATTTTACTTAGCAGTTTTGTTTCTCTGTATTCCTAATGTTTCAGAGTTTCCCTCTGGCATCGTTTGCGTTCTGTCTGAAGATCTTCCCTTAACAATTCTTTCATGTCAGGTCTGCTGGCGAGTTCTCTGCAGCTGGAACCGCCTTTGCTCACCTTCATTTCTGCAGGGTGCTTTTTGTGGATATAGAATTTTGAGTAGACAAATTTTGGTTTGACAAAACTGTCAAAATTCAGGAAGGATGTTTTCTCTCAGCACTTACAAAGTGTTTTCACTTCTTTCTAGCCTCCGTGGTTTCAAATGAAACACCTGCGGTGTTCAAACCATAGTTCCCTGTAGGTTCCGCCCTGCACTTCTGTCTGACTCTGTCCCCCAAGTGACGTCATTCAGATCCATGGTTTTAAATGCCAGTCGTGTGCTAATGTCTGCCTCCTACGGTGGTCTCTGAGCTCCAGATTTATGTAACAAGGTGTTTAATTCTGTCCTTCAGGTTTACTTGTCTGTGGTGGGACATTGGGTTTGTACTGCTGCGCTTTCCAGGGAACCACGTGGCCGTCTGCCCGCGCACTCAAGTCTGCAGCTGGCAGCCGCTGGCTCACTTTCCCCCTCTTGCTTCCTGTATACCCAGGGGGGTCTACGGTCCCCGTCAGTTCCATCTCTAAACTGGGGTTTAAAATTCTTCCCTTCTCCTTGTCTTCACTGACGTTATTCTGTTCCAAGCCAAGATGATCCCATCCCTGAACTGCTGCGTGTTTTTGTTCCTAATTTTGTTCATCGAATCCATTTTTTTCACCCAGTAGCCAGAGTGACCTTTTACAGAATGGAAGTCAGACCATATGACCTGCTCAAACCATTGAGTGGATGTCTCTTGTCCTTGGAATAGAACCCTAAATCCTGAAGGGCTTCGTCTGGCCGGCTCCTGTCTGTTTCACTGACTTATTTTCGTGTGCCTCCTCTCACTTTCTCAGTTATGGCCACACTTTGCATCTCCTCTGCATACCGGGTTCTGTCCCACCTCGGGTCTTTTACACTCGCTACATTCTCTCAGTTTAGACTCTGTTTTTTCTTTCTTTGCCTTAGCTTAAGTGTCACTTTCTTCCAAGTAGAGAAATTCCACATCCTAGCCCCACCATAACAGTTATCTTGATCTCTTATGGACTTTATTTTTTTGCCTAGCATCTAATACTTCCTGCCCAGCAAAGAGCTTTGCACATAGTGCCCACTCGGTACATACTGGGCAAAACAATGACTCATTATGCAGATTAAAAGAGCCACATGTAAAGTGTCTATTATTTTAATAATTTTGTAAGTGGGGATACAATATAAGTTGTATAAATATTGTGTTGTTGTCTTTCTATTTATATATAGTCCCCAAATTTCTATAGTGAGCATATGTTGCTTTTATAAACTTGAAAACAAACCATTATAAAAATGAAAACCTGCCTTACTCTACTAATAATTTTGTTGAGTTCAGTCTTCTTAGGCTCTCATTTATTGTTTTCTATTAATTAGTTTTTTCATGCATACTTTTTCATTTCATTCTCAAAAAATGTTTACAAGGTATTAGATGGTTTAGATAGTTAAAAGCAGCATGGAATCAGAAAAGAATCTTCATATTTTCTTTATATTTTTGTATCTTAATTTTTTAGTTTTCTAACTTAAACGTAACTTTGAGTTACGTGGCACTTTATTTCATGTGGACCTGGAACTTTATTTTCTTAAATAATTTTTAATGTTTTAATTATACTTGACATACAATATTAGTTTCAGGTATACTACTCAATATTTATATAACTTATGAAGTAATCACCTCAATAAATCTTGTACCCATCTGGCACCATACATAGTTGTTATAATATTATTATGTTCCTTGTGCTTTACATCCCTGTGACTATTTTATGACTACCAATTTGTGCTCCTTTAATTCTGTCACCTTTTCCACCAGTTCCCCAACCCTCCTCCTCTGTCTGTGGGTCTGTTTTGTGTGTTCGTTTATTTTGTTCTGCAGATTCCACACGTAAGTGAAATCATACGGAATCAGACAGAATCATATTCTGTCTGGCTTATTTTACTCAGCACAGTACCCTCTTGGTCCATCCATGTTGTCACAAATGGCAAGATTCCGTTCTTTTTTATGGCTGTGCAGTATTCTACCACATACATCCAGCACATCATCTTTATCCGCTCGTCTTGATGGGTGCGCGTGTCTTTTCAAATTAGTGCTTTGGGTTTCTTGGATAAATACCCAGAAGTGGAATTGCTGGGTCCTTCTTTGTCTCCTGTTAAGCCTTTGTTTTAAAGTCTGTTTTGTTGGGTGTAAGTATTGCTCCTCCAGCTTTTTTTATTTCCATTTTCATGCAACATCTTTTTTCATCCCTTTACTTTGTTGGCGTGTCTTTTGTTTCGAAGGGTCTTCAGCGCATGTGTAGGCCCTGTTTCTTAGCCTTTCGGCGCCCTCTGTCTTTTGAGTGAAGCCTTTAATCCATTTACATTTAAAGTAATTGTTGATAGATATGTATTGCCATTTCATTATTCATATTTTTATCTTTCTTTTCTTCTTAAGGAAGACCCTTTAACATTTCTTGTAGTACTGGTTTGGTGGTGATAAACTCCTTTAGCATTTTCTTAACGTTGAAACTCCTTTATCTGTGGTATCAAAGAAGAATATCTATAATAATCCAAAGGACTATCAAAATTATACTCTTTTTGCACCTACTTACCCGTGTGCATTAAGATTTTCATATATTTCAACAAAAATAATATTACAGCAGATTGAATGCAAAATGAGGGTTCAGTTGTCTTAAGTCAAATAGTAAAGAGATTTGCAGAATATTACTCTTACCTCTTAATTCTCTTTTGAAAACTGCTGATTTTTTAAAAACATTAATGTAATGGGTTTATTATTTTAAAATTCATAAATATTGTTAAAACCTCAGGTTTAATTCTAAATATGATACATAATGATAGATATGACCCACATAATAGAGGTATCAGGAGACCTCAGAGCTTTTTATTCTGAAATGTTTTATTGTTATAAAATGTAGATGATGTGAAATTTACATTTGAAACTATTTCTGCACAGCTCTGTGTGTAAGGCGGCAGCTTCAGGCACGTTCACAGTGTCAGCGGCCGCCCCCTGCACAGCTGGGGCACGCTCTCGGGGCCACTCGTCTGGCAGACCACACGGTGTTCGCCTCTGTCTCTGGCTCGTCTCACCTGGCGTGAGGTGTTCAAAGCCCACGTGTGTCGGAGCACATGTCAAAATTTTATTTCTCTTATGGTTGAATAATACTCCATCGTATTTATATCATTTTGTTTATCTGTTCATCCCCTCTTTACTCCTGGTTATAAGATAAGAGCATTTGAAAATGTAACTATTAATTACTGGTAATTTAAATAACAGATTTATTGACTAAATAGTAAACCATATGATATAGAATATAAATATGTATAGAGCATGGATTATGGAGATCCTTTTTCTTATATTTTTTATAATCTAGGGAAGGAAAAATTCAACCTGGTATTTGAAATTCTGAGTCATTAACTGAGGTAATGGTTAGTCATTTAAGTCTTGTTTTCCTTATGTTAACAGTACTGGCTGTATAAAGGTTAGTTTTATCGAAAGCGTAAGCTTTGTTTTTTTAAACTATTAATAATTACCTCCAGCAAAGTCATTCTTTCTCTAAGGTTACATTATAATTTTGTTTCAGCTTTCTTAAAGGCTATTTCATCCTGCTATCCTATAATTTGACTGTTACCTTTATTGACCTGGGACCTGATACATAGTAGGTCCTTAATAAATACTGAATCAGTAATATGTTTTTAGCTGTATATTTACAAACATTCTTGTATTATTTTTGTAGATTATGTCACTAAATTCATTCATTACTTGTTGATGTTACTAGTTTAATTCTGATAAGGTAGTCTCATTTGCAGGTTCTTAAATTTATTTAACTTTAAATAAATATTTTAAAAGATTAGACTTTGGCTTTTAAAAGTTCTAGCACTGAAAAGTTTTCAACACTGTCATGCCATGTTTTTAATTTTTATTAAAGTATAGAGTCAAATATTAGTGAAAGCAGTCATTTCTGGGCTTCTGTGCTTATGAATCAGGTTGTAACTATTTCCTTGACGTTGGATTTGTGGTTTCTTGAACTACTTTAAGTGATGCAAAGATGAGTCTCATTAGGCGGCTCCTTTTTTTTTTAAAGTGTATAAACAGATTTTTTTCCAAGGAAAGTTCTCTACAGTCTCACCAAATCATTTATTTAGGAATGAAATCCCTATATATACAGGTCCCTACATATCTTATTATCTGTTACCCGTGTGTGTGTTGCTTTTTACTTATTTGTTTGTTCAGAATAATCCCTGAGGTTTTGAAGTAACTCCATTCTGACTCAATCTTTTCCTAGTTACTAGACAGTTGCCTTCAGGTCACCCTCCTCCCACTTGGCACTTGTGAATTCTTACTCCTCTGTTGGTCCCCGGGCCACTCCGCACATGAGTCAGTGTCCCGTGCACGTGGTGCTGCTCGTCAGAGGGGAATGCTGAGACTTCCTTGTCACAGAACAGTGTGCGTTTTGTGCTTCTGGGCAGAGGGATGGTTCTGGGGACAGTCCTGCTTCCAGCTAATAGTTATGGCAGAGATCAGGACACTTCACTTTGCTGCCTGCGCACTGAGGCCCCAGAAACTGCTCTGCCCAGCTTAACAGGTATGATTCGGAGGTGGCAGTTTGGGGGAGGGTGGATAATTGCAGAAATCAAGCATGAATGGAGATTTCAAGAAAGTAATCTTGAGTATTGCTGTCATTGTGTTCGTTCGTGGCCAGTGACACTATGTGTGCTGTGTTTCCGGTACGTTACAGCAGGACCTCAGTGTGTCCTTACAAAGAAAGGGTGAACGAATAATACGTAATGTTTTGTGGTGTTAAGATACATATGACTTGATATAAAGAATTTAAATTGTATTTTGAGAACTATTGAATGATTTATCCAACCACCTTAAATAGTTTTTTAAAAGAGGTGTTAAAAAGTATAGCTTTTTAGAGAGCATGCAGTCAGGTAAAGCAGAATTCTGGCAAGATAAGCGTTTGTACTTGGAAATGCCTAAGCTGAAATTTTGTACATTAATTTTTCTAGTTCTTACCTGACAGATTTTTAAGTAAACTGATCAAAGTTATTGAATGACTAATTGGTGAAAAGTGTTTTTAATACAGTTAAACATTACATTTAGGAATTATCTCTAAATTTGAGTTTGAATTTTAGTCTGGATTCTTTTTTGCTTTTATTTCTTAGCTTGTTCCCTTCATTAATTCTTTAGCTCTTTATGATTTAATACGTGTTCATTCTTTTCCTGAGGAAAATACTAGGATGTTTTTTGTCTTTGAAAAATTCTCCCTTTGTTTTGTGCTAGTGGTGGGATGCGTTCAGGGGATATCCTGTGCAGACGGGTTGTACGGGAAGCTGACCCCTAGTTCTCCGAGAACAAAAGACTGAGTGGGAAGAAAGGAAGGAAATAAGGTCTTTTGACTTGACCAAAAAAATCATAAAGCCAGAGATGGGGAGAAGAGTAGAAAATAAAAAAAGATTGTTTTTCAAGTTGTGATTCTTTAGTACTTTGGCTTCAAAAATTGCTTTTATCCTACCATGTATTTATTATATTGTGTATTTGAGAAATGTACAGTATCGTTTGGTCTGAATACGGGGTGGGCAAAAGTAGATTTACAGTTCATATGGAAAATAATTCACTAATTAATAAATAATACAAGAATAAACTCTGTTTCACGTACTCATGACTCTAAACCTACTTTTGCCCACCCTGAATATTTTTTAAGTTTACATAAAATTATGCGGCAGGTCTTGTTCTGTCTTTTCCTCTTGTCAAATAACGTGGCTGTTAAGGGACTGTCTTGCCCTTGCCGGTCCTCATTTGAGCTTGATGGAGTTCCTCTTCAGTGCAGATGAACCGTGCGGTGGAGACATGTGTTGCACGTTGACAGCCTGTCACTCTTCTGTCATCAGTGCAGAACCCTGCTCATCCAATGCTTTCTCTTTCTGCCTTCCGAGCTCTGAGTTCTGGTCTGTCCCCTCAGCATTCTCGGAGTGCTTGGTTCCCCTCCTCGACACATCTCTTTTGAGAGCCTCCTGTACACATGCACTACTCCTGGTGCTTGGAAGTGATCAGTGAACCAAGCAGGCAGAAATCCCTGTTCTTGTAAAACTGATGTTCTGATTGGGGGAGTTAGATGAATACACATGACTATAATAATAAGTAAGTGAATTGTAATCTTGTGGTAGTGAGAGCTGTGGGGGGAAACAAATTGGAAAGGGAGACATGGAGGACATGGGACTGTTGTCAGGAATAGATGTTTTAAAATAGGGCAGTCAGAGAATGCCACACCGAGAGGGTTACATTTGCATGAAGTGTCATGTGGATGTCTTGGGGAGGAGTGGCAGCAGGTGAAGCCAGTACACAGGTCCCGAGGCAGGGGAGTGTCTGCCCGTTCAAGGAAGGCCAGTGGCCGGAATGAGGTAAAGTAGGGGAGGGGGGCCACCTTGCAGCCCCTTGTCAGGACTTGAGCTTTGACTCGAAGATACTGGGAGCCATCTTCGGGTTGGGCTTGCACCTAGGAGCAACACACTCTGACTTACGCTTTAGAAACTGGCTGGTGTCGTGAGACTAGACAGTAGAAAACATGTCTAGACAGAAGCATGGAGCTCAGTAAGGATTCTAGTGAAATAACCGAGATGAGGGATGACCGTGGCGACAGGGCGGTGATAAGGGAGGGGTGAGGAAGGAATAGATGCCAAGTACTGATTCTGAAGGCAGCGCCAGTAGAATTTCCTGATGGATTGGATGTGACATGTGAGAGCAGAAAAGGGGTCATGAACGATTCCAGGGTTTTTTGTTTTTCTCCCCAGCTTTATTGATACAGTCGACATGTAAGATTCTGGAAGTTTTAGGGTTATGATATGTTGATTTAATACTCTTGCATCTTGCAAAATGGTAAGATCTACTCTCTTTCATAACTTTCAAGTATATAGTACAGTATTATTAAGTATGATCACTATGCTGTACATTAGATCCCTAGAACTTCTTATAGCTAGAAGTATGTACTCAAACTTTCGAGGTTTTTGGCTTGAGCAACTAAGAAGATGAAATTGCCATTAACTGAGACGAAGAACTCTGTGGGAGAAACATATCTGAGAGAAGGAAGGAGAGTAGGTTTTCATTATTGGAAGCCCAGGTGGTGCTTCATGATGTTTATGCTTTGAAGTCAGCACGGGCAGGTGTGCGGTCGGTGTCCGGCGATGAGCAGGTGCTCGTTAAAGTGGTTGGTTTTGTAACTTTACATTTTAATACACTGGGTTTCACAAAGTAGGATATAAATGTACACTGTTTGCTATTTTTGGTCATACAGGGCTTAAGAGTTGGTTTTAGTGTCTGCTTGATTACTATTTCTAACTTGGTCATCGATACTACAAAAGTTAAATTACCCTTGTTTTTTGTTCCTTTTATAATTTCAAACAAGGGGACTCCTACTTACGGAAATGTATTTTAATTGTTTGATAATCACTAAACAGAGTAATGATCACAAAACATTGTGATATATTACCACCATCCTTGGCAAGAAACATTAGTGTGGATATATTATATTTAGTGTAGAACCTAATATTATGAATATTCTTTGTATTTCTTTTTGCAGTTCTTTTCATGTTAATAAAGGGTTGGCATTTTGTAGCCCTGTGGAAATGCTGCTAGAGTAGATCAGTTTTCATTAGAATAAAGAAAAACATGGTACATGTGGCCAGGATGTTTCATATACTATGGTGTTTTGTTTTGTAATCATAATTGGTTATTTTAGTGTATAATACAGCTGTTCCCATTCACCGTAACTCTGCCTTGGACAAGGAGCAACACATCTGCTTCAAATTAACTTGTCAGGACATCTGGACGTATCTTTAGGTTTGTCATAGTATTCTTAATGTAAAACAATGTGATTAGCTGTGGAATTTTAAATCTGTGTTTCTTTGTAGAGGAGAAGGAATGTGATGAAGTGAAATAAATTCTAAAACTGTTAGGAGAATTATGGATTCAACCCACAGTAGGAATTCCTGTCTACTTCATGTATACGGTTATAAAACCATTTTTAAACATTGGTTAATGCTATTTTAGGATTAAAAAACATGTCATTGTTTCCTGCCACTTACATTTTTGTGTAATTTGCTCATTCAGTCAACAGTTATTGGATACATACAACTCCTTGCTAGAAAAAAAGATACCATTCTTTTTTTTTTTCTTTAAGATTTTATTTATTTTTAGACAGAGGGCAAAGGAGGGAGAAAGAGAGGGAAAGAGACATCAGTGTGTGGTTGCCTCTCATGCGCCCCCTACTGAGGACCTGGCCTGAGAGTCCAGCCATGTGCCCTGACTGGGAATCAAACCAGTGACCCTCCGGTTCGCAGGCGGGCGATCAGTCCACTGAGCCACAGCAGCCAGAGCAGAGGATACCATCTTACGCCAGAGCGTGCGTGTGGAGTTCGGGAAACAGGCGTGCATTGAGGGTGTCACAGAGATGCAGACAGAGGGTGCAATGTAGCGAATGTAATGTTTTTGGGGGCAATGGGAGGAGGAGCCCGTGGGGCTTCTTCAGGGAGGTTGCACTGGAGCTGCATGCTGCGAAAGGAGAAGTCAAACAGCCAAAAAAAACAGAAGGGGGTGGGAAGAGACCACATTCCAGGCACACAGGACAGGGTGAGCAAAGGCAAAGATGCAGGCAGCATCGTGGGGTGTGTTGGCGTGTGACATTGAGAGTGTGGGTGGGGAGAGGTGACGCTGGGGAAGCAGGTGCTGACCTGGTCCTAAAGCCCCTGAAGGCGTGGTAAAGAGATCCCAGCTCCACGGTGAACTGTCGAAGAGTCGCAAGAAGAGTGACATGGTCGAATTTCTGTTTTGAATAGATCACTTTGCCAGCTGTGTGGAGGATGGATTTGAGGGAGACAAGACTGGAGGCGGTAGTCCAGGTGAGAGGTGGTGGGGGTCTGGTCTGAGGCATTGCTGCAGAGGTGGGGTGGAGGGGGTGGATTTGAGAAGAAGTAGAACCATAGATTCAAGGCTTTTTCTTCTTCAGATGTGGTAAAACCAATTTTAAATTAAAAATGAGTCGGAGAAAGAGACATAATTAGAAAAGCGTTGTTATATCACAGAGGCAGTTAGTGGCTTATAGCTGCTGACACAGTTCCAGTGATTAAGAAAAGTGCTGCTGGAAGAGCAGTGTCATTTTTGCGTAATTGGCCTGGGCTGTGAGAAGGTGGCGCAGGAACCACCTGTTTGTGTAGTGCGGCTGAATGTGGCAACCACAAACCCTGGAGGAAGCAACCAGGTCTCACAAGGCTTCCACCATGACCCATGGTAGAAGCTAAATCAGTGTCCATTGTTAGTGATATTTTTTAGAGCTTTTAATTAAATCACTGATGTTTTACAAAAATGTGCCACCTAGGAAAATAAAATAGGATAGAACTCTTTTTGCCAGAACAACAGTCGCAGGCTCGTACAGACAGTGCGGGGTGAACAAAGGTATTTTGGAGCGGTGAGAACATTGTGTATTAAACCAGAACGTCTGTTGTTTAATAGATAATTTTAGGTTTGTTTTTTTTCTAGAAGCACTATTTTTAGGTAAATGGAGAGTCTGGATTTATACAATATGTGTATATTTCTTAAAATCTGTTATCTTTTCCACAACTTTTTTATACGACGAGAGTAAGGGAGGGAGGAGGGTAGTTGGGGAAGACGTATGAAGCGTAACTGTTCCCCCTTAAAACCACCGCCGCAGTGTATTGTCTTGTAGTTTATAAAACAAATTGCCAATTCTTTTTGAGATTTTTTTTCATTTTGAGAAAACTATGGTTTTCTTATTAATTTCTGGATTTGGTCAGTGACTGTAAATCACGATTAAATGTGATCTCTGTCTTGGTGTATTTTCAACAAGTAGTCCTCTCTTACGTTCAGGAGCTCGTGCCGTTTGCTCATCTTTCATGTCACAACTCTGGTTTTGTTCCTCCTGGAGCCGTCCGTCTCTGCCAGCAGCTCAAGTATTGCATGCGTACTGAGTTCAGGTGAATTTCCAACTCTTGAGCTTCTTGTGAATTCCTGTCTCTCCTTCTGTCTTCCAGAAGCCTTGCACCGCCCCTACGGTTGTGACGTGGAACCCCAGGCGCTGAACGAGGCCATCCGGTGGAGCTCCAAGGAGAACTTGCTGGGAGCCACAGAGAGCGACCCGAATCTCTTTGTTGCACTTTACGATTTTGTAGCGAGTGGTGATAACACACTCAGCATCACTAAAGGTGAGCTTCCGAGTACGATCCTTCCACCTTTGGTTTTCATTAGTGGTTAGGAAATAAAGGGGTCTGTTCTGGATTCCATGTCACCTAAAGTTAACCAGGTGACCTGAGCCCAGACTCTTTGGGGTCATAATGGTCCTTTTTTTTCCCTTAACTGTGTATGGGATAATGCCACTTTGTCTGGCTTATAGGGCTGATTAAGGATAAAGTGAAATAAAGTGCTTTAGAAAAAACACCACACAATCTATACATAAACGGTCCTCATTCTCAGAGCTTGTACTGTATGTAATATGCCAGCATTCATCCTCCACCAAGGGAAGGCTCGACGTACCTTCCTCTCGCTGGCTCTGGCTGAGTCGTGTCCAGACCCCAGCGCACTGGGAGTGTCGTCTGTGCCTGCCTGCCTGCCTGCCTGAGACCTGTGTGTTACCGGTTTGCAGCGTCACCAAGAACTTGCGCCCGAAATGTAAACCAGCTTCATCCCTAAGTGCAGTATTCATTGTTTAGGTCTGCTGACATTTTCTTTTTTGGAGCAAGACTTCCGGTGTGAAGAAAGCAGTCTGGTGAGGACTCCAGCCTGGCGCAGGCCTCCTCTCTTACCGCGGGCCCGCTCGGGCAGCACTGGTCCGCACGCGCATTGTCCGCGTGCGTTAGCGGGAGGGCGAGTGGGGGGTCCCCTTCTGGCGGCATTTTCAGGCGAGTGTCTGTCTCAGCAGTAAGTCCTTACGGAGGGACACTGAGAACGCGGCCAGGTGAAACCATCCGTTACTGGTGTTTGAGCAAGGACAGAAAACACGGACCTTTGAGACGGAGGTAGAAGTGTGGGACACTGTCGTTGTGTGCGTAAATCGCAGTGCTAGTTTGCTTAGACTCGTTCTTGTCTTTTGAACCTATGAAAGCGTCCAACCGGGAAAAGTTCACTTCAGGATAATTTTTAACTAAATGAAATTATAGCATAAGTGATTTGTCAAACATAGGCTGTTTATAGGTAAGGTTCAGGATGAGGTTTTAAATGGGAGTGGATATACCAAATTAAGAAGACAGGCCTCCAATCAAGGACTGTTATTCTTAAGTAAAACTTTTATGTATATCAGTTTTTTAAATCCAGCCAGATTCATCAAAAGCAGAAATGCTTAAAACCGAGTTTCTCAAACCAGGGTGGAAGCAAGTCCCAGAGAGGGTGTGATGGCATGTGTGCGGGCTGGGAGGCACAGGAGAAAGGGGAGGTGCATTGTCTCCTGGTGTCAGTTTCTTTAAAGGTTTTGGGTAGTTTTGGGGTTGGGTGGTGAAGGGATGTGTGTATGGTGTGTGTTTATGCATCAGGAGGAAATTTGTACCCACAATTTTAGGATAAAACAAAGGACATCATAGAAATTTTATACTTTGCAATAGTTTATTTTGGCTCCAACAGGCCCTTACACCTTGACTGATACTTCAGTGGGGAAGTTTGTGGAGCTGTGACTCAGGACATTCTTTCCTAGGTAAATTTGCATGTCAGTATTTTCCAAGATAGCTCAGTCACCGAGGAAACATCGATACAGAAAGTTTGTTGAGTCCTCCATTACCTGTGACGGCGGCCACTGGTGTGCCACTCAAGGAGTGGGATTGCCTTTATCTGCGGCCAGCAGGGGGTCTCGTGAAACCCGTGAAGTGCCAGCTTTTCATATCAGGTTCTTCTCACTATGAGATGATGTCATGCTAAAGCTGTTTCAGTATTTTAAAGACAAGAAAATATATTTTAAGAATACAATAGGGCCGTTGTTTTCTATTTCCACCAGTCCATACCCCTGTCAGTTTCCTCCGAGAAGAGAGGAGGGCAGACAGACACCGGGGGCGTCTCACTGCGCCCTCCGTGTGGCGGCCTGGCCCCACCAGTCCCGACGAGGAGGCGGTGTGCGCAGTCCCTGCACTGCCCCGAGTTCACCCCCGGCCTCGGTGGGGTGGGGCGGCGGGGCTGCAGGCACATCTTGTCTCTTCTCTCGGGCAGCGTGAGGGTGTTTTCTCCCTGTGTTTCCACCAGCATACCGCTCACACTGCTACCCGTCTGTACATGCGTGTTTTACACACGCAGTTAAAATGGGTGTGAGTCCACACTCGTGTGTTTTTTCTCACCGAATGTCACACATCCAGGTGTCTTGGGTGAGACACGAGGGGCTCGTAGGAAGGTGTCCCCAGTAGACATTTTTGTAGGCTGCTGAAAAAAGAGGGCTGCCAGAGTAATGATTTTGAGTTTTTCCTCAATAGTTTTTGCCTGCTAACTACTGGACACGTGCTTTTGATTGATTTGGTTTCTCCTGCCGTCGTGCCCTGAGAAGTGGGTGTGAACTCGGTAGGAAGGCTTGCATCTGTCCGAGTCGGGGGCCTGCGGCCTTAGAGTAATCGCTTCGGGCATCAGGTGTTGCTAGCGACAGCTCTCTCGCCTCACCCTGTTCTGTCTGTGCCGCGAGGGCGGGGCGGGGTGCCTGCTGGTGGGGCCTGAAGCTGTTCACGGCTCTGGTGGAGCAGCCGAGGACGTTGAAGTCAGTGGCAAAGACACTCTGAGTAACTCGAATCTTTTGTTCCAGCATCAGACTCGGGTTCCTTTCCCACACGCTAATTTTAGAGGACTGGGTAGGAGTGACTCATTCTTGAGGGGGGAATGGGAGGGAAACTGGGGAACTGCACCTATTTAAAGCTTGAGTCCTGGAAAAGATTGTGCTTTGGGAGTGCTCACTGCTTGTCTCCCATCCTCCAAACAGTTTTCTTTCTGAAAACACTGCTGAAAGGTCTGTGCTCTGTGCTCTTGTGTTTTCACACAGATGGTTCTGTTGCCTTGGTGTCAAGTGAAATTTAGAAGTAGTGTTGTTTCGTTTGGAAATAACATTCTGTTCTCCATGATTTATCCCTAATTAATCCTTGATTGCCTGTTAATATTGAACCATGTATAAGAGATATTCCTTGACAAACTGTTTTTTGGGGGGGATGAATTTTATGAATTTTTCTGAAGGGTAAGACTGTCATTTTCCAGCCATATGAGTAACTTTATATCCTTGTATTCCACCTTACTAGCATACATGGAGTTTTTTAAAGACATTTTTTTAGTTGGTATAAAAATCTCTTAAAACCTGTATGTAGTAAATGCCAGAATACCGCTTTTAGCTGTGCTGCTTTGGTTTAAGGTGCAAGCTAAGATCAGTGAGGATGTGATGAAAAGTCAGGTTCGTTTTCACTATTGCAAAAAATTTGTTGGTATGAAAGTTCCTGATTCATTTTTCAGTGAGTTTAAAGTTTGACAAATAGACTGCTTTCATTTGAGATAAAGTCCTGACATCTTTCATTCTGTGACGACTTCCATGGCTAGGTGAAAAGCTACGGGTCCTTGGCTACAACCAGAATGGGGAGTGGAGTGAAGTCCGCTCCAAGAACGGCCAAGGCTGGGTGCCAAGCAACTACATCACCCCCGTGAACAGCCTGGAGAAACACTCCTGGTACCACGGACCTGTGTCCCGCAGTGCCGCAGAGTATCTGCTCAGCAGCCTGATCAACGGCAGCTTCCTGGTGCGAGAGAGCGAGAGCAGCCCCGGGCAGCTGTCCATCTCGCTCAGGTACGAGGGCCGTGTGTACCACTACAGGATCAACACCACCACGGACGGCAAGGTAAGGCTGGCGGCCAGCTCGCGGTGTGGGCCAGTGCTCTTTAGGAAATGCACTCCTAATGAGTGAAGAATGCAGTTTTTGCGTCTGATGTGAAAGAAAATAATCACTGATACGAGTTTGAGCTGTTCGTCATGTTAAAGGGAACTGGTTTTTTCAGAAGAATACGGTAATGGAAATCTAAAACAGCCCTGTATTGTAGCCCCGACTGGTGTGGCTCGGTTGGTTGGGCATTGTCCCACAGAATGAAAGGTTGCCGGTTCAAGTCCCAGCCAGGGCACATGCCTGGGCTGTGCAATTGGTCCCTGGTGGGGGCATGTACGAGAGACAGCTGTTCGATGTATCTCTCCCTCCCTTCCCCTCTCTCTAAAATAAGTAGATAAAATCTTTTAAAAAATAAATCTAGCCCTGGCTGGCATAGCTCAGTGGATTGAGCGCAGGCTGCGAACCAGACATCGCAGGTTCGATTCCCAGTCAGGGCACATGCCTGGGTTGCGGGCCATGTCCCCCAGCGACCGCACATTGATGTTTCTATCTCTCTCTCTTTCTCCCTTCCTTCCCTCTCTAAAACTAAATAAATAAAATCTTAAAAAAAAAAAAGATTAAAAAAAATAAATCTAAAATGAACAGTATTATATTAATGGTTCATCATGGGCCAGACGTGAAGAAGGACCACGGGGGAAGCTGCTGGGTGAGTTGGCTGTTCTAACGGCCAACACATGAACAGACACATGCCGTCTGATACGTTGTAGAGAGTTTATAAACTAAACCTCACGTCTGAAAATTATAACGGTCTCTACCAGAAGTTCAGAGTAAGCATTTAGGCTGTAAGACGAGGACTGGTCATTGACATTTGTCGGTGTAAACAGGTGAGTCATTTAGCAGTTCACACGTTGGAAGGACCAGCCGGCCTCGAACGGTTGTGTTGGATTGGAGCTTCTCCGCTTTGTAAACTGTGAAGCGTGGGCTTACGTCGGGACCCGGGTGAACAGCACATGTAGACCGAATCGTTCCTGCCATTCTTCCCTCGCCGTGATGCACACAGTAGAGGCAACGCTCAGACTTTGGAGCAGGCAGGCCTGGTTTGCTGTGTGACTCCACCATTTTTTATAGCTTCGGGGTCTTACAGAAGCCTCAGTTTCCCATCCTACTTCATTGGATCCTTGTGAGGTCCGAACGAAATAGCTTCCGTAAAACAGAGTGGCTGGTACAAAAGAGGAAATGAGGAAATTATGGACTCTCTTCCACTTCACCCTCAGCCGTGCTGCCTCTCAAGTTCTGTTTGACGGTTTGTGCTGCTCTCGTCATCCCGGTTCCCCCTGTTCCCCTCTACCTGCCCCCCACTCCCTCCATCCCCACACTGTGCCCGTGTCCAGTCTTTATTTGTGTGTCCTTCGTTTCTGACTTTGCATCCCCGTGACTAGTCTGTGGCTCCAGCTTGTGCTCTCAATCCCTCCACCTTTTCTGCCCATGGCCCATCTGCCCTCCCGTCTGGCAGCCATCAAAACATTCTTTGTATCCGTGATTCTGTTTCTGTTCCGCTCGTTTGTTTATTTTATTTTTTTAGACTCAGTTGTTGATAGATATGTATTTATTGCTATTTTATTGTTCATATTTTTTATCTTAAAGAAGACCCTTTAACATTTCATATAATACTGGTTGGTGGTGGTGAACTCCTTTAACCTTTTTCCTATCAGGGAAGCTTTTTACTTGTCCTTTGATTCTAAATGATGCTTTTGCTGGGTAGAGTAATCTTGGTTGTTGGTCCTTGCTTTCATCACTTTGAATATTTCTTGTTGATCCGTACTAGCCTGCAAAGTTTCTTTTGAGAAATCAGCAGTCTTATGTCTTTAACCTGTGGCATTTTAATTATGAGTGTCTGTGTGAGCCTCTTTGGGTCCTTCTTGTTTGGGACTCTGTGTGCTTCGTGTAGTTGTGTGTATTATTTCTTTCACCAAGTTGGGGAATTTTTCTTTCCTTTTTTTTTTTTTAAAGGTACGGAATGCTAGCTTTTTTTAACAAAAAGATTTTATTTATTTATTTAGAGGGAGGTGAAGGGAGGGAGAAAGAGAGGGAGAAACATCAATGTGTGGTTGCCTCTCCCTTGGCCCCCCACTCCCCGCCCAGGGACCTGGCCCCAACCCAGGCCTGTGCCCTGACTGGAAATCAAACTGGCGACCCTTTGGTTCGCAGGCCGCACGCAGTCCCCTGAGCTATACCAGCCAGGGCGTCTCATTATTTTTTCAAGGAAGTTTCCAATGTCTCGTTCTTTTCCCCTCCCAGCACCCCTCTAATGTGCGTGTTGGAGTGCTTGAAGTTGTCCCGGGGGCTCCTTTCACTACCCTCATTTTTTGGGATTCCTTTTTCTTCTTGTTCTTACTGGTTGTGTTTTCACTTCCTTATGTTCCAAATTGCTAATTCGATTCTCAGCCTCATCCACTCTATTCTTGATTCCCCTGTAGATTGCTCTTTATTTGTGTGTCCTTCGTTTCTGACTGGGTTTTTTAATGCTTTTAGGTCCTCACTTGAGCTCCCTGCGCACCCGTGTAGCCAGTGTTCGGGCTCTGCGTCCGACGGCTCGCTCTTCTCTAGTTTGTTTGGCTGCTCTGTGGAGTTGCGTTCTGTTCTCACGTTTGGGCGTGTTTCCGTCTCCTCACTGTGGCAGCCTCCCTGTGCTTGTTTCTGTGTGTCAGGTAGAGCTGCTCTGTCCCCCAGGCTTGGTAGAGTGGCTTAGTGTAGTAGGCGTCCTGTGGGGCCCAGTGGGGCCACCTCCCCTATCACTCAAGCGGGGTACTCAAGGTGTGCCCACCGTATGGGCTGTGAGCATCCTCCTCTTGTAGTTGAGCCTTGATTGCTGTTGGCACGTGTAAGGTCAGCCACCGCCTGTGTTCTGCCCGGGGTCACACACCGCTAGCTACAAAGTCATCTGCAGACGGCTGCTATTTGCGCTGGGTTTGGAGATAGGTGCCCAGGAGAGGCAAGCTTTGAACCAAGGCCAGCTGCTCTAGTGCCAAGCCTGGGGCATCCTAGAGAGAGTTATGGGGCTCGCTGAAGCCAGATGCTTCTTGTTTGAGAGAATTTAGGAAATTCTGAGGCATAGGTCAAGACATGCTATTCATACGGAAAAGTCACTAGAAACAGCTTGGGTGGGTCTGAAAGTTGGGTGGGGCAGGGCCCAAGGGAGTCACCAGGGTGGGGCAAACAGTGTGAGCCAGGTTGATGGAATCTCAGATAGGGTTCTGTGGCTCTACCAAGGGAGGGCTCAGAAAAGACTAAATGGGTCTCTGCCAGCAATTTTGTCTGAGAGAAAGCTGCCCCCAACTCTCACCCTGATGCCAGATACTTCATCTCTTCCCCATATGTCTGTGGTGCCTTTAAATTTGCTGCCCTGGCGCTGGAGCTCAGAGGGAGTGAGTGCGGGTGAGTCCGTGTGAGTCCGTGTGCAGGCCCTTTAAGAGGAACTGCCTGGGATTCCAGCTGTTTCTGTCTTCCACAGTCTCAGTCCCCACTGGTTATTCCAGCCAGAAATTATAGGGACTTATCTTCCTGGCACTGGAACCCTGGGCTGGGGGACTGGTATGGGGCTGAGACCCCATGCTTCTAAGATATCTTTCCCAATTTTTATCTGTCACATGTGGGTGTGGGACCAGCCCATTCTGTGTCTTCACCCCGCCTACCAGTCTTGATGTGGTTTCTTCTATAATTCCGTAATTGTGGGACATCTGTTCAACTCAATTTCTGATGGTTCTGAATGCTGGTTGTTCTACAGTTTAATTGTACTTTTGATGTGGTTTGTGAGGTGGTGGGCTGTGTTTACCTACACCACATCTTGACTGGAAGTGTCCCATATTGTCTCTTGACAAAGTCAAATAGAAAGGTGAGGAGTGATGTGGGAGAGACCCAGCAGCTCCACTTCTGCTTGTGTGCCCAACAGAAGTGAGTACACGTGTGTACAGAGGCGTGTGCAAGAACGTGCACAGCAGCTGTCGTTGTAATGGCCCCAGACTGGAAACTCTCAACTGTCTAGCACTAATAGACTGAATTAATAAATTGTAGTACATTTATAAAGTGCAGTCTCAGACAACAACAAAGAGGAATATAGTACTGATGTATACACATCAGGAAAACTGGGCCTGCAGCTGCCTGCTTTTGTAAATAAAAATGAATGGAATGTGGCCACACCCGCTTGTTTGTATTGTCTGCGCTGCTTTCTCATTATTACAGCAAATCTGAGTAGGAGCAACAGGTATGCAGTGGCCACAAGCCTAAAGTATTTACTCTCCGGCCCTTTACGGAGAAGTGTGCTGATCCTGCCACACCGGACTCTTACACACGTCAAGCTGAGTGAAAGGGGTTCGAGTTTGTGGGAGTGGGGGCGTGGGAATGACTGCTATGGGGATGGGCTTTCTTTGTGGGGTGACAGAAAGGTTCTAGAGTTCGATCAGGCCAATGGTTGGACGGCCCAGTGAATATACTGAAACTACTGAATTTACACTCGAAAATGGTGAGTTTTATGGTATCTGAATTCTATCACAATAAAAAAAAGTTGAGCGGTCCAGTTTATAAACAGAAGTCCTGGGAAGGAGATACTGTTTCTGACTGTATTAACATTTTAATGTTGTAAAATACTATGTGAATCTCTTAAAATTCTGACATTCTACAGCCTGTACAAAACATGCTGGGTTTTGTATGTTTTACTTCTGCCTTAAGATTTAAGTTTTTTTTAATGTATTTTTGCCCTGAATTAAGTGTTAATTTGATGAAAACTCTGCTTTTAAAATCATCACTTAGTGGGTTCTAATAAATTAAACTTGGGAAAAAAGGTGGAGTGAAGGAAAGCAGATGCAAAACAACGCATACCGGATGCTCCATTTGCATGGAGCTCAGAAGCAGGCACAGCCCGTCTAAGGTGTTCTGGGTCGGCAGTGTGGCCCTCTGGGGGCGACTGGCTGGGAGGGCAGGAGCGGAGCTGCCGGGCACTGGCGAGGTCACAGTTCTCGGGGTGGAGACGTGAGCATGGGCGAGTCCGTTTTATACAGATCAGCAGTTCTCCATTTATTAGCTGTACACAATAAAAGTTTCTTTTTTAAAAAAATAAATAAGCTCCCTTGGGAGATAAGCCCCAAAGACTGCTACCTTACTTTACACTTACTGCCTATTGCAAATTAACTACTGTTTTGTTAACGGAATCTCTGAAAAGCACATCCTAATTAAGTAAAAATTATAAGATTTGAATACCCTCGCTCTGCCCCCCAAAATCAAAATCAGTGGTTTTCAAGTTATGTTCTGTGCAAGACTCTGCGGGGGTATTTGATAAACTCACAGGAGGCCAAGTTCCCTCTTGCCTACTTGAATCAGAGAATCTCTTTCTTTATTTGTCTAATGTATTTGGGTTCCACAGTCTTCATGCCTACAAAGTGTTTGAGGTGCAGTGATCTTGGTGGTCCAGAGAGGTATCTTGGAAGTTTTCCCCGAGACCAGAGCAAGTTTAGGAAGCATGGGAAAAGCGGCTGAAGCAAGCTGAATGAAGTTCCATGTGTCCCCTTGCCATCATCATCTCACCCTCCCATGGGTGCCCTAGCTGCGTGTCTCAGACCCGCGGAGTGATGGGCTTGACAAGAACCCTTTCTGGTCTCCTTCCAAGTGGCTTAGCTGTTCTCCCGCCCCCCACCAGGTGTATGTGACCACGGAGAGCCGCTTCAGCGCACTGGCAGAGCTGGTCCACCACCATTCCACAGTGGCCGACGGGCTGGTGACAACACTGCACTACCCTGCTCCCAAGTGTAACAAGCCTACGGTTTATGGCGTGTCCCCCATCCATGACAAATGGGAGATGGAGCGAACAGATATTACCATGAAGCACAAACTTGGGGGTGGTCAGTATGGAGAGGTTTACGTTGGCGTCTGGAAGAAATACAGCTTGACAGTTGCTGTGAAAACATTGAAGGTGGGTTGCTGAAAATTACAGTTTTCAGGCATCTTTTTCTTTTGTGCTGAATCACGTGAAGATACCAGTGCGCCCTTCTTTAACTTTGGAACACTTGCCACCCACTGGTGCCAAGCACATCAGCAAAGTGTGGTGATCAGCCCTCCGCCGTTGCTGACAGTGCAGGGGCGGGTTAGTCGCTGCAGTGCAGCAGAGCCCACGTGCAGGGAAGGTCTGTCTGTCTGTCTCCCCCTCCCCCTCCCTCTCTCTCCTCTTTTCCTCCCCTTCTTTCCCCTTCTCCCTCTCTCCCCTTCGCCTCTGCTCCCGTCTTCATGACAGTAGGTCACTTCTTGTGAATATTCACAGAAGTCTTTTTCCTGACGCCATGCTCTCTGTAAGCATCCCGGTATCAAAGTACAGGCTTGTTGCTCATCCTGCCCTCTGCAGGCTCTCCTGCGTGCCTCTGGCTCGGCCGCATCCCTCGTGAGGGCTGCTCTTCAGCTGCAAGTCCTGGTCCGTTCTCCTCAGCAAGCATTTATTAAGCATGTTCTGAGTGTGAAACAATATCTGAGGGCTTGCAAACAGGCAGTGCTCCCTAGGGAATTTGTCAGGAAGACAAACATGTAAACAGCTAACTGTTCTGTCTTTTTCAAAGCTGAGATATCTCAGGAAGTAAAATAACAACTGAGTTATTCAAGTCTCAGTGTGTGTTTCAGTTGTGATAAGATGTGATGACTGAATTTTGCTCACCCTGCCAAGTTTTACTTGTTTCAAATATTGGATAAATTTAAGGACTTTTTTTTTTAAAGATTTTATCTTTCTTTTTAGAAAGAGGGGAAGGGGAGGAGAAAGAGAGGGAGAGAAATGTCAGTGTGTGGTTGCCTCTCGCACGCCCCCTACCGAGGACCTGGCCCACAACCCAGGCCTGAGCCCTACCAGGAATCAAATCCGGGACCTTCCAGTTCACAGGCTGGTGCTCAGTCCACTGAGCCACACCAGCGAGGGCGACATTTTTCTTTCCTAATTGGACTTCTGTAGAACATACTAGGTTATGATAAAATTTCTTAACATATGTGTTAAAATATTCAAAAGATGTCCCCCCCCCTTTTAAACTCAGAGTTAAGGAAGGGGCATGTATATTGCAGTCACGGCAGGGGCTGATGGGACATTAAAACTCATTGAATTGATGGCTAGTGAGACTGTTTTAAAGATTGTCAACCTCACTTTTCAATCTCTTTTTCTCTCCCTTGTCCCTCCCGCACCACTTTTTCCTTTGTACTGAATTTATTGTGCTGACGCCGGGTAACAAAATTCTGCAGGTCACAGGTGAACGGTTCTCCAGCACGTCATCTGTCCCCTGTACGGTGTGTACCGCCCCCGTCAAGCCTCTGTCATCACCAGTTATCCCCCAGCCCTTCCCCCGCCCTCTCCGCAGTCACTAGACTGTTGTCCATGTCTGTGAGGTTTTTTTCTTTTTGCTCAATCCCTTAACCCCCCAGCCTCCCCGCCACACAGCTGTCAGCCTGCTCTCTCTGAGTCTGTCTCTGTTTTGCTTGTTAGTTCATTAGATTCCACATATGAGTGAAAAAGATGCCCCCATTTAAAGCTTTATGATTGTGAGTTGACTCAAACGGTTAAGATGGGGGTTTGTCCCTCTTTTTCCCTTTCTCACTATTCCCCCTTTCCAGGAAGACACCATGGAGGTGGAGGAGTTCCTGAAGGAAGCCGCAGTGATGAAGGAAATCAAGCATCCTAATCTGGTGCAACTGCTAGGTGAGAAATCTTGCCTGAACCACAGGTTCCTCAAAGACGCTTGTCTCCAGCTCCGTTACCTCCACGTCCTCCTTGGTATCACCCTCCAATCACCATGGCAAAAGCTCCAAGTGTGAATTGACTTCAATGAGTGGCTGTTATTTTAATTAGCAAGCTCTGTGTTTAAAAGTTGCCCAAGAAACATTGGCCTGGATTGATTGCAATGTATAAAACGACCCAGTTCATGGTAATTGCCCCAGATTCAAAGTTCAGAATTATTCAAAGTGATTGCAAATCAACAACTTTCACAAAATAGAGAGACATGAAACAGAGCTGTTGACAAGCACGTCACGCATGGTGACCACCCCCGCCGGTTTACCTTGCAGGCGGGAAATGCTGTGCTCTGGTAGGCTGGCTTCTCAGCCGTTCGGGTCACCAAGAAGCCAGTGTCTGCGCCCTTTGCCCTTTTCAAGTAGGGCCACTTTCTTTGGGTGTTCAAACTGAGCCATACTGTCCCAAAGGAAATCATTTCTTGTTGGTTCTTTACAGCGAGTGTTGAGTATTTGACTATGGAAACTATTGTAATTTTTTTACAAAGCATGGTAACAGGCTGGGCTCACACAGTCAACATAGGCACAGTTGCGGTTACTTTCAGATAAGCGTCGTTAGCAGCAGTTGGGAATGAGAGTCATAGGCATACAATAGAGAACTCTTGAAATTTTGGTCTTCCTGAGTCTTTATGGAATTAATTCAAGTGACTGCCTTTGCCCAAACAGCAAATACTCAAGTGCATATGGATTCCCAGAAATCCCTAATGGAAGTAGACTCCATTATTAACCATCTCCTTATTAACTTGGCTGTAGTATTTTCAGAGAATGTGATGGCAGGAAGGGGAAAGATTACTGCCCAGTTAGATTTGGAAGGGTGCCAGTTATTTTTGCCAGAGTGGTCTGGAGTATTTGATATGTGGTGATAAAACACGCGTGTTCTTGACCTGCCAGGCGTGTGCACTTTGGAGCCTCCGTTCTACATCGTCACGGAGTACATG
Source organism: Tonatia bakeri (assembly GCA_004024845.1). Taxonomy (NCBI): domain Eukaryota; kingdom Metazoa; phylum Chordata; class Mammalia; order Chiroptera; family Phyllostomidae; genus Tonatia; species Tonatia bakeri. Next base: position 183,348 of record PVIA01000610.1, on the reverse strand, counting down.
CCGTACGGGAACCTGCTGGACTACCTCCGGGAGTGCAGCCGCGAGGAGGTGACGGCCGTCGTGCTGCTCTACATGGCCACGCAGATCTCCTCCGCCATGGAGTACTTGGAGAAGAAGAACTTCATCCACAGGTGGGTAGGGCCAGGTGGCGGCCGGCGGCCAACCACGAGGCCACCCTGCTGGTCGTGCAGATGAAGGGAAGAATGTGACAGCTTCCCAGAAATCTTCAGATGGTTCAGGAAAGTCATTTTCCCTTCACAGGGCCCACGATGATGTCATTTCCAACTTGTACGAACCTTGTTCTCTGATTACGATATTAATGAGGGGCCTGTGCTCTTCTCAAAACAAAAAGCTCTTTATTTGGCCCAGGACCTATTCAGTAGCCTTTTGCTTCATTTAGTGGTTAATTTAAAGAACAGCTTTCTGTCTTAGTAAAGAACTGAAACCTTGGAGGAAGCATTGGTGTCTGTCGCTCCGTCTGCAACCTGCCCCGGTGTGTGGGTGACCTGTGAGCAGCACAGGTTCGAACCACGAGGATCTGCTCGTACACAGATTTTTTTCATAAATACAGTGCTGTAAATGTATTTTTCTTTCCTTAGGATTTTCTTAATATTGTTTTCTCCAGCTTACTTTACTATAAGAATACAATACGTAATACATATAACATACAAGATACGTGTTAGTGATTGTTAGGGGTAAGGTTTCCAGTCAGCAGTAGGCTATTAGTAGTTAAATTTTGGGGAGTCAGACGTTAGACACGTGTTTCTGGCTGCGCGGGCATGGGCTGGGTGTGGGGTCGGCACCCATGAGCCCTGCATTGTTCAAGGGTCAGCTGTGCTTGTGAGTAGGAGCCCGTTTTCTGCAGCCTGCTGTATTCAGGCGTCATGTAATTGCCTCGATGCGCACGAGGGCTACATAATTAGTGGCTTTCTACCATGTTAGTGATCATAAAATAGTACCCTATCTGTCAGCACTTAACCTGCGAACTCTGCGTGTGGCACAGAGGACCAAGACGAGAGCATGTATGGTCACTTTCCTCACTGTCCAGATGGAGTCACCCCAGGGTCTCTTCCCCACAGAGATCTTGCCGCACGGAACTGCCTAGTGGGGGAGAACCACGTGGTCAAAGTGGCTGACTTTGGCCTAAGTCGACTGATGACCGGAGACACCTACACCGCTCACGCTGGAGCCAAGTTCCCTATCAAATGGACAGCCCCGGAGAGCCTTGCCTACAACACCTTCTCGATTAAATCCGACGTCTGGGGTGAGGTTGGGAGGGGCCTCTTCCTGCCCGTGTTGCCTCATTTTCTGTGTAAATGCTCTTGACTCTCTAGAGGTCCTCTTCTACATGACCAGTGTCCTCTGTCTCCACCCCCACCCTCCTCAGTTATTTACTAAATACCTCCTATCTCCAGCATTGAAAGTAGGCACACAGCGTAGGAAGGCGTGTAAAGAAGGAAGTGACAAATGGATAAAGCCCCTGCTCCAAAGAGCTCCCAGATAGGTCTCATCCTGCGCCGGCCTCTAACGACCCCTCTCCGTGAGGCCCGTTTCCCACACGAGGTGTGGGTGCTCGTTCCCAGAGCGCTGGGGCGCGGGGCAGCCTCCTCTGCTCCAGGAAGGCCTGCCGGAGTCTCACCCGGAGTGCGCCCCGGCAGCTGGCCTTGCTTCTGCCGCCACGAAAAGCCGTGTGATTTAGTGGAGGCTCATGGACTGCACCAATCTGAAAATTTGGGTGGTGGGCCAATAGAAATAGTTGTAGGATTCTAAGTCACTCTTTACCAAAAATCTCAAACTCAGAAATAACCTGTGACAAAATTGAGCGAATTCTTTTTTCTAGGGTGAGTTTTAAATGAGTTCATTTTTTATATTTACTCCTCTGCTGTTTGCTGACATAAAAAACTGTGAAACTCATTAAATAGATCATAGATTGTTCTCAGAACAGTTTGATTATGCCCCAGACTTCATGTATGGTCATAATTTATTCTTCATTGTAATAAAGGACATCTAAATAAAAGATGGGAAATATAAAGAAAACCATCTTGATGTTATATCTGAAGCGTTGCTGTAACAGATCTCTTAGGAGGACAAGGCATACTGTAAGACTTAGAAGGTACAATGTGGGTAACTGTTACCCAGTATTTGAAAGATAATTACCTAATGGTATAAAATAAGTAATGATTCAGAGACAAAACATTAAGCTCCTTTTTGTCACCCCTTTTGCAGCTTTTGGGGTGCTGCTGTGGGAAATCGCTACATATGGAATGTCACCATACCCAGGCATTGACCTGTCCCAGGTCTACGATCTGCTGGAAAAGGGGTATCGAATGGAGCAGCCTGAAGGATGCCCCCCCAAGGTTTACGAACTTATGAGAGCATGTGCGTATTTTTGCATATTTTAATTTTGAAGGTGTGAGTGAGCAATTCAGGGTGATTAGCCAAGTTGGAAACGTTCCCCCTCCCGTTGTGGCTAGATTGGCTCTAACCTCATGGCATAGGAAGAGCTGGCCGCTGCCCAGCCGGTCGGCGTGTCACGCGCCATGCCAGGGACTCTCGCTGAGACCCTGAGTCGTTGTCTAGGGCCGGAACAGTGAGTCACTTCCAAGCATCATTTGCACATATAACAGGACGATACAAAACTGGGTGTGGAGTATAGTGGGGAGGACTACTTCCAACTAGATAAAATATGATTGCTAGAGAGTAGGGAAAACATTTGAAAGTTACTTCCGTGTTGAGTAAACACAGCCTCTGACTTCTAGAAGATGGGAAAAGTGGGAAGGCGATAGTGAATTAAGTTGCAGTTGTGTTTGAGTGTAAGCCTTATTTTCTCACTGAGCACGGGCGTTGCCTACTGCCCTGTCTTTGCCACAAATGAACTCCCAAGCTGCTGCTTTCTGGTAGCCTGCTTTATTTCTGAATATGTGCAGCTCATGACTTCTGAGGTTAGAGTAAGTTTGAAGAGAAGTATAACTTTTTATTTTTTCAGAGGAAGAGAACTTGCCACGCTCTAAACTGCCTCCTCACCCCTCCTCATCCCTGTAGTAGAGGGAATGGGAGCTGAGGCTGCGGAGGGGAGCCTGACCCCAGAGGTGGGTTCGCGACCCTCCGAGTCAGACTTCGAGGCAGCGCCTCACTGTCCTTATGAACGTGCTGTCACTCTGCCTGCACGAGCACACATTGCAGTGTGGGGACTCACTCTCCAGGGGCCCCTGGATATTTGATTTCTGCAGGGAGCTTTCTATATTTCCTCCTTTCGTTACCTAGGCTGGAAATGGAGCCCCGCCGACAGGCCCTCGTTTGCAGAAACACATCAGGCTTTTGAAACGATGTTCCATGACTCCAGCATCTCTGAAGGTGAGAACCCGGCGGTTTGCTGTCGGCGGCTGCCTCGGGGTGTGGGTGGTGATGACATTTTGAAAATGACGGCCTCTTGTGACTTGGGACTCCATTTCAGGATGTCGAGTTAATTTGGGCCTTCATCATTCTTGTGTTGCTTTTTTTTTCTTATTTTTTAATTTCTTTATGTTTCTATCATATTGTTGGTTTTTAATAGTGAAATTATATTTTAATTACAAATTCAGTCTCTTCATAAAGAGAACGAACAAGTCCAGTAGTTCTTTAAGCATTAACACATGGGGAAGAGAAGAGGGAGAGAAACCAGCGTGAAAAATGTTCCGGCTCTTTGAACCACACCTACAAGGCAGAACCAAGTCATAAAAGCAATATCCAGAAGCTTATTTCTGGATGGAGATCTTAAGGAAATAATTAAGGGTATAAACAAAGGTTTAGCTACAAGGTTGTTACATTACAATACAGTTTATAATATTGAAAAATTAAGAACAACTTAAATATCTAGTGGGCTGTTAATTATATCTGTATAATTAAATATCTAAAATGATATTCTTAAATATATTGACAAAGCAGTTTAGCGTGAGCATGTTAAGTTATGCTGTGAACAGTGAGAGCCCTTATCTGAAAAACGAGGGTATGAACATGTACAGGCAGCTTCCTACGTTTGTGTGTAATGGTGTAATGCCTCTCTAAAATTATACCTGCAAAAGGCAAGCAATAAACTTGTTATGAAAAGAGACTCTTTCTAGAGAGCTAAAAACACAGCATCTTGGTTATATATACTTGCCTACTAGACACTTTGATATAGTTCCAGAATTTTATAAATATTTTTAAAATTTTTCCTTTCCTAATTGAACGCAGAACTTACTGCTTAAGTTCAAGTTTAAAAACATTGGAAGAAGTCAGCCAGCTGATTTTTGCAGCTTCCCTTAGTGCTGCGTTGTCATGTCTGGGGGAGGAGAAGGGAGGAGAACCACAGCCGCCTGTCACAGAACCTTCTGCCCTCTGCACGCCTTGGTCCCGCGGTGTCGGGGTGGCGGAATTTGTGGCTGTCGGGCCAAAGAGCAGGGTCCCTTTCTCTGGCACTTTCTCTGTGTCAACTTTTAGCTTCTGTTGAGTCCTTAAATACTTCTCCTTCTCTTGAAAATGGTATGTTCTCTTAGAAAGTCAGCCCTTACCAATTTTCAAAGCTAGTTTCAATTCACAGTTGCTAAATAAGAAATTTAACATTATTCAACCCATATTTTATTGACATTTAACCTGTGGCAAGGACTGTACTAGGTCTGAGGGCACAGAGATAAGACACAGTTCCTACCTTAAACGGATGCACTCATTACTTGTAAATGAAGAAAACCTAACTCAAGCTTTCTTAAGGATTGAGAGGATTCGCTGACTCGTACCCGAACTGTGGGAAGGCAGAAAGGCACTAACCTCAGTGTCAGCTGAAGTCATGGAGTCAAGTAGCTTCAGTGTCCCCCCTTCCTAAAGCCACCCCCACCCAGCGTCTCTCCGCCTTCGCTGCTGTGTTGGTCTCGTCCTCAGAATCCTCCCAGTGGCCTTGGACGCGGTTGTCAGCATCCCTGAGGTCACGCCGGTCTGCCAGCTGTTGCGTGCAGCGGCGGATGAAAGGAATCTCATTGCATAGGCTTGAGTTAGGTGCCATGCACCTACTTTTGGGGCATAGAGGGCATATTAACATTTAAAAACAATTACCCAGAAAGTTGTACAGTTACAAAATTTTACAGTTTCATTAATCCTACTGGCTTCATTTTTGTTTAGGAATTTATAGCAAAGCAAATTATGTCTTTGCTTCAGTGAAAGCCACAGCGCCCATGGCCAGCTCTGGTCAGCAAGGTTTGCTGATGGGCGAACCCTTTTCCAGGTGCCTCATTTACTTCAGTTCCATGGACTGTATCCACCCTCCTTTTTAGTGCAAGGTGCAACCAAAAGTACAGGTATCTGCGGACATTTGTCTGCTCTGTTCAGCTTCTGGACAGGGACTCAATGAGTGAGGCCATGCTCAGTGTCGCTCATCAGCAGAGAAGAGCAGAGTAGAACAGTGAGACCCTCTGTGTGCCTGGCCCAGAGCGGCTGCAGTTAAATCACACAGAAAACCCCGACAACACAAAACCGGCCAGCATGCAGAGGAACCAGAACCCGCACACAGTGCTGCTGGGAGAGTAGATCGGTACAGCCATCTGGGGAGACAGTTTGGCAGGGAAAAGCTGAATTTATACACGCCCTGTGCCCCCCACCCCATGCAGCAGGATGCCCCTAGTGACGTATTTGTTCATAATAGCCGAAAAGCGGACGCAGGTAGAGGAAGACAGGTGAGTTGTGGTGCATTCTCACGTTCCAACAGTGCGCAGGAGCGAGGAGGAAACCTGCCCCGTGTGACAGCACGGGTGAATCCGTAAACACAACGCTTAGCAAAGGAAGCCAGACAGAAAGAGTGCGTGTCTGTGACTCCGCCCACACGTTCTCGGACCCTGTTCTCTGGCTCTCTTGCAGTTGCGTGTGTGTCTCTTTGAGAAGAACTTTGCTCTGCCAGGCCGTTGTTTGTCTCAGCCTCCTTGTCTCCCTCACAGAGGTGGCCGAGGAGCTGGGGAGGGCTGCCGCCGCCGCCTCTGTCGTGCCCTACCTGCCCCGATTACCTATACTTCCTTCCAAGACCCGGACGCTGAAGAAACAGGCAGAGAACAAGGAGAACATCGAAGGGGCCCAAGATGCCACGGACACTTCTGCTTCCAGTTCAGCACCAGGTATGAGTGAGCCCCTGGGCAGGCGAGTCCGACTGCCTTGTCCGAGGAACCCTGCACCGCCTCCCGGCCCACTTCCCTGAGGCAGGCGTAGCCGGCACCCGCTTCCCCGACCACGCTGGTCCTCAGCACTGCATGCCCCGGTCAGGAGTCCTGGTCCGCCCACCCGCATGCAGTCCGCCTCCCACTCCAGTTCCTTAACTCTCGCTTCCCGAGTGCTCACCCCGGCGGTTCTGGCAGACACCTCCTCAGTGAACCTGGTAGTGAGGCCAGGTGGTTTGCGGAGCAGAGGTGAAGGCCCAGGTAACGGTCAGCAGGGTGTTTCCTCCCGTCTGTCCCACATCACACTCGGAACACTGACCAGTGTGAGACGGTAATGTATCTGTTAGCTCCCTCTGAGCCCTGCTGCCACCTGACGTTTGATAGACACTGACAGATCTTACAGTTCAGCCTTAGTAACTCAGGTGTAACGGAGTGCCTTCTTGTGTTTCACATTACTGATTGGCCGTTTCTCATCAGGGTTCATTAGAAGTGCACAGGCCCCCAGTGGGTCCCCAGCACTGCCTCGAAAACAAAGAGACAAGTCACCCAGCAGCCTCTTGGAAGATGCCAAAGAGACATGCTTCACCAGGGATAGGAAGGGAGGCTTCTTCAGCTCCTTCATGAAAAAGAAAAATGCCCCCACACCCCCCAAACGCAGCAGCTCCTTCCGAGAAATGGAGAATCAGCCCCACAAGAAATACGAACTCACGGGTAACTTCTCATCTGTGGCTTCTCTGCAGCATGCTGATGGGTTCTCTCTCGCTGCGGCCCAGCAAGAGGCGAATCTGGTGCCCCCCAAGTGCTATGGGGGGAGCTTTGCACAGAGGAACCTCTGTAATGACGACGGTGGCGGGGGTGGGGGCAGCGGCACCGCAGGGGGCGGGTGGTCTGGCATCACAGGCTTCTTTACGCCACGCTTAATCAAAAAGACACTGGGCTTACGAGCAGGTAAACCCACAGCCAGTGATGACGCTTCCAAGCCTTTTCCAAGGTCAAACTCTACATCTTCCATGTCCTCAGGGCTTCCAGAGCAGGATAGGATGGCAATGACCCTTCCCAGGAACTGCCAGAGGTCCAAACTCCAGCTGGAAAGGACAGTGTCCGCCTCTTCTCAGCCAGAAGAGAATGTGGACAGGGCCAGTGACACGCTTCCCAAAAAATCAGAGGAAGGTGCCGCTCCAACCAGGGAGAGACCAAAAGCCAAACTTTTGCCCAGAGGAGCCGCAGCTCTTCCTCTCAGAACCCCCTCTGGGGACCCAGCCATTGCAGAGAAGGACTCCCCAGGGGTGGGGGTGGCTGGAGTGGCAGCTGCCCCCAAAAGCAAGGAGAGGAATGGTGGGGCACGACTGGGCATGGCTGGAGTCCCAGAGGACGGCGAGCAGGCAGGCTGGTCCCCGGCCAAGGCCGCGGCCGTGCTCCCGCCCACGCACAACCACAAAGTGCCCGTCCTCATCTCCCCCACTCTGAAGCACACCCCCGCCGACGTGCAGCTCATCGGCACAGACTCTCAGGGGAATAAGTTCAAGCTCTTGTCGGAGCATCAGGTCACTTCCTCTGGAGACAAAGACCGACCCCGACGGGTAAAACCAAAGTGTGCCCCTCCCCCGCCCCCCGTGATGAGACTGCTGCCGCACCCGGCCGCGAGCTCAGACCCCGCGGAGGAGCCGGCCGCCCCGGCGGCCGCGCAGCCCGCGCCCGAAGCACAGGAGGCGGGGAAGAAGGCAGCTCCAGGGGCCGTGCCCGTTGGCGGGAAACCCGGGAGGCCTGCGGTGCCTCCCCCTCAAGTGCCTCTGCCCGCATCCTCCATCTCGCCAGCCAAAATGGCCAACGGCACGGCAGGTACTAAAGTGGCTCTGAGGAAAACCAAACAGGCAGCTGAGAAAATCTCAGCGGACAAGATCAGCAAGGAGGCCCTGCTGGAATGTGCGGACCTACTGTCCAGCGCGATCTCGGAACCGGTGCCCAATAGCCAGCTGGTGGACACCGGCCACCAGCTGCTCGACTACTGCTCAGGCTACGTGGACTGCATCCCGCAGACTCGCAACAAGTTCGCCTTCCGGGAGGCCGTGAGCAAGCTGGAGCTCAGCCTGCAGGAGCTGCAGGTGTCCTCGGCCGCCGCCGGGCCCGGGGCCAGCCCGGTCCTCAGTAACTTGCTGTCGTGCGTGCAGGAGATCAGCGATGTGGTGCAGAGGTAGCCACTGTCGGCCTCGTGGGGAGACGCGCACGGTTCCCGGGGGCGGGGCGGGACTTGTTTTCCTGTGTTCTTGTTTTCGAGAAATGAAAGACTGATACTTGAGCGTGTCCATGTGAAGTACCTCAGCTCTCTGAGATCTCACGTTTACAGGTTCATCTCACAAAGAGCAGAAGGCAGGCGTCCTAGGAGAGGGAAAGCGGCGGGCCGGGCGGTCGTGGACGGGCCGGGCCGGAAGCTGCGCTGGGGCATCGGGGAGCGGGGGTGTGGTGCCGTGAAGGGCCAGGTGCGGCCATTCTGACCGCGACGGTGCGAGGTGGTCAGGCAGGGCCGCCCCCAGCAGTGCCGCGGGCCCGTGCACAGGACGGGGCTGACTGAGGGCTGCAGCGCCTCACCCAGCAGATTTGGGGGGCCAGAGAAAGGGAAGCCGTGAAGGTACCGAATGATGTTTCTTTCGTTCAAGGCTCTTGGAAGCAGCTGTCCGCCTTGCTTCCACAAGGTCACTGCTGTAGATCTGAGCGCTAGAACTACAAAGCCGGCCCTGCCTGCACGCTGCTGACCTGTTGTCATTGGTGTGTGAACTGGTGCAGGAGGGAAAGAATGCCGGGATTTCGAAACCCCCTCCTAAAGTCTCATATTGATCTACAAGCCATTTCTCCTGGTCTGGTCTGTCACTCCCTAATGGACCAGGTGGGGCTTCCTGCTGGCTGATGCTGGACTGTGTGGCACTGTAGGGGTCTCTGTGGTGGTCCTTCCCTGCCCCCTGCTGGGCAGGCCGTCTTCCTGCAGTCCTGGCAACAAGCGGGCGTTGACCCTCGTTGACTTGGAAGTTCGTGGTCATGGGCAGGCCCGCACAGGGGAGCCCTTTTCTGGTGCGGTGCCCTGCCCGCTGGTGTACTAGTCAGGGTTTTCGGCAGCTGTATATTTCTTCTTCACCGAAAATACCCAACAAAGGGGCTCCCCTCGAAAGCCCACGGCCCGGCCCAGGGGTCTGTGACTGAGGAGGGAAGCTGGTTTGGTCCTAATGGCTGTTTCCCTGTACCTTTCCCTTCCCTCCGCACCTTAGACCCAAACCAGGTGGGAAGTACAGAGAAGCACACTCACTCTCTGGGTTTCTGATGGACCACCCCCAAGTTACTCTCACGTGCTTTTCTCCTTGCACATGCCCCCATCTTTGTGCTTGTTTGTAAAGATCACGTTGGGAATAGTCTTTGATGTTTATTTTAATATCATTTTAAGAATGTTTAATCGAAGGAGCACATCATTCCCAGGGAACACCAATTAGATCCTGGAAACCTAATGACTTAACCCTCAAATACGTTTTGCCTCTGAAAGATAGTCCTTTTCCTTCCCTACTCATTTAGAATGATGGGAGTTAATTAGGATCACAGGGAGCTGAATCTAATTGGTTAGATATTATTAATATTCTCAGTATCAGGTCTAATCCCAGTTACCACTTCATTCTGTTTTTAAAGCTTTATGACCCCTCCCCCAAGGAGAACCCAGTACAAAAAAATAAACACACACATTATTTTTTCCATCCAAAGGAAAATTGACTTAGGAAGATAGGAATTCAGCATTGACGGGCAGTGAATTGTCTTCTTGCCTCAGTCATCAGTCCACTGTTGAGCCACCGCCCCGTCTGTAAGTCCATTAGTGAGGGCAAAAATACAAGTCCTCCCGGGTGCTTTACACACAAGGGAGGCTCGTCCTCTGAGAGCCTCCCGGGAAATGCGGGGTTGTTACAGTGGCTGGCTTTTCATTCTCTTCTCTGCTCAGTAGCAAATCACGAAATTTTGAACTGCTAAGATTATATTAATTGAGCTAGAATACTAAGAGGGAAAAACTATGTTTTGGATAGAGTTTGGCATCTTTGACCAAGGAGGGAATGTAGTTTTCATCGGAAAGAAAGGAAACCTTGATTCTTGCCATGGCAACCCGAAAGGAGGCCTAGGCCGAAGGGAGGGTTGGACTGGAGGAGGCCGTGCTGGGCATCCTTCCCCCGGTCAGCAGTCTGGTCTCCGCCTGTTTCCGGAAGATGCAGTGCAGGCGGCTGGCGATGTGCTGGTTGGTCTCCTGGTCGCGACCAGGCCTCAAGTTCGTCGGCATGGACGTGAAAGCCAGGGTCCCACTCCCATCTCCTCAGTCACTCCCCTTGGTCGTGCACTTCCATAAACTCGAAAGCGTTTTAGCCGTTAGCCTTTTAAGGGTGGGGCAGGGAAAGCTAAAACTTTAGAATATTTTATGCTGCTTTTTAAGTTTATCCCTGACATTGTGGGATGCAAGTTGAGGGATTATCATTGTTTTTCAGGGGATTATTTTTTTCCCTAAGCAAGGGATCTTTCTTGAGAGCTCTGAAAATAATAAGCCTTGGAGGATCACTACTGAGTGTATTTACGCTCCCGGTTTCTTCATGCCGAAGAATAGTCTGGAAGGGGGCGGGGTGTCTTACTCAGGGGCAGCACCGGGCTCTGTCTTGCCTACAATAGGTGCTCAGTAAGTTAACGAATTGAGTTTTCGCAACACTGTCAATAGTAGCATTGATTTTTGCGGCATCCCCCACCCCCGTCCACGCGATGCTTGAACTGGGGAGCTTCAGGACTTGCGGGCTCAGGGTGAAGGTTAGAGAGGCACTGTCAGCTTAGGCACGTATGATTTGCTGGTAGGGTTTTTTCCTTTTTCTACTTGAAAAGGACCAGATTTAAAAAAAAACTTTATGTAAGTTTAAAGTTTGAATTCAAAGCAAAAACTGCATCTAGAAACTAAAAATGTAGTTTAATTCTGTGTGGCTTAAAAGCAAAGCAGAGAGCAGGAGCCAGAACACTTATGTAAAATGTTGAGAACTCTGAAGTTTCTCTCTCTCTGTCACACTTACACACACTCACACACACACACACACACACACCCTTGGCTACCACAGCTTCAGCCCTTTCGTGTACAGATAATACAGTTTGTTTAGATTTCTTACCTTAAATGCAATGTTTTGTGTGTGGCATAATAAATCTTCATCATACTTTACATGAAGTATTTTCTTAAAAGGCCTTGTGTAAAATTAAAATGTGTATATTTTCCTACACACTTCCATCGTGATTTTCAGAGATATAGCCTTAAAAGAAAATCGGCCCTAAGGGAAGTCTGTCGGTGTTTTTCCAGATGACTTCTGTCCATTGAGGTCTTTATTGGAACCCCTTACCCAGCTGCATTTTGGGGTTTAAATTAGAATTTTCTTATAATTCAGTTGAAAGTTGGCTAATAAAATAGTGCCCAGTCAATAAAATACGATGACTGCTAAAGCATAGCCCGTATTTATTTAACTAAGGTCATGGAGCTTTTGAGTTGAAGATACAGTGTAGATAGTGATGGAGAGTTCAGACTCGACAGCCAGTCTAGAAGGCAAGTCATTACCCCTTCCTGAGCCTTAGTTTCCTCGTTGGAGAACAGGGATGATAATAGTAACTACCTCGGGGTTGTCTTAAGGATTTAATGATAATGTATATAAGATGCTTAGCCTGAGTGCCTGACACATAATGAGCACTCCGTGTCAACTACTACTATAGTTATTATTGATAAACTCAGTCCAGTGAGGCTTAGTCAGGAACGTGCAACAAAATCCCCTGTGGTTAAACAGGCAAGCAAAAGAAATAACCTGATGCATCGATTAGAATTCCCAGTGGGGTGAGGTCTCAGCCACTGTTTTCCAAGAATCCCTCTCGGTTCCCAGCACTCAGCACTGTCTGAACACTGTTAACACCCCACCCTTCACAGCTTAAGAAACTGGAAGAGAGGACGGTCACGTCACTGGCCCATTATCTCAGCAGTTCCTTAGTGGCAGAGCCCCAGCTAGAGCTGGGGCGTCTCCGTCGTTCCCGCTGCCTTGAGAGGCCCTGCCGAAAACGTGGCTCAGACGGACAAGCAGTCCACACGGCGTCGTGCTTTCCGGAGCTCGCGCTCGGGGCGCTGTTGGACCCAAGGGGCCTGCGTGCCCGGCAGTGGCGGCACCAGCAGAGCGGGCATCCCCTCGAGCTCGGTAACTGAAAACGTGTGGCTGGTCCTTTGGGACGTGCCCAGCAGTCCCCGCTTTGTGACAGAGAAATGCCAGCTTGTTTTAACAAACCTAGTGCTACATTCCTTTTTCTTAAAAACTTTATTCTGTGCCATTTGAATGACTGAAGTCGTGTGTATGAAAGCACTTTGAGGAAAAGTATCAAATGTACTATAACTGTAAGGTTGTGTTAATGATGTCTTTTGGCAGTGAGACCAGTTGGCTACATGCTGACGGGCACACAGACTTTACCTGGGGGGGCCCTGAGACTGCGGACCCCCCTGCAGTGTGTCCCCTCTGCGACAGCAGTCCCCTCTGTGCTGTGGCCTTTATAAACATGAAACCCACAGGTACAGTAAGTATTTCACTAAAACTGTAGCTCAGTGCGAATAACCCCAGGAAACGAGGGACCAACATTCTGGTTTAATCATAAGCACTAAAAATAGCAATGGGTCCTCACTCCAGAACAGGGGAGCTCTTGCAGGGACCTCGACTCCAGAAGGAGGCCCTCCTGGTCCCGAGCAGCTGTCCACTGCACGTCAGTCATCGAGTGCCCCAGACGTGGCGGGAGGGACACATACCTGTTGATGTGGACAGTGTCCTTTTTCACCTGTGTCCTGTGTTCTTTGTTTCTGCTATTTGAGGGGCAGGGGGTGAGAGGAGGAGATTGGATGGCTGTAGATCCAGTGCGTGTTGGAAGTTACTTGTAGGAATTCCTGCTAGTTGTAAATGAACTTGACACTCATCAACCATGCTTACCTTTTTTCTAAGAAAAGTGGCTGAGCAGAGCTCCCTGCGAGACTGTGAAATACCCGGGAGCAAACTGCGTTGGCGGCCACTCGGAGTTCCGCTGCGCTGCTCTCGGGCGTCTCCCACCCCCTTCCACTTTTGCTACCGGGTGTCGTCACCACTGCCAGGCTCTGCCCCACCCTGCAGGAGCTCCCATTGGGCTGCCGGGGTTGTCTGCAGCTTCTTTCCTGACGACGTTTGGGTTCACTGTCATGCTTGCATTAATTTGGGGCCCGCCTCTGCCCTCAGCACGCATGACCCGTCCTCTTTGTGTAGCCGGGTCTCCAGGCACGCGTTCCTTACGTGTTTATGAATGCTCTCCAGTTGTCTGCATCTCTGCCTCAGCGTCTTTTGAGCCAGGAGCCCCGTTCTTTTGTAAATGCCTGATTCAGTTTGAGATACGTGGGCGCGGGAGGGACGCGGGAGGGACGGCGGAAAGGCAGCCCCAGGGGCCCCTGGCAACCCAGGGAAATTGCTGCTAGCCCTCGTCTAGTCGGGAGGAAGGCCTTGGCTGGTTCTAAACCCTGTCCCACTGGTGACACAGGATGGGTGTGTCTTTGGGGGAGAGTCAGTTCTGCAACTTCCAGCCTTTAAAAAAACAACAACAGAAACTAATGTAAGGCTTGCTTTTTTTAAGCAGGCCAATGGTGCCTGGAGTAACGATTATATGTACCTGCCCTGTTACCACCTGCCCCCGCCTGCATCACTGGGCAGTGTGGGTGGGTCTCAGGGCTGCACCCTGCTGCAGAGTGGCCCCCAGGGACTAGCTTAGCACCAGCCTGTCTTGTGTGGAGTTTACTGCACTGTCCAGGAAGACGGGTCTGTGCTCTGGTTCTGCTGCTTTTCATGCCACCAGCCGAGGCGCGTGTTCTGTCCTGAGATACTGTGTACAGAGTGATAGGGCTCAGTGTCCTAGGTCCAAGGAACAGGACACTGGGAAAGGCCACACGCTGTGATGATCAGGGTGGGAAGATCCCGTGCTTCTCCCCCGGGGAGGAGGTCTGGGCCGGTGTCTGGCTTCCAGGCTGGCTCGTGAGGGCGGCGATCACTCCTAGGGGATGTGCCCGCAGAGATGGTCTGTGTGTTGCAGAGAAGACTCGTCGGCTGGGTCGATGGGGTGTGTTGTTGACCTAGAACTGGTAAAGAGGAGCGTGATGGGAGGCAGAAGCTCAGAGCCCTGGTCAGTGAGAACGTGGAGGTCCCTGCGGCGCAGGGGGGGTGCTGACCTGGCCAGCCACTGCACTTCTCTGTCCTGCCTGGTGAGTGGGGGTGGGGTGCATAACTGGACCCTTCCCTTCCTCCTAGTGCACTCACTTCTGTGCTCCTGTGTACAATTTAAATCTGAAATTGTTTACATCTCAGAAAAAATGGACCCTTTGACCTCCTCATTGCTGAGCGACCCGAACACAGGAGGGGGCCCTGTTAACCCGCGGTCGCGGACAGTGGGGGAGCAGGTCGTCACACCTGCAGACCCTCTGAGTGAAAGGACGTCTCCTTCCGGTCGAAAGGCCAGGCCCAACCCCAGCCCAGCCCCAGACACGCCCTGCACACACCCTCTCGTGTCTTTCTTTGTTCACTGCGCTGGAAGCAGCACATTTCTGGGTCCTGCACATCACTCCGAACTTCTGAGCTGCACACACAGGGCTTGATGTGCTTGCTGGACCCGAGCTGTCAAGTGCCAGCAGGCTCCAGGGAAGGAAGGAAGTTGGTGGGGTCGGAGCTCGTTTCGATTGGCTTCAGAGCCTTGAGATTGATTTCAGTCACGGGTTTAAGCACCATAAGCTTTAGTTGGAAAGTGGGACTGCTGGTTAGTAAAACGCTCATACGTAAGGATAATTTTCAGCAATTATAACAGTAGCACAGGCATGCCAAGTGTGTTCTTGATTCAGAGGGCAGTGAGAACGCAGCGTTGCCGCCGGGTCACCACTGCCGAGTCCAGACCCTGTGCTGCGGTTCAGCACACCTCCGTGTGGGCCGCGAGTGGCAGGGATGCCCAGGGATGTTTCTGGCAGCAAGGGGAGGATAAGCCCACCTTCCTTCCTTTGACGAGTTATTTTTCACTGTGGCCACTGCTTTTGGAACTCTGTCAGGAGAGGAATTGCCTGAAACCTTGAGAAAGCACCCTGATTAGGCTATCTGTCCTCCAGAGACGCGAGTGCTCAGAAGCTGGCAAGGACAACGCGGTCCTCACCTTGTAGTGACTAGGGCGCCCATGTGGAAACCCTCCCATCGGTCTGCAGAGAGGGGACACGTGCTGCCCACGTTCCACACGCACCCTGTCGCCGTGCCCACAAAGACAGGAGGGGGTGGGTGAGGGGAGTCCTCAGGTTGTCCTCTGTGGTTGGTAACACAAGCTGTGCCCTGGCCAGCACGTTGCCCGCAGACAGGCCGCCCAAGCGGTGAGTCCGTGCTCAGACCCCCGGAGTCCTGGGTGGAGCCCCCTTTCCTCCTCTGCAGTCGGGTGCTGGGACGCCTGTCGGTGCAGGGGCCCTGGCGTCACGTTCACTTGGCAAGAATGAGTTGGACTAGGTGGTGGTGGTGGACAGGATCTTGTCCAGTAGGGACACAGCCTTCAGAGTCGTAAAGCTCATCCCACGCTCTGCCCAAGGCCACGCTTCGCAGGTGTGCGCGGTGGCACCCGGAGGGGCAGGTCCGGGGACCTGGTGCCGGGTGCGTGGGGAGGACGCAGCGAGACAGCAGGAGGCTTCACTGAAAACACATCCATCGTGGGTCACGCTGCCGGTGGTGTCAGGTGTTCGTTCTTAATTGTTATTGTAATCTGTTTTCAGGTGTTGTTTCCTAATTTAATTCTCTCACCCTGTTGTCTGACTGTGAACTGCTAACAGTGTTAAACTTGATGTAAATAAATGAGGCCCTTGAAAGGGGAATGCTGTCTGCCTGTTGTCTCACAAGGCTTGCAAACTCGTGTTTTATTTTAAATAAAGGTTGCAATATTTTATTGGCAAAGGCGGCTTTTTGATTGGAGCGTTCCGCCATCACTCTAACGGGATCTAAGCAGACTCGTCTCTGAAATAGATGTCTGTAAGGGCAAGCAGCTGACTGTAGCCATCACCCCCGGTGCGTTCCTGAAAACGTCCTCTGGGGGGTGAGCACGCACCCTTTGATGGATCCCACTTTTGGAAATGGCCAAAGGCATCACCTGGAGCCCAGCTGGCACCTAAGGTGGGTAATCCCGTGTGTGCGTCTGTCTGTCTGTCCGTCAAGTCCGTCCAGTGTGAGGTGACTGTAAAACGAGACTTAATTCTCTCAAAGTCCATTTCGAGGGCAACTGCAAACGTCCTAGAAATGGTTTGAGCCAAAGCAGCAGTAAGAGTAACCAGAGCCTCACAGGGAACATTCTACTTCTTTGACGTGGTCTTCAAATTTTTTTTTAAAATGAGACATTGCTTTTCAAAGCCGTGTTTTCAGTCAGTCTGAGTGGGCTGCACGCAGGTGGCGCCCACGTGCAGGAGCTCCCACCACCTTCCACCCTTGCCTCCCACCTGCCTCTGGTGTGTTCTGGTGGGGACGACACTCCATGGTGTTCTTATCCCCTCTGAGCTGCCGAGACGTTTTCCACAGCTGGGGCCGTGGCACTTGTAGAGAAAATGTTTTGTTTTTGTGGATGAAATCTGGAGATGGTTTTGGAAACAAGGCATGAAAGCACAGGAGCTGGAGTTGGACTCTCCTGGGCTGGTGCCTCCACTCCTGCCTGGAGCTTGGGGACTCTGCCTGAGACACTTCCCCTCTCGGAGCCCCAGCTCTCATTTTTACGTGGTGGCAAAGTTGGCACCTAGGTCAGAGAGGTCAAGATCACACGCAGTCAAGGCCACCCAGTGCTTGGCACGGGCCCAGCGCAAGGTGAGTTCTCCATTGTCGGCAGCCTCGCTGGCATTCCCAGAACGAAAATGAAGGGCAAGGTGCAGTCCTGGCTTGGAGAACGGTTCAAAACTGACCGTCCTACCAGGTTTTTGTTGTTACCTGAGCACTAGAATAACTGATTCAGTCCCCACAGCAACCCCAGGAGGTAAGTACAGTTGTGCTCATGTTTTCAAAAGTGGAAACTGAGGTTAAACTGGCCTTGCTGACCCTCCTGGCGTCTCGCAGTGGGGCCTAGCCAGGCCACACCCCAGACAGGCGTTCAGAGCCCCTGCATTCTGCCGCTCACGGGTCCCTGAGTGTGGGAGGGCTAGGCCTGTATTTACATCGGACACAGCTGGCTGCTGCTGCTGAAAGGGTGGCAGCTGAGACCCGAAGCTGTAGAATGCACCGCTTACCGTGTGTATTAGTTTAGCGCTGGGTATGTAATAGGTTCCGGTGGCCTGAACGTTCTCCAGAGACGCCCCAGGGGTGTCCAAACGGCTGTCCATAGATGGCTATGCATGCAGCCAACACAGAACTAAATTTACCTAAAACACTGAGATTTGTTTTCGTGTTTGTGTATTCAGTGTGTGGCCCAGAGGCGGCCCCAGGCTGCGTGCCCACTGTGGCAGTGACACACACCCCACTTTACCGGGAAGTGTGCCGTGCGTGGGGCCAAGCTGACTCACGTCCGTGAATGGCATGAGACTGAGCTCCTTTAATTCACCGATCTGGGCATTGACTAGGGATCTGCTGTGGCTCCGGCCAGGTGCTCCCTAACTGTAAGGACGCATCACATGTGGGAGACAAGTGTCACTGCCCCAGGGCCAACGGTAAGGAGGGCTTTAAGTCCAAGGAGACCCTTGAGGCAGCAACAGATGGAGTGACCTGGAACTCAGAAGTGTGGGGGTGGGAAGGAACTGTGCAGAGCACAGTGTGGGCAGGGCCGTACAGTCCTCAGAAACAAACAACTCTCTCTTTTCAAAGCTGGGGGCGCGGGAGCGACGTTTTCCTGCGGGAGAGCGCTGTGCTGTGGCAGGGAGCCTTTTCCGGACGAGGTGGAAGTCACCCAGCTCAGCAAAGCGGACTGAAGTGAACGGACAGCCCCCCCGGCAGTGCGGTGAGTGCTCACACACGCCACATCCCTGCCCCATCAGTATCACCTGGCATTGAGAACTCTGCTGAGTGAATAGGGTTACTAGGTCTTGTTGAGAAAGTAGGCTGACGGTTTTAGAAAAATACAAAATTTAATATTTACATATGGCACAGTGACGTCCAGGCTCCTAAATTAAGAATTTTTTTTAAAGGCTGCAGAGAACAAACCTTGGCCTGCATTGACATGATTCCAAAAAGGTTACTCTGTCCTTGCTCTTCCCTGACCTGCTCTCAGACATGAGCTGTGCAGCTCCCCTCTGGGAATGGCCGCCTGAGTGCTACCACCCCCAGCCTGCAAACCTAGCTGCACCCCCACCTGCCACTGGTCAGCAGAATGTCCTTCCCCCTCCCTGTCACGGAGGGTCCTGCGCGTCGGGACCCTCACCCACCCAAGTCCAAGCTCCTGCGGGTGAGAGCTGAGAGGCTGACCAGCCTGGGGGTGTGTTCCCCACCACGTGGCTACTGAAGGCACTGGGTGGTTTTAGGAGCGGCTCTGACGGCTGAGTTAAGGCCTCCGGGTTACACACTCCTTGGGTGTGACTGCACCGGCCCCAGGGTCCCGGTGGGGGAAGGAAGGCGGCTCGAGGCAGTCCCGGTCTGGCCCTCAAGGCAGGAAGTAGCTAATGCGCTGGGCTACGGACTTGCACCCCTGCGCGGAGAAGCGGGGCTCCCCCTTGGGGAGGTACACCATCATCCCTGCGATCTCGTCCAGCGTCTCCTCCAAGTGCGGGAGCCCACGGCTCCGGAACGCGTCACGTGCACACAGCCTCACGTGATGGTACTCCAGCGGCAGGAAGGGGATGTAGAGGTCGATCAGGTTTTCCTTCACAAGGCGGCTGTGGCCAAAGCCACTGTCTGAAATGAAGGCCAGAGTCACACTGTGAGCCCGAGCTGGGGCTGCATGCCACCAGAGCGTCCTGGCGTCCTGGCCCTAAGTCCTGGGCAAGGTCTGCTCGCACAGCAGCCCCAGGAGGGCTGTCTGGAGCGTCAGGACCTGCCACTCCGGGCCTGCTCTCAGGGAGAGTGCGCTGTGGCCAACATGGGGTGTGGGTGGCAGGGGGGGGTGTGGTGCCAGGTTGAGGGTTTGGTTCGATGGCGGAAGGGGCAGGGACTCTACCTCTGACTGGAGGCCGAGCCCCGGGGTCCGTAGGCCTCCCAGCCCCCACCTGTATCTGCAGGGCCCAGGCAAACTCCTCTTTCAAAGCATTTTCAGAAAAGGAGTCCAGCTTTCTTGGTGTGTCCTGTGGTCCCAAGTCCCCTGTCCACCTCCGAAGCACTCTAACCTCCGAGGCTTCAGTGGGTTACCTGGGGATGCCGCCAGCTCAGCCTGGAGGCGGGGCTCCACCTGGTCCATGGCGACCTCCTCCCGGGGCTGTCCAGCCCGAAGCAGCTCCAGGACCACCTCGTTGACGGCGTTGCCTCCGAGGTTACTGAAAGAGACCGGGCACGCTGACAGGTCGCATTCTCATGTTTAGGTTTCAAAGGGGTGAGCTGGCCACGGAAGCAGCCGCACTGCTGCCTGGAGGAGCGGCCGCGGAGGGCCCAGGCCTCCCCTCCCCCAGGTCTTGTCACCACTCCAAGGTCTGTACGAAGGTCCTGCTGCGTCCCCTCTCCTCCCTGCCTTGCTCCCTTTCGACAAGCACTTACTGAGACTGCTGGGTGCAGGGAACCCCAGGACGGGGTGGTGAGCTGGGGTTCCCTCTGCTGACTTCCTTGGAGGGAGGGACCTGTGTGTGTGTGTGTCTCCAGGACGGTGTAGCAGGTGCTTGCGTGGGAGCAGCTAAGGCCCAGGGAGGAGACTTCTGAGCAGACACGGACTGAGTAGTGACCACAGGTGCAGGGTGGGCGCTCTGAGAGCTCGTGGGTTCAGGGCTGGAGTGTGGACATGAAGGGTGGGTGGACTCGGGCTCACGGGCCGTGGAGAGCAGGTGTCAGACTCGGAAGGGTAGGGGGGTGGTGTGGTGACCTAGCCACTTTTGCCCCCTAAGAACATCAGTCTGGGACTGCAGAGCTGGACTCAGGAGGCACGGGTGGTTGCAGAGAGCTGCTCGGGGGGGCTCTAGTAACGGTCCCTGCCGGGAGTGGACACAAGCACCAGGTAGGGGCGGGGGGTGGGTGGGCTCCTGACAGCCGTGGGAGTGGCAGGAGGGAGGCCCTCGAAGAAAACCACGCTGGCCTAGAAGAGGCCCCCAACAGAAGCTACCGCAGAAGGTGGAGACAAAGTTTGGGTTTGCACGTGCCTAGTTTCTCTAGGGGGTTGTGACATCATCGGACAACTGGAGTTCGGGGTCTGAAGCACAGGGAAGAGGACCGGGGTGGAGAGATGAGGGAGGAAAGGGGTGAGAAGAAATCTCAGTGCCACCGAAACAGAAGCTGGGGAGGAGCGGAGAGTGGGCAGAGCCACCGTCTCCTCTCGCTTGGCCCTGCAGAGGGAGGGCGTGGGGACCCAGGGTCTTCAGTCTCTCACAAAGCCCTGCCTGGCCCTCTGAAGCTCTCGGGCCCATTACCTCGGGTGTGTGTCCTGGGGGCCGGGCACAGGAGAAGCTGAGTGGCTCTCCCCCCGCCTAGCAGGTGAGCGGGGATGGCCAAGTGTCTAGCCTAGTGCTCCAGCGCCCCTCCCCCAGCTGGCAGCAACAAGGGGTGTCCCTACCCCAAGTGCATCCGCTCAGCTCAGCCCAGCCAGACAGACTTCCCCCAACACCTGCCCGCAGGGGAGCTGCTGCCTCCCACCCTCAGGCCTGCCTGGGAGATCGTCTCTGCACGCAGCGCCAGCTGCACTGCGCTTGCGTAAACTGAGGTAAGACTTGCCTACAGATTGCCCCATCCTATTGCCCCCAGGGGCAAAGGCAGTTCCTGTAGGCTGGGGGGTGGGTGGGGACAGCTGCACCTCTGTCCCCACTTGCCTCCTGAATTTCTCCTCATTCGATCTGCAGCCAACAGCTAGCTCTCTCCTTCCTCCATGCTAGGGGCTGCAGCTCAGCCACCAAGACAGGACCTGGGCCCCTTCTCTACTCACCCCCCCTGCCCTCAGGGGCCGCCACGCCAGCACCGACCTGGAGACAGAGGTTGCCTTCCTGGAGCACCTCAATTCTCCCTCACCCTCCCAGGGCACCTGCTGACTGTGAGGTCTGATGGGGCAGAGGTCACCTCTAGAGACTAGCCCTCTCTCCTTGCTCCGGGATAAGATGACATGTCACCTCACCAGCCCAAGGGAAAGGACTCGGAACGCCTTTCCAGAAACCCGACCCCCTACTGGCTAGGAGCTCCAAACGAGCAGGTGGAAACCTGACTCGGTCGTTAGTCTGCAAGTCTTAGTTTCCTCGTCTGTGAATCGAGCTGCACCAGACCATGCGAGATGCCCCAGGCGGTGGCTGCGCCTGCATTTCCAGGCGTGTCCTGGGGGGTGGGGGCCCAGGGGACGGTCCTTTCTGCCTCCTCTCTTCCTGACAGCAGCCCCAGCAGGCGGCCCTCTGTCTCCTCTCCGCACCATGGCTGCAGGGAACAGAGGCCCGTGCTGTGCTCTCTGCTCTCTGGGTGCCCCGCTCCTGTCAGGCACCCTCCCGTAGTCGCCTCCACTGTGCGGGGATGGGCGAACCGGTCGGTATTAGTCTTCTGGCCCACAGGGTGGCCTGGGGCCCTCCAGCCCCAGCCCTACCCCCACCTCACCAGCCCGAGGGAACAGCTCTCCCAGGTGAAACTGCTGTGACTCGCTCACCCCTGGGGCCTGAGTCAGCTGTGCCCTTTTCTCCTGAACATGGTCTCCACCCCACGTTCTGGAAATCAAGGCCAGACTCGCAGAAGAGAAATAAGGAAACACAGGCCAAAAATGGGGCCGCGGTGCTGCGGCCTGGATGTTTCTGGCAGGTGCCAAGGAGGTCATCTGTCGTGCAAGCCCTCCCTGTCGCCAAAGGAGCTGAGGGAAGGCTCTGCCTTCCCGGAAACAACCCTTTCCTTTCCAGTAACTTCCACACCCCTCCCAGGTTCTGCCCATAACAACAGCCATCCCCTGCACACAGCGGCTCAGAGCTCGCCTCTTCACTAGACCGGGTGCTGCATGACTCCACAGCCGCTCAATAAAGCCAGTTAGCTCTTCAAATGTATGTGACTGAATTTTTGTTCTTTAATAGATTCAGTACACCATCTTCCCCACCCATCCATACGTAACTGAAAACCTCCACGGACTAGAGGGTGGGGTGGCACTGGCAGCCTGGGTGGGCTCTGGCGCCCCCTGGAGCCGCATCCTTGCATCTCCGTCCCAGGTGTGGTGCCCTCCTCCTG
This sequence comes from Tonatia bakeri, assembly GCA_004024845.1. Classification (NCBI taxonomy): domain Eukaryota; kingdom Metazoa; phylum Chordata; class Mammalia; order Chiroptera; family Phyllostomidae; genus Tonatia; species Tonatia bakeri. The sequence continues at coordinate 160,880 of PVIA01000610.1, read as the reverse complement.
GTTCACAGTGCATCATCCAGTGACCTCAGTGTGCAAAGTCTGGGTCACTGGGGGAAAGGGCAGCGCTGGAAGGAATGAGGGCACTGCTGGCGGTGTGGGTCGAGGCCAAAGCACTACAAGGGCAAACATTTGTCCAGAGAGAGTAGAGCCACCGGGTCGAATTAGGACGTCCTGGCACCTGTGCTGAGAACTGGGCCAAGCCCAGGTGCAGGGAGGCTCAGCCTGGGCCAAGAGTTGGCTCAGAGGGAGAATTAGCCTCCACCCATGTCACTGCAACAGGGAGAGCGCTGTGTTCTGGGCGGCCTCTGAAGGCGGTCAGCCACACAGAGCCAGTCATTGCAGGAGATCCAGGCTTTTCTCCGAGGGCCTCCCTGGCCCCCCCACGCCCTGCAGTCAGTGCCCCAGAGCCAGCCTCACAGACCAGGAAGGCCCTGCCACCAACACACCGAAACCTCAACTGGCAACCACTTAAAACCAGCCCTACCATGTCTGTGGGTACAGAAGAAAACAGGCTCCTCCCCCTGGCACTCTCCAGCCCTGGATGAAAAACCAGACCCGTTTCCCCATCTGCACAGACTGTGCCCTAGAGCTGGGGAAAACCCCCCAGCTGGCAGGTTCTGACCTGCAGAGGGGTGGGGGGAGGGAGGGACTGGTTTCCCTTCCACTGAGTGCAAGAAGCTGCTTGTGAAGCTTTCAGGTCGGGCCAACAGGGACCCAGACTGGCTGTAACAGACTTGGGCGGCACACTCCCAACTGGAGCCTCCCTGGGGTAACAGGGGTGGACAGGTTGATTTCTACGCCTGCTTTCAGCCAAGCCCTTTCCAGAGCCTGGGGCACACAGCTGAACGAAACGGGAAAGGTCCCGTGTGGTGGGAGCCCGGGCGCACTGTTCACCTGGGTGTCCGGCCAGGGGCTCTTTATGGTCAGACACAGTTCTTCCGTGGCCGGGGAGCGACCCACCAGGCTGGCCGTGATGGGACATGACTGGGACATGAACGTGACTGGGCCCACGTTCAGATGTTCAAGGGCAGTCTGCACTCGATGTTCAATTAATCTGCTCACTTGAAAACGTAATGCCCTTCTAAGAGGGGACTCTGTGCGTGAGCTGCATTTCAAATGATGCCACAAAGCTGGAGTGATCAGGACAGCCCGACACTGGCATAAACACAGATCAACAGAACAGAATAGGAACCCAGAAATGAACCCACACGTATGTGGTCAATTAATTCATAACAAAGGAACCAAGAATACACAGTCAAGCACGGAAAATCTTGTCAATAAATAGTGCTGGGGACCCTGACGGTCCCATGCAGAGACACAGCACTAGAGCCTGTCCTGCACCCCCCCCCCCACACACACACGGCTTACACGGACTGAACACGTGAACGGGAGACCCGCAACTCCAGCACCCCCAGCAGCAAACGCGGGCGGTAAGCGCCTGGATACTGGTGTTGGTGATTGATTTCTTCAGAATCTGACACCAAAAACTAATACAATGAGCAAAAATAAACAAATGGGACCTCAACCTCAAAAAGCTTCTGTACAGCAAAGGAAACCATCAACGAAAGGACAGGCAACCTGCTGAGTGGGAGAAAATACCTGCGTGAGGGGCTAACATCCGGAATACATGCGGAGAGGATTAGTAACCCGGTAACAGAGCAAACAAAAAACCCCTCAAACCACCAGGTTAAAAATGGGCGGAGGATCTGAATACATATTTTCCCGGAGAGGACATACCAGGGGCCAGCAGGTTCGTGAAAGATGCTCCCCGTCGCTCCTCATCAGGGAAAATGCGAATCAGAATTACGTGAGACGCCAGCGCACACCTGCTAGAACGGCTGTCACCAGAAAGACCGGCAAACGCGGAAGGGGGGGAGGAGACACTAAACCTCTGCAGTCACTGGAAAACTGTGTGGAGGTTCCTCGAAAAACCAAGAACAGAACTGTCACCTGATCCAGCAAGTCCCCTTCCGCGTGTTTGCCCCGGGAAGACGGAAACACCGATGGAGACCACACCTGCGCCCCATGGTCACCGCAGCGTCCTTTACAGTCGCCGCGGCATCGGAACAGCCCGCGTGTCCATCCCCCCGCGAGAGGAGGAAGAACAGGCAGCGTCTAACAGTGAGGTACTCTTCAGCCATAAAAAACAGTAAATATTGCCATCCGCGACAACACGGATTTCACACTAAGTGAAAGAAGGCAGAAAAAGACAGACAGTATATCGTTTCAGATGTTCAGTCTGAAAAATCAAAACCCGAGCTCAGAGACACAGAGACCAGCCTGGCGGTGGCCAGAGGTGGCGGGCGGAGTCGGTGGGAGAAATGGGCGAAGGGGGGCGAAGGGCTCGCACTTCCGGCCAGGAAAAAGCAGCCCCGGGGACGGGGACGAACCGTTCAGCATGGTGACTAGTCAACCCTGAATCGCAGATCTGAAAACTGCTGAGAGATCTGACACGTTCTCGTCGCAAGGAAAGAGTTCCCTAACTGTGCACGGACGGCACCAGGTGCTGACGAGGCTCAGCGCACATTGCGTGACGCAGGCAGACCTCGGGGACCTCGGCCCTCGTCCCAGACCGCGCCACAGAGCGCGCCGCGACCTCTCTGCCGGTCGGGAGCCTCGCCTTCAGTTCGTGGAACGCCCGACACCTGCGCAGCAACGCGGCCGCGGAGGCGGAACCAGGCGCACCGGCGCGCGAAAGCCCGCCGCGCCGCGCACCCGGGGTTGGCGTGCTGCTGAGAGTCCACTGCACCTCCACTTGAGGGACAACAACAACAACAAAAGCCACAACCTCACTGCCCTTCTAAGAGGAGTTCCCGGGGGAGCAGGCCCTGGCTAAGAGGCTGCGAGCGATGGGGCTCTGAGGGCAGCCCCGCATCTCAGCCACGGGAGGCTAGACGAGGGGCAGCTGCTCTTCCCCTGGCTGGTCCTCGGAGGGAGGGAGCAGGCTGTGCCACAGGTGTGGGGGATCAGAGTCCTTCACGAGCGCCCTGGGGGGAGAATCAGGGCTCCCCCACCCCTGCTCCACCCCAAGCAGCCAGGCCTGCGCGTTCCCTGTGGGAGCTGCTCTTGGTTTCCCTTGTGGCAAAGGGCCTGCAGCCTAGGAGGGCGCCAAAGCTGTCTCCGGGGTGCAGCAACATGCCCCCAGCCAGGCCCGTGCCAGGCCCGCGCACCATCCCAACAAGAGGACAGAAGGTTTCTCCCCTCGCCTGGCCCTCCCGACCTCAGACCTCCTCAGACCTCACCAGAGAAAAAGGAAGATGGTTCTCGGGGACTCAGCCTGGTGATTCTCAGGCGCCCGGCGCTCCAGGTGCAGCCCGAGGGCCTCCAGCAGTGCCGGGTGCAGCTTCTCGGCCTCGTCAAACACGAACAGGGTCTGGTGGCAGCGCTCCTGCGTCTTCCTCACCTGGTCCAGCAGCTGCTCCTGCATGGAACACAGGGAGCTGCTGGGGAGCCCTGGGAGGCACAGTCCCCCCAGCCAAGAGGGCCCTGGTGGGCACCCAATGCCCAGGCATCTGCAGTGCCTTGCCTGGGGGTGGGGCTAGGGCAGCTCTGGCTAGCTAGCTCCCCAGGTGATTCCCCTGCAGCCTGAGGTTTGAAAGCCAATGGGGTGGAGCCAGCCCAGGAACAGAAGAGGGCCTGCGCCTGCCCCTCCAGGATGAGGTCCCCGAACTGGTGGTCAGTGCCCCCTCCCCCAGGGGACGGGAGCAGGCTCTAATAAGGAGTAGGTGGAGACAGGCTCAGCTTCCCAGAGGCGGCCACACTTCTTTCTTGAACTTCTAGGAGTGGAGCACCCACTGGGCTGAGAACTCGAGGAGAAGCTGGGGAGGACTTCTCTGAGACTTTGAGGACTGGGGTTCCCCATGCAGGCAAGACAGCCCGCAGTTGAAGAGATGATGCCTTTCCGGGGTCGCCAGAACAGGGCCCACCCTGTCCCAGGGCGGGGCGTTCTCAGCAGAGCCACACTCCCTGTCTGGCCCCAGCCCAGTCACCGAGCCCACGGGTGAGAGGATGCGTAGGGTGTGAACGTGTCTGGCATTGTCCACAGCGGGGACGTGGGGACACAGTTTTGCCGCAAAGCCAGCTGGGTCTTGCTGGGAAGGCCTGGCTGACCAGCCGCCTGCCCTTAGGGCAGTTCACCCTACCGCTGCTGGCCAAGGCCACCGTGAAACTGCCAGGTGACTCAGGCAGTCTGTGCTCAGATGCTTACCTAATCACCCCAGGCCATCCCTCTCTAAACACTGGAACGGAAAGCCAGATGATACACAATCATCTGTCGGGCTGCAGGGGGACGGTCATTGTCCAGCTTCCTTTAGATACCACGTCTCAATGTGGGAGACCCCAACTAGCACAGCCTCAAAGCCAGTTTTCGTCCTTTCAATTGTTGGCCTATACTGAACATCACTCAACGGCAGGACTTTTTTGAAGAAGCAGGACATGCAACTTCTGACCCATATAATTACAACAATGTAAAACACAGAACAGCTCAGGGAGAGGTCTGCAGGAAGTGCGCCGCTCTCACCACTGCTGTCACAGGAAACGACACTCGGCCTGTTTAAGCTCAGCGTCCGGCCTGCCGTGTGTGGGTGGCGAGCAGCCGGAGCTCGGGGACAAGTGGTGTTCGGAACACACCTTTCCTCCACATGCTCACAGCCACCTCTGTGTGGGGTGGATGTCTCTGTGGGTTACAGGTCCTGCCGGAACGGCCCCATCCCTCACCCCCGGACTCCACCCCCACACGGAGGGCTGGCCCAGCCTGTCCCCAATGCTGCATGACCTCACCTTGTACAGATCCAGGAGACGTGGGTGAGGGAAGTGGAGCATGGTGACAAACACCTTGACACAGTCGCTCCTCAGCCCATCCCGGTACAGGTTCTCCGCCAGCATCTGGGCCACGAAGTTCTTGCCCGTGCCAGACCAGCCGTGGAACGACAGAGCCAGGGCCTTGTCCGGCTGGGGCAGTGCCAAGTAGTCCCTCACCGTGGTCAGGACCAGCTCCCGGGCCAGATGCTGGCCATGCAGCCGCACGCTCAGGTCCGACTGCAGGCCTGTGGGCGGGGGACAGGCGGCCACAGTGACGGGGAGCACAGGCACGGCCCCCCGCAGGCCCGGCCACAGCCCAGGGAGGAATAGCAGAGAGGGGGAGCATCTGAACGTCACCGAGGGGGGATCCTTATCCATCCCACGTGGCCCCGAAGCGAGCCAGTGCGCAGACCTGGCAGCAGGAGGGGCCTGGGGGCTGTTTTCTACAGAGCTTGGGAAATCCCGTTTCCTTAGGGACAATGAGTAGCCCACTCTTAAGGTCCCGGAGACCCTGCAGAACGGCCAGCAGGGTCCTGTCTAGAGGAACAGCTAGCAGGGACTCTGCCCACCATGCCCACAAGGCTGCTCCCGCCTGGAAGTTCCAGGACTCCCACAAATATTTCATGGATATGCCCTCACTTTATTCATTTTAATTCAATTCAGCAAATACTTTTTGAGGACAGCTAGCATGCGCCCTAATTCCCTTACTCCTGCCCAGCCACAGGGTTGCAGGGTAGCTGGGAGCCATGGGAAGGGGGGGGGCAAGTGCTGCCCCCTGCCGGCAGGGTGAGGGAAGGTCCTTGCACCCTAGCCATTCCCCCTGGACAGCCCGCCCTCCCCGTGGGTCCCTGGTCCCTGGGGGCGTGCAAGTCCCAACCTGTGAGGTTGTTGGAGATCCTGCAGTCCCCCAAGGGGCAGCAATCTTGGAAGCTGCAGTACCACGTGGTCAGGATGTCCAGGTACTGCTGGCCCAGCAGAGGAAGGCTCCAGGCTGAAGAGGGAGATGCAGTGAGGCAGGGGCAGAGCCTGGGGCCAGGAGGGAGCCCCGGCTCCCGGCTCCCGGCTCCCTGCCCCCAGCGGTTCTTCCGGTTCTTCCAGACCTCTGTCCTCCCTCCAGGGTCACTCCTCTCTGTTCCTCCCCGAGCCTCCCTTGAGTCTTGCCAGGGAATGGGCACAAGTGGATACCACTGGCTTTACAGAAGCAGATGGCTTGGCTATTGGTGCAGCTGCAGCAAAGGCTGGGTTTACTCGACAAACGTGCCTCAGGCACCCAGTGGCAGCACAAGAAGACCATCCCTGCCTGCGAGCAGTTTGCAGTCTAGCCTGGTGACCACGGGTAGCCATTCTTCCTGCATGCTCCGGATTCCAAAATCATCTGATTACAGCCCAGCCCAAAGGCCTCTAAATTCTTGGCAAATGCCAGTTTGAATACTCCCAGCACCAGCAAAAGCAAGACAACACGCAAACCATTGGCTGGAAGTTGGAAATCTTTTGATGTAGATGAGATGTTTAGAATTAGAATTGCCACTGCATACTATTCCTGGATCTAGAATCGTGGGCACAGACCACATGCTCGAGATCATCCAGTCCACGGCAGCGATGGGGCTGCCCCGCCACACAACTTGTCGGTGACGAGCGACAATCAGAACTCAGGTCTGGGACTCCCCAGCCCGGGCTCTGCCTCCTTCAGCAACAGAGGAAACAAAGGGACTCGGGGAGTGTCCAACGGGGACTTTAAGCCCTCAAGGTGTGAGCTGTGTGCAGGGGTCAGGAACGAGCCACAAAGGGGTGGGCACAGGCCCGTCCTCCGAATGAGCCGGTCACACCAAGGGATGGGGGCGGCTAGGATGGGGCTCTGGGCAGCACAGTAAAGCTGGCTGCCAAGGCGCTTGCTTCGGGGAGGGCGGTCCGGAGGGGCAACGGCCCCGGGCAGGAGAGAGCCTCACAGCTGCATTTATCCAGGGGGGTCTTACCTAGGGGGGACTTCCCGTCCTGCCCGCAGGTCTCAGGCCACACGCGGCAGGTGAAGAGCGCCCAGTACCGTCTGGAGAGGGCTATGGCCGCCCTCAGCTGCTCCTGCAGGTCCTGGAAGGCCGGCCAGGCCTGCCTGGAGCCCGGCTCCTCCGCCGCCTCCTCGGGCCTGGCTGGGCCGCGGGGCTCCAGCGCACCAGCGAGCGGCAGCGGCAGTAGCAGCAGCAGCAGCAGGACCCAGGGCCAGAGCGGGAGCCGCGAGACACGTAGCATAGCCGGCTGGCTGCCGCTTCTCGAACCAGAGCCCGGCCTCCACGGCTGGTTAAATACCGCGGGGAGGGCACCTGGGCTCCCGAGGCCGGTCGCCCCCGGATTGGCGTTGCCAGGGGAACAGCAGCCCCACGTGACCCGGGGCCAGGCGGAATCGAAACCCAAGCTGGGCCCGGCTGGCCGCGCCTATTCTGGGCGGGCGGTGGGTGCGAAGGTGAAGTCCTGAAGTAAGGGCCGACAAGGCCACTGACATTACCCTGCTGTTATTCCGGGCAGCTCCGGTGGGCCACGCGTGGTCTACCAAACAGGGGCGCCCTCTGTGCCCGGCCCCGTGTCTGAGGCACCGCCGCAACCCACCTCTGCCGTGGGTGGGTCAGTGGGCTGCTGCTGGAGGCGGGCGGGAGGGGCACGGGCCGGTGTCCCTCCCGGCAGCCCGGCCCGCCCCCCCCACCGGGGGAACCGAAACCCTGCCGAGCGGCCGGCAGGTGCCCACAGCTGGGAGTCCGGACGGAAGCAACAGGAAGCTGTGCGCCGGCCGGCCGCCTGGCCGGGGACACGTGGGCTTTGGAAACTCTCCGAGTCATGGGAAAATCACAAGGTCTCACGTTGGTGTAATCCTATCAGTTAAAAAGGACCCTGTAACTTCCGTGGCTCTGTTTGCGCTGTGTAGGTGCTTGTGACCATGAGCTGCTGCTGACCCTGTGACGGCAAGTGCGAAGCAGGGAGGACTCCCAGGCCGGTGGAATAGGGAAGCTGAGACAAGAAGTTGAACAAGGCCAGACACTTTGAACAACTTACAGCCAGCCAGTGAATTGCAAGACCTCATCTTCCCCAGCGAGGGCACTTGAGAGCAAATGGTTCACTCTCCACCCCGACCAGAGAATACACGGCTTAAATCTCCCTGGTCCTGGACATAGAGGACAGAGACCCAGCTAATGTCATTTGTGCCGGCTAAACCCAAGGACAGACCAGTCAGGAGCAAGTAACAAAAACCCCATTGGAGCCAGACAGATCCCAGATAAAAGTAACAACACAGCAGGCCAAAGAATCCCCCCACCCCCAATGCACTCATTGTGGCACATCAGCGTTCTCCAAACACACCCCAAAAACTGATGAATATTCCGCTGAAACCCTCCCCTGAGATTCCTGCCTGCCAGAGACACAAGCCTCAGGACAAAGGACCCAGCGGGCGAGTGCTCTCCTGCTGGGGAGCCACCGTGCCATTTCCTTTTCCGACTTCTACCCCCACTCCTTTCTTCACAGGAATGTGCCTCCTAAACTCTAAGGCAGCTGGCGGCTAGTCCCAGGCTGATCCCCTGAACCTGTCCCCAAACCCCCTTTTCTCTGACCTCCCAGTGAGCAAAGGCAGCTCAGCCTGAGCTCTCCTGCTGCTGCTGCTTCTGTGCTAAGTCCTCCATGTTTCACTGTCCCTGCTTTAATAAAGGCATCCTCACTGTCGCCTGGACTTGTGCTGTGAGATCTTTCCCACTGGACAGCCCCTCTCCGAACCAGGCACCCCCCACCCCCACCCCCAGTGACAGCGCCACTGGCGAAGGACTGGAGGGCCTCTCCCCGGCTCCCTTCCGCTTGCCCCGCGCCTGTGGCCAGGCGGTTGGGTTTCGGCAGAGCTCAGTGCAGCCGCTGGCCTAAGAGCTACCTTGTCCTAATGAGAGGCTGCTGCCTCTTGACAGTGCATGGGACTCGGCTGCTGCCGCAGGCTCCGTGGCTGAGGGTAGGCTCTCCAGACAGTAGAAAGGACCCTAGCGCGAGGTCACCAGCGAACCGACTCGCCCACCCACCCCAGTCTCTGCTCTCAGCAGCTCCCCAGACCTGCTGCTTTCACCCAGCTGCAGAACTCAGGTAAGCACCTTGGCTAGGCAGCCAGAGCGCAATGTTAAGAAAGTACTGCTACCCCAGGACAGTGTATGACTCAGCCACACAGAGCAGTGTCACAATTAAACCCAAACCTTCCAGAGAGCAGTGGTGGGCCCTCTGGACCGTGTTAAGTGAGGTCAAGCTCATGAAACCCTTCAGGGCACAGTTACCAAGGAAACTGAAACCATTAACTCTGTGACTCAGCGTTGTTCTAGCAGGAAGGGCAATCTACCACAGTGGTAACTGAATGGCCCAACCGTTTCCTGTGTGACTGTGTTAGTTACCTGCCCCGTGCCTCAGTTTCCCCCTGTAAAACAGGGTAATATAAAATAGTCACTTTGGACAGATGCTGTGAGGGCTGACAGCTAATTCAGTTACGTGGAAACTTTTGTTCCTGTGCATGCCTCACCGTGGGGGAAGCTCTGGGTGGTGTGTGCACAGGAAGTCTGAACGGTTTTATTTAGACTAGTGAAGCTTGTAGGTGAATTTGTGGCGAGAAAATTACTAGAATTAACACTAGCTTCTTTCAAAAACTCAAATTTTAAGACTGTGGAAATAATTCTGTCTTTACCATGACTCTGATGTAGAGCGCACTGCTGACTTCTGAGCTGCTCTGGCTTGAGTTTAACATTTCGTGGTGGGCAAAGCAGGTCGCTGGGAAACTCTTGGACAAGCAACTTGATTTCAAGACCACATTCCCTTTTCTGGAGCAGCAGTGCTGACCATTCGTCTCACCAGCCAGCCCCACACAGAAACGATGACTCCAGACACCAGCCTCAGACTGACCTCTGGCTCAATGAACGGGCCAACACCTCCTGGCCAGCTGCGAGGCCGCTGGCTGAGCCCTCGGAGCCCATCGCCGGGATGCTGGGGACACCTGAAGGCGCTTGTGAGAACTGCAGGCAGCTGTGACTCCGAGAGCACACCCAGGAGCTTGTCTGAAATCAGAGCCTCAGTCCCCAAACCGACCCAATCGAAAGCTGCTAAATTTTAACAGCTTTCTAGCAGAAAACAGGCACCCATCACCTGCACTGTCATCTGAGGGGGACTGACGGTTGCAGCAGACATCCCCCACCCCCTCCGCGGAGGCACTCAGCAAACACTGCTGGCCTCGAAATCAACCTCCGAGTAAAAGTCAAGTCTGTCTCCAAACAGACTTGTCACGTAAAAAGCAAACTCTGCAAACATAAAACGAGTGCTCGCAGCTTGTCCACATGCCAGCGGCCCCTCTGGCATCTGTGCCACAGAGCCACCAAGGCAGCACAGTGGCCTGAGACTGTCCTCTTAAAAGACAGGGCACACCCCAACCAGAACCACAGTGAACCCCTGAAGGGACATCTCTGGTGACCCAGGAACCGACGACAGTGCACGGGCCGGGAGGCTCTGCATTTCTGGAGTCCGGGCTTCTGCGCACAGCACATGTCAGCCCCGCATCGCGCTCTCCCGCACTGTGGGCCCTCCTGCCTCTCCCCCCAGCCCGCCTCCGCTCCTGCCCTTCCTTCCCTTGTCACCCACCTACGTCCTTGCTGAGGCACTTGGGACTTCACACAGCTTTCTTCTGCTAGGACTAGAGGCTCTTTGAGGAAAGGGACAGTCATTACTGTCCCAGTGGCACCCACAGCTCACAGTGCGATGCCCCAATATCTATGGAAGATCAAACCCTTCACAAACCTTCACTGACCCGTTACTCCCTGGGATTTACCCTGCACCCCACCTCAGAGCCCAGCCGTGCTAGGTCCGTGGTTGCAACCCTTCTCGTCTCTCACAAAATGAGTGCTGCTGAAAAAGGTTTCTACAGGCAAAGACACAGGGGAAAATCAGCCCGTAACGGAGCCGCGCCCTCCCTCCTCCCAGCTGCCTTTTGCAGCTGTGCTACAGGGCCTGAAACGTCGCCTGGAAAAGGGTCAGATGTGGCAAGTCCGTGAGAACCCGTCCGAGGCTTCGGCCTCCTACTGGTGTTCAAGTACAGACGACAAACACGGCGCAAATGAAAACGCTGCGAATCCAGGAGAAAGTCTTCGGGGCTCTGCTCTGCCGCCTGGCTGAAGTTGACGAGGCTGGATTTCAACTGCGGAAGTTCAAAATCTGACTGTCCCGAGGATTACCCCCGGGACGCCTGTGCCTCTAGGACCGCCCGGCCAGCTCTCCGGGCCGCCTCGTCCTTTACCTCTGCGGAGGCTGCGAGAACTGAGCTCCTGTCCAACATCCAGAAGGCACCCCCGAGTCTCCCGTGGGACAGCCTGACCCAGCCGCCACCTGCTGTGGGCCTCCAGAAGCCCCCTTGGGAGCCACAGGTCTGACCCACCAGCTCCGGCGAGAGGACGACAAATTGTGACCTCCTGCCCCTAATTAAACAGGAAGTCGGGGTAGACAGCACTGGGACTGTCCTGAAATGGGGGTGGTGGTGGCGGGGAACAAGAGGAAAACACGACACCTCCATAATTATTAAAATCTTTATTCGTTTTCTTTTTCTCCCAGAATTGGAACCCACAGAGCACGTGAGAACTAGGTGCACACCATCTCCCTGGGTGGCGGACCGAGCATGACCTCTGTGCAACGGCTCGGAGAGGAGGTCCTGGACCATCGAGGCAGACGGGGCGGTCCCAACGCTTCCCGCTGAAGCAAATAAGTTAGCTCCCCACTGCGTCATTCCCAGTTCCCCCCACACCCGGTGCCTGCATCCCCTCCGTTCCTCACAGCCTGTGGCAGTGGAGTCCCCCAGACTCGAGCAATCAGTGAGAAGAACCGGCTTTCCCCACGGAGAGGGTTCGTGAAGTCGGGTCTCTGGCTCGTGGGAGTGCCGGGCGGGGCAGGCTCGCCGGGCTGCCTGGGTGTGGGGGGGCCTTTGCTGATGGACGGTCGCTGTGCCCGCAGGGTCCCGCTCGGAGCCTGAGAGGGGGTCTTTCACTGGCTTCGAGTTCTTCAGCAACGTAAATCAGTGTTTCCCTGTGTCAAAATAAATACGTTTTTCCTCGCTAGAATACATCTATGACTATACACACACACACACACACGCACACGCCTCTACTCACGAAGCCCACGCTCACGGGACGGCACGCACGAGTGCTCTCGCTGACCGGGCTGTCCTGCCATCGCAGGGGCTCGGCTTCACCGTCAGACTCGGACACACGGAGACCATCGCGAGGGGAGGCTGGAGGAGTGTGGTGGATGGGAAGGGGAGGCCGAAAGCCTTTTTTTTTTTTAAGAGAATAGATGGATTTCTTTGGAAGGACATGTTGCCATCAGGTAACAATGAAAAACTGCCACATACAGGATTCACTGAAAATTTCCCCGAATAATACGTGGTCGATGTTCCCAGATTCGCCCACCTCCTCCTCCAGGTGCGCGGGCCGACTGACCCGAGTGCCGGCCGGGAGACGCCTCGCTGGCACGTCACTGAACGGTGCTCCCGGCGAGTCAGACCCTGTCTGTCAGTGTGTTGTGCACGGAAAGTTACTCAGCCAAACCCTCCATACAGACTCGCACTGAAGAGCAGTTTTAGAATGAAACCTCTCTTCGTATTCCCCCTCTCCGACTCCAGCATAAGCATATTTAAACAGTAGAAGGACGGAAGGACTCAGCGGTGGGCTCCGACCTCCCTCGCTCTGCAGCGTCACAATGCGCCTGTGCCCGCCTGCAGGGGCTGCTAAGCGCTCCCCACTGCGGGCCGACCAAACCCTTCCCCTGGCGTGCTCCACTGCAGCCGTGCGAGGCTCTGATGAATACTCCGTGAAGAGAACAGTCAGAGAACTTTGGAAAAGATACGTTTTCTCAAACAAAACGTAGTGTTTGCAAATTTTATGGCGTGACGTTTATGGCTGATTTTCTTTAAGATTCACCTAAACATACTTTTCTTGCCTAATCTGATCCTGCCTTTGAATATAAATTTATATTCTCAATGTCATATTAGCAAAACCCTAACTTCAACCACTACAGGTCTGACCACCTGTGAAGAGCACGGATTTTTAGACAGCAGGGTGAGAGAACGACTCCTTTGCGGCACTGCTTTGAAGGGTGGGCCGTTTCAGAGCAGCTGTCGCTCCTGCTCTCTGCCTCGGCCGATGTCCTGCCTCGGACGCCAGGAATGAAGCTCCCGGGCTGGGGCCAGCCCGACGCGCTCCAGCATGGCGCGCTAAACCCAGACCACGTGTCGGGAGAACACTGATCCGTGACCTGGTTCAGCCAACACTGACCTCGGAGAACGGGGCTGGCACCCTCCCCCGGGCAGCACTCTCCAGGGACCCCCCCGCCCCATGGGGGATTTCTGGGCACAGGCCTTACAGTGGGAACGAGGCCTCCTTTTGCTAACCCTAGTTCAGTGTTTTGTGCTAATATGTCTTCATAAATTCAAAACCTTTCCTGATAACTCAGCCCACGTTCGTGTACATCTCAAAATGTATACACAAAGTACAAAAGTATCCTAATTTCACGTTTTTTTTTGAAGTCGTCACAGGTTGCGCTGCTGTCTGTCGTTCCTAAACTGCCTTTTAAAGGGTGGCCGAGTAGCACTGGTCTCCAGGGGCTGGCATCACGTGTGTTCAACCCCACGTTCCAACACGGGCCCTGCCCGGCAGAGGCACGAACGGCAGCAGCGCCCGGCACCCTGCGGGGCAGGGACGCGGCGGGGGCGCGCCAGGCCTGCCGCCCGTGTCTGGCCGCTTGCGGCTGCTCACACGTCACGGTCTCTCTGCCGGAGCCCAGAACTAAGCCCGCGTTTTCGCAACCTGAAGCTTGAGAGTGCTAATGGCAGACGGAAGGACGTGGGCCCCAAACTCCAAACACGCTGAGATGATGAGCGAGGTTTTCACGTAATCAAAGTCTTAAGGCTCTTCCTGGCACAGCCCCTTCGTTTTAAGGCTTCGATCTCAGTCTCCGGCCGCCCGTGTGGCTCCAGCCCCAGGAGGCCCGGCCGCAGCGGGGCGAGCGCTGCGGTCTCAGAGGAGCCGGCTCTCTCCCAGGAAAGGCACGGTCAGGACGGCCAGTCTCTTGGGAAGAGCAGCTCAAAGGCCGCAGCAGCAGAGGCGGGACTCATCTCGGAAGAGAACCGGGCCGGCAGAGGGCACAGGCAACCTAACTCTCACCCAAGTGCGGCTCGCTGTGCTAGCGCGGACAGGGTTTGCCTCCTCCGGCAAAGGGGAAAACAAATCTCCATGAGAGAACAGTGCTCGGGCTGTGACAGTAAGTTCCCTGGAGACAATTTTTGGTTCATTTAAACACAACGGTGAGAACGCAGACTTTGCTTAGGTACGAGTCATGTTAGCTTTCACACACCTTAAGAACCGAAACACAGGGGAACCTGCTCTCACTAAGTCTCCCCGATGCCAGTTCTACCTTCGCTCTCCCCTCTTCCCGCCTCTATGCGCCCCCAGAGGCGCGCTGCCTATGGCTGAGCAGCCCAAACAAGCTTTTGTCCTCCCGGCCACCTCTGTCTTAGACACCCACCCTCCCACCGAGCCCGCTCCTCCGGCGCCACTGAACGCCGGGTCCACTCGCCGCCCCTCCTCAGGAGGCTGTGAAATTCCCAGGGTGACCAGTCCTGGTGGAAAAAGGACTCGAGAGTCTGCAAAGTGCTCCCGGGAAACCCACAGGTGTGGCGAAAGGACTCTAGGATGAACTCAGAACACCGATCCAGCACCGGCCCGCGCGGACGCCACTCCCGCCTGTCCTCTGGCACGAGAAGTGGGCCTGACCAGCTGGGCCCGCTGCGAGAGCGGGTGAGTGTGGGGGGCCGGCGATTCCGCAGGAGCGTTTCCGCGGCCTGAAGCTTACAGTCCTTCCTTAGTGTCTATGATGGAAAACACCAAAGAAACGCAAGGCCACCCTGTTCCCTACCACCAGGACTTGCTGCTGGCCACCGCCAATCCGTCTCATGCCATTTGGAATTGATTGTGCTGTTTCTCTATCTTTGTGAAAAAGTCTCAGTTACTCTGTGTCATGAGTTACAAGTGGGAGAGAGGCATCCTGTCTTCCACCAGCACAGTGTCCGCCCCGAACTGGTCAGTGCACTGCTTCACGGTGGCCAGGACACTCAGGAGCCGCTGGTCCAGGGCATCCAGGTGGGGCTCAGAGAGCACGGGGGAGATGGGGTCGTGGGCCATGGCGGATTTTAAGGCAGACTTCAGCACGCCATTCTTTAGGTAGTTCAGTCTGTTCCAGGTGGAAACGCGAATGCTGGAAGAGAAAGTTTTGGGGCGCGTTACTGAAGATCTCTCACTAGTGAATGGGTTTACAGCCCGCTTGACACACAAAGTAAAGAGATAGTTACACAGCCCAGGCATGGCTCAGCTGGTTGGGCGTCTTCCCGCAGAGCCAAAGGTTGCTGGTTCGACTCCCAGGCAGGGCACATGCCAGGGTTGTGGGCCTGGTTACCGGTCGGGGCACATGCGAGAGGCAACTGATCAGTGTTTCTCGCTCAGATGGGTATTTCTCTCCCTCTCTTTCTCCCTACCTTCCCTTCTCTCTAAATACATAAATAAAATCTTAAAAAAAAGAAAGAATTATATAAAATACCTCAACTAAAACATCATTATGAGTAAGTCACACGATCACATCCTGGTATTTTTCCTAGGTAATCGATGAGAGGTAATGCAAAGATTCACGTCTGTTCATTCATAACAGGGAAAATGTGAACCAATCTCATTGTCCAACAACTGGCACGTTACGGCTCATCCATTCATGGAAATGTCACACAGACATTAAAAGCAGCACAGAAAGTGTGGTGGCATGGGGAAATGCCCATGATATGACGTTGGGTGCAGGTCAACACCCGTGAGTGAAAACTGTCTCGCTCAAACTCTGTGGGGAAAGACGTGTGTACACTCACACACACGCGTACACACACACACACACACACACACACACACGTGATCAGAGTGAAGTCACTACACTGCTGACAATCTGTCCTCACATCTCAATGGGTGTCTTTAATTTCTTCTGTTCGTGTTTCTGAATTTTACAAAGGTTCTGCCCTTCACATTATGAGTAAGAAAAGTTTACTGGGAGGACGCCTATTTTCTGTAACTACTCCTCCCACTGGGGAGGTCCTCCTGTTTCACCCCAGCAGAAAGTGCCGTCTCGCCCTGGCTGGCATAGCTCAGTGGATTGAGCGTGGGCTGCGAACCATAGCATCGCAGGTTTGATTCCCAGTCAGGGCACATGCCTGGGTTGCAGGCCACAGCCCCCAGCAACCGCACATTGATGTTTCTCTCTCTCTCCCTCCCTCCCTCCCATCTCTAAAAAACAAACAAACAAACAAACAAACAAACAAACAAGAAAAAAAAGAAAGTGCCGTCTCGCCAGGGTGCTGTGGGAATTACAAGGTGCGCGGGAAAGCTGGGCTCTGTGAGCGGCAGCCTCTTCTGCAACTACGTGAAGAGCACGGATGGGTCTCTGGCTGAAGCGGAGCGGGGGAGGGTTCGAGCAAGCACAGAGGCAGCGTGCTTTTGCTATTTTAAAATACGCTTACAGATGCCCGAGCGTCAGAGCTCCCCGTGTGTGTGGGGGCGTGGCTGGCTGTGACCTGCTGTAACCACAGGACGGGTTCCCTTCCAGCATCTCCCTCTCCAGCTGTTTCTGGCTGTTGCACAGGGACTGGCAGTGTGAGGGTGAGCGTGTCATGTACTGCTGTGCCCTGGCTCGGTCCCAGAATGGGCAGGCCCCTGGGGATCTCAGAGCCTCGGCCTGGCCTGGTGAAAACCATCCCGAGGCCCTCTTGACGTGGAAACCAGAGCCCCAAAGGCCACCTGCCTATTCTGGAGCCCCCGTCCCCTCTGCAGGCCCATGGATATGACTTGCCTGCAGCCTACAGGGTTTCTGCTGAGTCCTCGCTCTGTGTGCCATGCCACCAGACGCTGCCTGCCCATCCCCTGCCCACGCTCCTTGGGCTGCTCCCTGCCCTCCAGGGGGCGGACCCACACCTTCTCCACTGAGGTCCCGACCCCAGCCTCCAAGTTCATCTGCAGCCCCAGTGTTCTGTGACGTCACTCCTGCATCACAATGATACTCTTCTTTACACTCGACTTTCTGTTTAACCCGCTCTGTCTTTGTATGTCCTGGCTGGACCAGACTGACACCACCAAGTGTTAATACAAAAACATCTCCCTTCAAAGGTTGTTTCTGATTGGATGTATCACCTCTTCCTAACATTTATAAAGATAATTAAGGGCTGCTTGGGTAGA
This sequence comes from Tonatia bakeri, assembly GCA_004024845.1. Taxonomy (NCBI): domain Eukaryota; kingdom Metazoa; phylum Chordata; class Mammalia; order Chiroptera; family Phyllostomidae; genus Tonatia; species Tonatia bakeri. The sequence goes on along the minus strand of PVIA01000610.1, from coordinate 143,787 downwards.
CTTTCTGCAGACTATTTTTGTGGTTGAAAGAGAAGAAAGAAGAGAAGCAGACCCACTGCCCGGAGGGGCCACCCTGCATGGCCCCAGGGGCCCGGGAGCCGCCCAGGAGCAGGAGGCGCCCTGGACACGCACGTCTGCGCGGGCTCCAGCTGACTCAGTGCCCACGTTAAAGTTTCACCGGCAATCACGGCCCAAAAAGGAGATCCTGAGAGCCCGGTCTCTATCTCATTTTCCTGATTTACTTTTTAATTTCTTTGTTCTCTAACATAGACTTAAAAAACTCAGTTACTAAATACCTACGGGAAACATTCCTTTGGTTTATACAATTTCAAATTACGATGCACAAACCACAGGATGCCCGGGGAGGTGAGTGCAAGGGTGTGAAACTGTAAGGTGAGCGCCGTGCAGCGACCAGAGACACAGACGTGCTACCAGGGCATCCAACCCGCAGCCCGAGGGCCGCCTGCGGCCCGGGATGGCTGTGAATGCGGCCCAACACAAAATCGGGAATTTACTGAGGACACGATGAGATTTTTTTTGTGATTACGTGTTGTAATGTATTCAGTGTGTGGCCCAAGAAAACTCTTCTTCTTCCAGTGCGGCCCAGAGACACCAAAAGGCTGGACACCCTGATGACTAGACCTTGGCAGGGGGAAGGGGAGGGCTATATTCGCTATTAAAACAGACACGGACACACATTAATGAACAGATGGAAAACTCCTATTCGCACAAACTGGAAATGAGTTCTGAGCACTGGGTTGGAGCCTCCCCTGTCCTCGACCTGCCACCTCAGGACCCTGAGGGTTCTGGGTCCACCAAAGGCACAAGAAGCGTGGCTCGGGATCAGGGAGCCTTATGGCCGCGAGCACCGAGGCCCTAGCGCCTGAGCCCGGCCCTCGGTGTGCGTGACTCACATGCAGCACTGGTAGAGCGGGGCGAGGATGCTCCTCTCATCCAGCGAGGGGTTCCCAAAGCTGAAAAGGAAGGGAAACCTGAGTGAATTAGGTGGAAGCGCCAGTGCCCTCCTTAGAACCAAAGCAAAAGCAAACTGCAAGAAACCCGACTGGACCCCGAGTGACGTCCTGCTCCCGCAGCTCAGTCACCTGAATTAAAACTGAGCAGGCGCGCTCGACAACGCACAGGATTCCGAACGTTAGCGTGACAGCACGAACCACAAACACACCCCTTTGCAGGGACCCCCTTCCCCTGACAAGGCACAGCGTGGTGCCGAAGCAGGACCGTGACAACGCAGACCAGTGGGGCAACCTGAAGACCTCTTAACCAGAAAAAACTTCAAGGGTAGGCAGAGAAATACGGGCTCTTCATATGAGGTTCCTGCCAACAAGCAGGTGGTCGTTACTTGTAAAAAGAAGTTACAGCCCTGGCCAGTGTGGCCCAGCAGGTTGGGCGTTGTTGCCCCGCAAACCGAAAGGTCGCAGGTTCGATTCCCAGTCAGGGCATATGCCTAGGAATGTATACAGCACTGGCTCCCACCTGCTCTGCTGGGAGAGGGGAGAGGGAGAGGCGGCGTTTGCTGGCCTATCACTTTCTGTGGCTGTCACCCCTGCCCAAGCACGAGGCACTTGGTGCTCAGTGTCAGTGGTTAGCAAGCGCTGCCCAAGCATTCTTTGCCGAGGACGCACATCCCAACTTCATCTCAGTAACCAGTGTTCACCGTGGCGACCCGGACAGTTCTGGCTCTGAAGAAGCGCCCTATTCAGGGCGAGTGAAAGTGTGACGCTGATGGGCACCGTGGAGGACGCAGAGTGCAGACCGGAAGTGCAACGTGCTCTCCAAAGAACTCAGACTTAAAACATAAAGATGGTCCGCCCTGGTTGGTGTGGCTCAGTGGACTGAGTACAGGCTGCGAACCAAAGGGTTGCCGGTTCAATTCCCAGTCACAGCAAATGCCTGGGTTGCGGGCCAGGTCCCCAGTAGGGGGCATGGGAGAGGCAACCACACACTGATGTTTCTCTCCCTCTTTCTCCTTCCCTTCCCCTCTCTCTAAAAATAAATAAATATAACCTTAAAAAATTAATGAAATTATGTTTTTCAAGATAAAAGTAACTTGTCTTTATATATAATCACTAAGCAACCCCTTTTCCTCTCACAGTAGTGAAAGTCTGGCCCAGACTACGGTTGAAAATTGTAAAACAACTCCGACCAGGTGGTCAGATGGCTGGAGGGCCGACCTGCGCACCAGAGTGGAGCAGGTTTGATCCTGATCAGGGCGCGTGCAGCGGGCAGCTACCGACGTTCCTCTCTCTCTCCTGCCCCCTTCCTCTCTCTCTAAAATCAATAAACATATCCGTGGGTGAGAGTTAAAAAAAAAAAGACCAAAAAAAAACAGCCTATCAAAAAATTAACCTTTTAAAATTTGCATGAACCTTTGGATGAAATAAGTTTAACAGTAGTCAGATTTCATGTTCTATTAAAAATGTATTTCTCAAGATTCTAAACATGACGGTTAAGAAAGAATGATATGAGCAGTGATAAGTCGAAGGCTTGTTTCTAGTTGTCTGTGAAGAGAATCACAGTCTTTAACTCCTGGGGAAAAAACACTTCTCCATGTTCTAAGGTCCGCAGACCCCCGAGGGTGGACGGAGGAAGGGCAAGCCTGAACAGGCGGGAAGATGGGCCGCCAACCGCGAAGACCCCGAGCAGAAAGAAGCAGAAAGTGTGCCTTCTGTCAAGTGCGTCCAGGTTCTTCCAGGACAGCCTCGTAGACGCCCTTGTTGTCTGCACAGAAGCCCCCCCGACCAGGGCAGTGCCTCCTGCCAGGCCTACCTTTTGGCATTATCGAGGAGGATGAGCATGCTGGCGCCCTCGTCGTCCTGGAAGCTCTCGTAGTGATGGCGATCGGCGTTGCCGATCAGGTAATCAAAGACGGCGGTGTCGATGATGTCCAGGAGACGGGGGCCAGAGTCGTAAGGGGACGTTTTCTTCACGGCGTCGCAGTAGCTCTCGTCATACTCCCACCTGGAGGCAAGGGGCATCCCTCACTGAGAGCCAACGCCGCCCGGCGCTGTCTAAACACGGGGGCGAGGCTCCTGCCCGGCAGGTCTGCCCCGGCCCTCCACCGTCCTCTCTGGCCCTGGCCGGAACCCCTGCCTGCATCCAGGGTCGGCGCTGGGCCAGGTGCAGGGGGGAAGGACGCAGTGGCCCCCAGGATCTTTACCTGGCCAGCTTGCCCTCTCGGTAAGTCCTGCCCCAGGGGTGTCGGTGCTTCTGTAGCGGCCACACATCCGGAAGCCACAGCGTGACAGACCCCTCCATGGTGTCTCCGTCAGCACAAGCTGGCTCCGTCTCTCGGCAGTAGTAACACTTCCCATAGAAGCAAGTATTGTTTCCTAATGGAGAGGAAGTGAAATACACTTCAGAACAGAAAAGGAAGATTCCAGATTCTGCCCGATGAAGTAAACGGATACAGTGAAAACCAAGATCCTGAACTCACGTGTAAAACGCACAGGAAGTGAAAGCACACGGTGCAACAAAAATTCCACGGGGAGAAAAGGACACATGGGAAAAAGTCTGTCTCCCTTTCTCTGCGTCTTCCTACCCGCTCCCTCTCCAGCAGCCCACGACTGCCCAAGCATGTTCTGAACCCACTGTTAGTGACAGTGCTGCGGAAAAGCACTGGCCCTTGTGCTTTCTCAGAGTGCCGGGAGGAAGGAGACACGGCATTCCCCGGGGCGGCAGGGGCGCGGACCAGCGGGACACGCTGGACAAGGGGCAGATTCATGTCCCGGGCCGGCCAGAGTGGACGGTGTATGAGTTCATCACACTACTCCGAATGATGCACAATTTAAAACTGATGAACTGTTTATTTCTAGAATGTTCCATTTAATATGTTTACCACATTCTTTCCACTCTAGACTAACTCTCAAATCTCCCTAACCCCTGTCCCTGCTTCCCTCTGACTCCTACTGCACGTGAGGTGCTCCCCCTCCCAGCTCATCCCCGACAAGCTGCCACGGGTGGCTTTCTGAACTTCAAGCCTGACTTTTCCATGCCCAGACCCCTTCAGTGCCCCCCCCCCCCCCCAGTGCTCCAGGAGAAAGCCTCAACTGTGGGCCGGGGCACAAGGCCCCTCGGTGAGGCTGCCCTGACCACCTGCCTTACTCAGCCCCGAGGAGACCCTCACCTCACAGCAGGGGACCTCCAGGTTCCTGCCATCCACCCGTAGGAAGATCCACTGCCCCCAGGCACCTGGGAGCAAGCTGCCGACCTGCTTCTGTACGCCCTGCGGCTCTGCAGTTCCTAGAAGCCAGGAGCTGGCCTGCTCAACGAGGCCCCATTCAACTTATTCCCCACGCCCCTCTCCCAGCTCCCCTCCAATCTTCTCCCTTCTCACCTGCGGTGAGAAAGGTGCTCAGCAGCTGCTCCGTGGCGACCGGCTTGACCTCCGTCCGCAGATTAACGAACCTGCCAACCACCAAGGGGGCTCGGCGGAAACCCAGGATCCTGGTTTGGGAGGTGAAGAGGAGAAAGATCTCTGGGGATGTATTTTAAATAGCAGTCTTAAAAATCGTGGTTAATCATGTTAAATGTGTAAAGGAACTGTTGACCTGTGGGTAAATATTTTTTAGAGGCACAGATATTTATGAGTTTAGCATCAAGATGGATGTTACACACACTTCAGCAAAAAGGATAAGGCAAACCCGGCAAGAGGGGATAAGTGCTTATTCCAAGGAGTGGGTATGTGGGTTCATTTTATCCTATTCTCTCCACTTTTGGTGGTTGAAAGTTTCCGTAATAAAAATTTTAAATAAATTTCAACAAAGCATTAAAAAAACTGGGTCTAAATCCACACTTGGGTTCGAAGCTTTGGACAGAACAGCACGCTGACAGAAGACGATGCAGACTAATCTACAAGGACAAACCCACAGGACAAACTAAACACAGATACATCTGAAGACACTTCTCTGCAATGGTCTGAAAGTACGGCTTTATGGATGAGCACAATAATTTTTTTAAATGAAATTTCCTGTCTAAGAAATACATGTTCACTGAAGAAAAGTCAGAGGGGCAGGACTTGGAACATTCAGAAACGTTATAATGAAGAAAACAAAGACCCCCCATAACAGACCCTATTTTTCACTGGTCATTACGGCCTGACAAAGCCTTTAAAAATGGCTGTGTGGTGCAGTGGTTACCTGAGAGGATGGGGGTCGGGGGAGGAAGAAGAGGGCAGAGGGGTCAACGGCAGGGTGACAGAAGGAGACGTGACTCTGGGTGGTGAGCACACAGTGCAATACACAGACGATGGGATGGTGTGTCACAGAACTGTACACTTGACACACACAGTCTCACTAACTAATGTCGCCCCAACAAATTGAAACAAAAAAATGTTTTAAGGCTGTGTAATAAAAAGCCACTGCTCAGGGCTGCTGACTAACTCTGTTTTAAACTCAATCTTGGAAAAGCCACAAAACAAGGAGATTGACAGATTTGTCAAAATAACATAAAAATAGAGAGGACCTCCTGAGGCCAGAGAAGGTAGTCAAATCCTAATGAAATGGAGAAATAGCAACCCAGAGCGGAAGAGTGTCAGGAGCCTCAGATGAGAAAAAGTTGGGAAGAACCTTTCCTCCCCAACGCCTGCTGCCAGGCCAGAGCCCGGCGGCGGGCTCGGGGACAAGGAGCCTCATCTCAGCGGTGGCAGCGGATAAAGGGGCGGGGCACCGGCTAAGGAAGAGCTTCCCGATTTTGAGGTAGAGAAGGACTTTTGAATACAAAACCCCCCAAAGCACAAGTGATACAGTGAAACACTGTTCTATTTAATCAACTTCAAATGAATGACTTCTGTACAAAGGCTACTTCACTCTGAGCTAGGGACCAGGAGTTGCACTGTGAAAAGATTAAGGAGACACTACGTTCTGCCAGTTATTGGGGAAATGCAATAACGTACCGAGACAGCACACCACACGTTAGGGTAACAAACCCGGTGTGCTGGGCAACAGGAAACACGGGCACGGGCGTGGGAAAGTGACCGGCACACGCTGCTGGTGCCTGTCGACAGGGGAAGAGGAAGGAAGGGGTGGGCGATGGAGGAAAGCGGGAAGAAGCGAGGCCCTGGCAAGACGGACTCTGGTGTGCCAGCGAGTGCGGAGCAGGGTCTACCCAGCTCTTTCCCACGGGGCCTTACAGAGGCACGAAAATCCACGGAATTGTGAACGAACATTGGTTTAACCTCTTCCATAGCATTAGATGCTTTTTAAATTGCTACCAGTTTTTCACTTCTGAAGACACTATAGCTGACTGTGGTATACGTATCTTTGAACTTCTAATTATTTCTGTAGGGTCCCTTCTAGAAATATCTTAAATATTTGCATAACAAGGTATTACTCATTCAAAGGTTATGAACGTTAACGTCTTGACACATAAGGCCAGAGCTCTTACCAGGAAGACTGAACAATTAACAGTGCCAGACGCAGCCTAGGAATCTCAATGTGTTCCTGCCAGTGAAGTTTTATTTAAAAACAGAAACAAAAACTTTGCCCTTTCAGCAGGAAATAATAGTATCCCAGTGTTTCAGTGTTCCAGTGTTACTGGTGGGGACGAGCCCCCTCTCCATATTTATCAGCAACCAGAAACCTCTATTCCGCCAACGGTGTCCTCAGACCGTTTTCCTCTCGAGTTTGAGCCCACGTAGAGATCCGTATAAATGTTCCTATATTAAGGCTACATGCTCAGATTACATTAGAGTCGGGTATTTTCTCCTGGCTTGTTTGCATTTAAGTTTTGTTTAATGTTTCTTGAAGGGTGAGCGATTTTTTTTCTTATCTAGTTGAGTCTACTGAGCTTTTTCTTTGTGATTTTTTTAGATTGTTGCTTTCATGCTTAGATAATCCTTCCCAATACAGAAAAAGACAAAAATTCACCTTAATTTTCTTCCAATTTCCTTACAGATTCATTTAAAAAACACTGTGAGCATTTCTTTAAAAGTCTGTCCGTGTGCCCTCACGAAAGAGCAGGTCAGAAGCACAACTGGGGTACTAGACAGTTCACTTGCAGGGTTCCTGACGAAAAACACACATTTTCCTAGTTAACTTATACATTCAGAATTCACGTGCATTTTTATTCTGGCATTATTCTGGTTATGGAAGCTGTGCCTATCTTACATGAAGGACAGTAAAATTCATTAAAATGTCATGCTATCTGTCTCTAGCACATGGGGACAAGCCGGTATGATGTCCCTAAAACAAACACGGGACGGTGTCACCAGGCTCAGTGAGCGCCCAGTGCAACTCAGGACTTGCGTCCAAACTCTGGCTTTCATCCTGCCACTGCACTCACTAATAACACCTTTGCTCATGATAATGACAGAGGGCAGACCAGTAGGAAATGACCTGAAAAAGCCTGGGGTAAGAGACTTACTTTGGTCTTGTTTCCAGCACCACCCGAGTCATGAGGCCCTCGTGCAAGTTCAATGGGATCAGTCAACCAGCTGTGCCCAGCAGGTCGCAGCCGAAGCTGTCAGTGGTGCAGCCTCTGAGGGAGTGCACACGCCCCCTCTTCCAGGATGTCTTTAAAAGGCAGCAAAATGCAGGCAGCCTGCTGTGATCAGACCCACCTGTCCAAGTGAAAGGCAGCCACCTCTGCGTTGTGTCTGTCGTAACCAGCGTAGGGCTCCCCTTCCACCACGTAGTCTCGGTGGTACCTGCGGAGCGCAAGGTGGGACAGAGTCACGTCAGCACCCCGGGCGGCAGCACGGGAGAACGCCGGCAGGCCCGGTTCTGCCCCAGAACGCCTTCTGTCGACGCAGAGGTCGACGGGGACAACCCGGGTCAAGGGGGGTGGTGGCTGAGGGCGCAGTGATGGAGGAACCAGGGCTCTGCCTCGGCGATCACACGGGGACTCAAACAGGGGAGAGGTCACCTTTGCCTCAGCTAAAAGACTCTCCACATGGTTTGAGGAAAACTCTGAGGCCACTTTCTGGGAGGCAAGGACTACCTTCGTGTCCCCACAACAGTGGCAGAGTGGTGCTTGAGAAGTGTTTACTAAAATGTTTATTAGACTGAACCTAAGAAATGAAGGAAAAATGTGATTAAAATGTTTGTTTACCAGAATGGCTACGGAAAAAGGCTCATGAGAGAAGTTTGAATTTCCTAAGAAAAAGCAGTCCTGACACACTTCAGTTTTCGTCATCGTGCAGGCAAAGGTGCATTTGGAAAAAGCTGTCTGAATACCCACTCTCTTTTCCCATTCAGTTTACGATGACGTCATGGAAGAGACGCTGGCCCGGAGGGACAGCCAGGTATCCGGCTACATTACCTACCTGCGTCACCGGGAGCAAACCCTTCCGTCTGGGTCTTGCATTCCTCACCTACAGTATTAGCGGCCTGACTAGGAGGTCATTTCTAAGACCTGTTTCGCCTCAAAGTCTCTTTTGATGATTCTGTATCACACACATGACATAAAGGATAATGAGAACTGGCACACTTCCTTCTGCTAGTCATAGAAAGAGATACAGTTTAAACCTGTTAATTAGGAAGAAAAAGACACTTAATTCGCCTGTGACCTCCACTGTTCGCCTGCATCCCCTGGCCCGGAAGGGCGCCCAGGGGCCGCACCGGGCACTGGCGGACGCAGGCACAGGGACTGCCGCAGAGTTGCTCGGCTGCGGGCCCTCGGCTCTCCGACGCGGAAAAGGCTGGGCAAGTGGGAAACGGAGCAGGGGAGGCAGCGGCCTCCAGCAAAAGTGACTGTGGAACACAAAGTGGAAGCTTGTCCACCAAACACACTGACCAAGGCAAAGTGAGAAGGGCTAGAAGGCAGCCACGCACCAGCACCCGGCTGCACACCTGCTCCTTCCGAGCACTGCCCACACACTCGAACGCTGGTTTCCGTTCTAGGGCCAGAGCACTGTTCCGGCGATCAGGGACCCCAGCGGCTCCCTCCAAATTGAAAGTCTCAATTTTTAAACAGGACAGCAGGCAAAACTGCCCCTTCAAGCGCCTCTGTCTCGTTACAGCTGCGGGCCGGCGTCAGCTGGGGGACAGGCCTTGGACACCTGCTTGGTGGGGCTCCGGTGGAGCCACAGGGACGGAGCGGCGGTGCGTAGTCCGCTCCTCTCCGTGAAAGAGAGCTTTCCGACACATGGACAGGCCCTCGGCGGGGAGCGGAAGACCCTAGAGGGACCTGGACTCTGGGAGTGGGTGGGGAGGGAGGGAGTGGAGGGAGAGGATGGGCCAAGAGTCGGAAGGTCCGAACCCTCAGCGCGCGCTCCACTGCCTGAACTACCGGGACGCTGGGTCTTGTTTTGGCCCCCGTGAAGGGAGCAGCTGGGCCAGCTGAACTCCAGGGTCCCTCTCAGCACTTCCCATGACCCCCCCAGTCGGCCCACTTGCCGTCGCGTGCCTTCTCACCATCACTGTGGTGTGTGCCTGTGACAATCAAGTTACTTCCAGAATGGGCACGGCTACCTTGAAAAAAATCACTTTTACAACGTAGGGCAAAACCTGTCAGTAAGAGCGCCGCTGTATTCCCACGTGTCGTCTCTCCCATCCCCCGCCGCTGGGAGCGGGACAGGGACAGGCAGGCTCCGGCAATGAGGGAGTCATGGTGGCTGTTACAGGAAGGGGCACGTGTCACTTCGCAGTGAGGACCCGGCTCCTCCTCTCAGCTCAGTGATCCATCTCAAGTCCCTGACACGGCAGCCAAATTCATACAGTAGCGGCCAACGAGTCACTCCTACCGCCCTGGTGAGGGGCGTCAGAGTGTGACCAAGGGCAGTAACTGGCACCCACTCCAGCACTGAGGGGTGCTGAGGCCCCAGGTCAGAGCAGCGATGCGCTGGGGGTGTCGGGACTGGCGTCAATGTCCATGAGCATTTAAACGGGCACCCCCACCCCCAGCCTGAGACAGCGCCAGGCGCAATGAGCACAGGTCAGGGTGCTCAGGGACTCAGAGCGCTGCCTGCCCGGCAGGGGCCGGTGCAGCTCGCTGGGTCTGGGAGGACACAGGCAGTGCAGGAGGTGGAGAGGGCGGAGGGCCAGGCTGATAGCAATCTGGAGCTGGGTCCAGAGGGGAAGACTGGACCACGGGGGCCCCTCCAATTTGTGGGACCCCAATACAGGAGGTCTCTGGCTGCCCGTTAACTCCGAAAGCTGCACAATGAAGGGCGCGGACCCCACCGCTCGGGTCACCGCTGAAGTTTGTACATTTTACCCCATGTCCTTCTCCCACTTTGTCCAGCAGGACACCCAGAGAGACGGGTTTTAATTCTTTCGAAAGCTCCACCGAGGAATAAAAATATTTTAGTGCACAGAAAATTTTAGACATTATAAATTTTGAGAAAATTCACTGGTAACTAATTCCTGGCAAATAAATACGAATCACCATGTTAACCTATTTCAAATTCATATACTCACAGACAACTTAAAAAAAATTTTTTTATTCCTGGCTGGAGGACATGCTTGTTTATTTTAGAGAGAGAAGTGGGGGGAGGTGGAAAGAGGGAGAGAGAAACATCAATCAGTTGCCTCCCACACTTGCCCCAACTGGGGATCAAACCTGCAACCTGGGTGTGTGCCCCGACCGGGAATCGAACCCACAACCTTTTTGGTATACAGGACGACACTCCACCAACTGCGCCCCCTAGCCAGGGTTCACAGAAAACTTTTTAAGAAGTTAATTATACTATAAATTGAAATACAAATGATCTCTGCAGATCCTTAGGAAGTCCACAGGGTCACTGTTTAACACAGAGTCCACTCTCCAGCTCGAGCTGGAGACTGAGGTGACTACCACGGCCCCGCTCGCTGCTCGGAGTAGGCGAAAGGAACAAGGAGGCGCCACTGCACACCTGCCGGAGCGGCCGAGACCCCAACACAGACCCCGCAGCGCCGGCGGGGATGCTGTGGGGCAACAGAAGCTCGCGTCCACCGCTGGTGGGAGCACAAACCGGGCGGCCACTCTGGAAGGCAGTTGGGCAGTTCCTACAAAATTAAACATATTGTCCCCATATGAGCCAGCAATTGTAGTTGGAATCCTACCTTTTCAGATCGGCTCCTTGGTATTTAACCAAATGAACTAAAAACTAGTATCTACACAAAAACGTTTATAGAAACTTTATTCATAATTGCCAAAACTTGGGAGCACCCAAGATGCCCTTAGGTAGGTGAGTGGATAAGCAAACTGCAGTAATACCGACCATGGGACATTATCCAGCAATAAAAAGAGACGAGCTATCAGGCCACAAGAAGACCAGGAGAAACCTTAAATGCATGCTGCTGCGTGAAAGGAGCCGATCTGAAAAGGCAGGATTCCAGCTACACGTGTACTCTCGGAAAGACAGTAAAAAGCTCTGTGGTTGCCAGGGGTTGCTGGGGGCAGTGAGGAGGGAGGGAGGGGAAGCTATTCCGCATGAAACTGTAATGGTAGATACTTGTCATTAGATGTTGACCAAAACTCACGGAGTAGGCAACACAACGTGAACCTTAATGTAAACTACAGGTGGTGGTCAATGAAAGAACACTGGCTTACCGTTTATGACAAAGTACAACACAACGGGAGACGTTAGTAACGGGTGGAAGTGTGGAGGGGAGGGGGGAGTACACAGGAGCTCTCTGCACTTCCCCCTCGATTTTTCTGTAAATCTAAAAGTACTTTAAAAAAATCTATCAGCCCTAGCTGGTCTAGCTCAGTGGATGGAGTGCAGGCCTGTAAGCCAAAGGGCCACCAGTTCAACTCCCAGTCAGGGCGCATGCCTGGGCTGCGGGCTGGGTCCATGCTGGGATCCACGAGAGGCAAGCACACATCGATGTTTCCCTTTCACTTCCTTCCCCTCTCTCTAAAAATAAATGAATAAAAATTTTAAATAAATCTATTAATTAAAATAAAAACAGAAACAATACCCACATTAGGGGGGAAAAACCCTGGGTGAAAGCATTACAGCTTCCAGGATAAGAGGGATTTCGGCCATGCCAACTCTGGGCAACTCCTTCTCCGAATATGTAGTGATCTCGTCTTTCGCTGCCCACTGCTGGTGGCAGTTCCTTATTTCCTAGCTAGCTCCTTTTCTATCCCCAACATCTGGCACATACAGGTATTGGGGAAAGTTAAAAGGATAGCTCTAACTGTAAGAAGCTCAGTCTCATGTGAAATCGAATCATGTCCCCACGAATCTCCCTACTCGAAGGCTCACGGAACAAACACTGCGAGCGAGGTGAGACTTCAGAGACCTCCTGGTCCACCGCTCGGTGCGGAGGAGAAAACTGGGAGAAGGCAATGAACCCCTTCCAGAAATCCTGCTCCCCACCCCCACCCACCAGCACACACGACTCCCAAGACGAAGACTCACCGCTTAGGTTTGAAGACGACTTTCTGTCCTCCTTCAAGTATCAGTAAGGCTTTCAGTTGTGTCCCTTTGTAACCCACATCAGCTTTTACGACTTTCTTGGTGGCCATGGCATGCATGATCGCCCCCAGCTCTGGTGTCTCTTCGGGGTACACTTCCCGGGGCACCACCCACTGGGCTGCAATCTCCCAGGGAGACTGCAAGGTGTGGTCCAGCTTGGGCGCCAGCTCCACCCGCAAGCCAGCCATCATTCGGTGAAAAGCTTTCTGGTCCTCCCGGTTGGCGGCCGAGGAGTCTAAGTTGTCAATCAGGAAAACTTTGGTGAAGATAAAGATGACAAGGAGGACGGCTAACAGCACGACCCGCTGCTTCAGCTTCATGTTGGCCTCTCCCCTCGCCGACCCCCTCTCTCGGCGTCCGGAGCAGGTGGTGATACGGTCAGTGAGATTCCATGGCTAGACACACCGGTGCATTTCTTCAGGCGCGCCTCCCACGATGCCTGCAAGCCCAAGTGTAAAGCAGAATTCAGTCAGATATTCTGTTCTTCCCTGCTGAAGCCTTTGCAAGCCTGAAATGCGTTACTTACCCTTTCAGCCTTGCTGGTCCCATGCTCAAGAAGACCTGACAGTTTACAATGAACTAGTCCAGGGAGGGACTTCATGGGTAAGAACCAAGTACAATGGAAATTTAAAAGCAAGTGCTCCTGTTTTAATAGGATGCAGAGTCACCTAGGAGCCACTTGGACGGCTACAAACTTCTAAAAACCAAAACGAGGAGGAGGAAAAAAGCACAACGAAAGTAAAACATTCAGATATGCATAACTTCTTAACTTTCCTTTTTATCTTTCAAAATCCATAAAGGACTTTTGAACGTCCAAAACCACCAGTGTTTGGTAACTTTCCAGTTCTTATCTTCTCCTAAGATAAATTTTATGGCACACTGTAGACAAAAACTCCTAAAACAGCGCAGGGGAGTACAGAGGAGACTAGTGACTCCTCCTCTGAACCCAAGTTCCCAGCAATCATATCCGTCGTATGACATGTGCTGTATCTGCTGATCACGTATTTACATACAACACCCAGACACGTATCTCCACTTAATCAGCCTTCCGCTAACTAAATTTTAAATTAAAATCCTGGTAAAATATGGATAATCAAATCTGGGTAAATTAAGTAAAGGAAAAACACATCCCTGCGCTATCCGGCCGTTGGCAGAACGGGACTGGAAAGCTGGTGAGACCTGGCACTACAGCAACACGACCGAGTCTGGACCACTCAGGCACGTGCCATGCACTGATGCCGCAGACGGGGGGGCAGCGCTGCTCGGAGCGTGGGGCCACCCCCACTCCGTCAATCCTCAAGCTAAAATAGTCCAAATGCAAGATTCGCCTATGGGTGTCCAGAACATACAGTGCAGTGTCACCTGCACGCTGACAGGTCGCTTTCCACTCTGCAGGGCCATTTAAAACCACACAGCCCTGGGCGAAGAGGAAGACAGGAAGGTAACAGGGTGCGGCATCACTCTCCAATCCATTCAGCAACTCACACCACAAATCAAAGTAACAGCAATGTAAGAGAGAGGGCAACGGAGTCCGCCTGAGACCTCCCACCCAGGCTGGAGACCGCCCCCCAAGTAAGAGCCCAGACGCCGCCAGAAGCAGCGTGCTAGAGCCAGCGGTGTGTTCGGAGGGCCACCTTGAGGTGCGTCTGCGGGCACACAGTGCCCTCTCAGTGCTCACCCGACCACGCTTTTCACTTTAGTTTTCAAGGAGTGGAAAGTCAGAGTCAAATTCACGTTCTAATTACCTCCAGCCACCTGTTCTGTTTCAGCATCATCATTTCCCAGCGAGTACATAACACTATTAGCTGAAACAAAGGCAATTCAAGTGCATCCAAAATGTAATTGTGATGGTATCAAGATTGGTGTGAAACGCAGTAAAACAGTTCCCTGTGATTACCGAGAACGGCAACGCCGGGGAAGCAGATTGCAGAGATGCGTGCCAGTTCCACTCGACACACACCACACACATGCACAGCTCAGGCAGCGACCAGACGGGACACGGATGCCTCGTGGTGCTAGCCATCGCTGCCTCTGCACTTCTAGCTGCCATGACCGACAGCCCTGGTACAATTCTGGCCCCAAGGGGCCAGCCCAACAGCCTTGAACTGCTTCTGAAACACTCCTCAGAACTAAAGTCCAGTTAACCCACAAACTCCTAGGGATGCCGCTCGTCTGATGCAGAATAAGAGAAACTCCCTCATGCTACACAAACCTGTCATATGTCGACATTTAGAATTAAGGTTAGAAATACAGAGGCTTTTAACAAATCACCAATTTGGGACGTTCTAGCAGCTCTGAAATGCGGACAAACCCAACTCTCCAACTCTGCAGTCTGAGCGTGTGCTTTCAGGGTCTGAAATGTCACTGACCTCTGGAACAGGCTTCCGAACACACTCGTCACTTCAGGGCTGCAGCAAGTTCGTCCGCTCAGCAGAGAGGGGAACTTTTATCAAGTGAACTGTGACGACGTCAACTGTTAGACTGCTTCCCTGTTTACCTCTGCGGATTAGCAGTGCGGGCAGGTCTAAGGAAGAGGCTGGACAAGTTTTCGTGCTGTGATTAGTCGCCACGCCCGGGGAGAACAAGGTCGCCACACGGCACTGTTCTCTCCAACTGCCCTTCACCACCGCCACCGCCACCACAGCACAGCGCCTATCCCCTCCACCCGGGCCGCTGGAAGAACCACCTTCTGGGCCACCAGGTTCTCCCATCCAGGCTGACTATGCAGCAACACGGCTTCCTGATCAATCACACGCCATGTCTGACTGCTGTACACTCCTTAGCGAGGCATCAAACCCCACCCTACGCGGCCCCAGCCACTCACTTGGCTGGGCACCACTGTCTTCTCAGCTTCGACCTAAATGGACTACGAGCATGGTCTGGGCCCCAGTTCCCCACGTGGCTGACCTATGCCCTCGTCAATCCTCACACTGGAACTCCCTCAAAATTTCTCTTGCTCTTATCCTTTCTTCCCACCTTCTCCGGTTTAAAAGCCTGGTCTGTCTTTCAAGGGCCATCTCCAAAGCTGTTTTTGGGTCCCCCTCACACTCTGACCTCTCCCTCGAGACCACTACTTCACCACATTCTGCCTCGTCCGGTGTCTTCCTGTGCACAGCTGACTTCCCCTCTCAGAACTGTGGCTCCGTGGCAATCCTGGCTGTCGTGGCACTCCCTCCAGTACCCGGTACAGGAAGGGGAGGTGCCTTATGCACCCAAACCAAACAACTGCCACAATGAGGCTTTGCAAACACCTTAAGACTCATGCCAGTCTCCCTCACTACTTGGCATCAGCGAGGGTCGGCTCTCCTTAACCGGCTGCCCCCCTTCTCCGGCAACCCGCTCCTCCGCCTGCACCGCTGACACCGGCCGTTCCGGAAACACAAAGGTGGCTAAGAACTCAACAACATGGAGATCACAGTGGAATTTCTACAAGAGTGTATGAGTTTGCAAGAGTCCTCCTACTCCAGAAAAAGTGTACAATGTGGGCTCGTCCCACCGCTGGTGACGGCACGCAGCACCTCTGCATCCTTGGGCGGGGAGGGCGCCCAGACAGGCTCTCTGCGGGCATTATCTTCCTCTCTTGTTTGACACAGCAGCATGCCACACGCCCTGCAAACTGGGTTTCTAAGATCCCCCATCAGACACTAAGGAAATTAAAGCAGAATCACTGGGTGTATTCCAAATTATTCATGCAAACTTCACCTGCATTCCCAGGAGCCTCCGCCTGCCCTCGCCTCCTCTTGTAAATGCCTCCAACAGTGCAGCATTGTCCAGCTGAATTACGGTCACTCATTTTAATGCTTCTGTTATGTGGAACAGAGCCCACCGCAAAGTACAAACAGACTCAAGGTAACAACATGACTCAGAAAATGGTAAGTGTAAGAAGCAGTGCAGCCCTGGCTGGCGTAGCTCAGTGGATTGAGCTCGGGCTGCGAACCAAAGCATCGCAGGTTCGATTCCCAGTCAGGGCACATGCCTGGGTTGCAGGCCATGGCCCCCAGCAACCGCACATTGATGTTTCTCTCTCTCTCTCTCTTTCCCTCCTTCCCTCTCTAAAAATAAATAAATAAAATCTTAAAAAAAAAAAAAAAGAAGCAGTGCAGCCTGTGCCAGTGTGGCCCAGCTGGTCCCATGCACCAGATGGCTGGGGGTTCTACTCCCTGTTAGGACACATGCCGGGTTTCAGGTTCAATCCCCAGTCAGGGAGGGACCGGGGGCAGCCGTTCAGTATCTCCCTCTCACATCGAGGGATGTTTCTCTTGAGCAAATCAATAAACACATTAAAAAATCAAAGCATTAAATTAAAAAAAAGAGGCAGAGCAAGTGGTAGTCTTCACACTAAAAGCTGGCATAGACTCTCAGACTCGGTTTCTGGAAGGCAGACCTTTAGAAGGAATTTTCCTACTGACCCTGGTTTTACTCCCAGCTCCACCAGCTAAACAAGGCTTGCTGTGGAGGCTCTGTTTACCTTCATCCTACACACACACACACACACACACACACACACACGCAAACCCCATCCCACACATGACAACCTGGGACTATCACGGTGTCTGGGAGGAGAGCGACAGAGACACAGAAAATAGTGAGGTTCTAGTATAAAGTCCTCTGTTCAAGAACCGGGCTGATGTCTGGAGAAACAAGTGAAGAAAAACACATCTGTGCAGAGGTATGTAAGTCATCATGTGATAAAATCCGAAGCGTGTGGCTGCTGAGGAACGTGGGAACAACGGGCCAGCACTCACCATCCCACCTGGATGGAGGTCCCACAAGCTAGCAGTGAGGTTCCCAGCAGTGCCGCCTGAACCTCCCTCTGGTCACATGACAACCTCGCACGGCTTCCCTAAGGTCAGAGAGAGGAAATCCTAACCTTTGCTCAGAGCGACAAGTGAAAGCTTCAGTAATAAACCTTTTTTGTTTCCAATTCAATGGCCCAATCAAGCCTTCACCACATACACGGAACATCGCACGCCTGTGAGTGTCAAGTGCCACAGGGAAAACGTTCAGTATGAACATTTCACTGAGAGCGTGACTAACAAAAGTAATTTGTGGCAAAGAGGGTGCAATTGATTATAAAACTAGTATACGATCATATTTACTCACACAAGCTCCCTGCCCTGGACGCTGAGTAGGAATAACCAGGACCCTTTTACAAACTTCTTCAGTAATTATAGGTCTCAGCAAACCTCCGAAGGCTTGGTGAGCATTAAGAGGTAAGACCTGAATTTAACTGAAAGTTTTTGAGTGTCCACAAAGACAGACACCAACAGACAACTCCTCCACTCAAATGGGGGAATCTCTCTTCCCTCTCTCTGAATCCGAGCTGGCTTTGTAACTTGCTTTGACCCATGGAAGTAACTGTGTCAGTTCCGGGATGAGGCCTTAAGGGACCTGGCAGCTTCCACTTGGGACCGAGCCGCTAGGTAGAGCAACCTGGGCCAGACCGCAGATGGACGAGGGGCCTGCCCGGACAGATGCCTGGCCAGCCCCCAGCTGCTCTGGCCAACCCCGCTGAGATGCTGGACACGAAAGTGAAGCCATAGGGGCATCCCAGTTCCAGTTAGGACGCTAACTGAGTTCAGCCATACACGTGACCCCAGCCTACACCATGCGGGCAGAGAAACCAAGCAGCTGAGCCCAGCTGACCTACATAATTACAGGAAATAACAAATCATTGCCTTAAGTCACTAAATTTTAAAGTGGTTTGTAAACTCCAACATTCTCACATCTGTTCTGTCCATATAAATTGTTTCGGGGACCTTAACAATTTTGGGGGCGAAGACATAGGGAAACAGATTATGTGACAATAATCTATTCTCTCAGGGAGCGGGAAAACATTAAATTCCCTGTTAAATATAAATAAAGATCAAATTAATACAGTGTTAGGTCACAGCTGCACATTATTATTAATGACTTATCAAGTAATAAACTCATCATGAAGGTTATATGCCTTTTTCATTTCTTTTGTCTTCACTGAAGATGTTTGGAAAGTACATAATGAAGGACTCTTAGAGGTAACCAAAAATAGCAGAATCTCCGCTGGGTCACTAAACCCACTTAATGCTTCAGAGCAGTTGAGGCCGGCCTCACACGTACACTCACACAACTACACACACCCAGCTCACGCAGCCTGACCTTTATACTTCGACCAACGCATAAACAAACGCAAAAAGCACAACCCTTTAATATCAAAAAATGAGAAACACACACACTTGCACCCTGGAATAACAGGTCCGATATTCTGACCTTTTGTTTTTTGATTGGCAGCGACATTAGAGCATTCTGCCGTTATATTACTAACAGCCCCCTAGAAATGAAGCAGCCTCTCCTGATTGTTAGTAGCAATTTTAAGTAAAATCAAAAGCATTCAGAAACCTTTCCTCAGCACCGGGTGCTCCTGTGCACGAAGCCAAGCCTCCTCGACCCAGTGGCATCAAGCATCTGTTCCCCGAGCGCCTCCAGGAGACCAGCCCCCCTGCACTGCCGCCCCCTGCCGCCACAGCAGCATACTACGCTGCCTTTTCATCTTCAGACGGGAGCCTTCAACAGAACAACTTAAACCAAATAATAACGTTAATCAGTACCTGCACAGAGGTTTCCTATCCCTGCTAATTTTCCACTTAAGAAACGGCTTAATTCACCTTCTTACTCTGAACACAGGCTGGACTGTACGGAGGGCAAGGGCGCGTGCTAGGGCTCTGGGCGCCGGCTGCACCGCCTACTGGGGGACTTGTGAATGTGATTTCATGGCTGACCATGCCGCCCGCTGTTTCCTCGTATAAGAAATAAAGTAAGAACACTATTCGCTACCTCACAGAGTTGTTAAAAACGAACGGCATTATCACATGTACCGTGCCAAAATCGGTGGTGCCTGGACAACCCACGGTGATTGCCGGCTACTCATTCTCACCACATCAAAAACCCAAAGATGAAAACTTCCTCAGCGGAAAAGAACAACAAAGAAAAGAACCCTCACTGGTTCCGTGGTCATCTGGGTTCCAGAGTCAGGGGCTGACCACACTTGCTGCAGCACTGGGAACCGAACCCTTCCCCAACTCCAGCAGCCGAGCAGTCTGCACGCTGGGAGGCCTTCCCAGCCGGCACCACGCGAGGCGCAGGCTGGGGGGGCGTGTCGCTCCTCTGCAAAGATCGATTCTACCACCTTCAGTCTAGGAGAGGCAGATGCAGAGCAGGAACTTACTCTATTTCACAAAAAATGTTGCAAGAATGCCTTGCACGACATTTTTCAGTTTGGAAATGTAGCTGCGAGTTTTAAAGATAAGAGCTTGGCATGTCTTTAAGCCCTTAAGCCTTAACACAGGGGTGTCAAACTCATTTTCACGGTGGGGGGGGGCGGTGCCACATCAGCCTTGCAGTTGCCTTCAAACTGCCGAATGCAATTTTAGGACTGTACAAATGTAACTACTTCTTAACTAGGGGCAAGGAGCTCGTGCCAGCGGGTAGAAACAAGGTGCTGGGCGGCCAGATTCCCCCGCCACCTGTGCCTGAATGGTAACTTCAAGTTACAGGTATAGCACATCTAATTCTCATATCGTCCAAATTGGTCTGAGTGTGAGATTCTCCTCCTCGTTTCCACTTCCATGCACACACTTATGTGTGTCTGTAAACTCAGAATCCCTTTCGTGAAGTCCCCCAACAGCCCCCCGTGAGGGAAACCAACCTAGAACCATCACCAGGCACCGAGGAAGCATTAAGGCAGCCTTTCTTCCTGGGTGTGAGCGTTAAAATGAAACAGGCAATAGTGTTCGTTCCCTCTGAAAAAATTTCATTTCCTGCAACCCGTCCCATTGAAACCTTGATTTAGGACACCCTCTAATCCTCTTGCTTGAAAAATGAAAAGAAAATGAAAGTCTTTAGCTCATACCGTTAATGAGCTCTGTCCTCAAAAAGCAACACAGGGAGCGCTCCTGGATCCAGACGCTCTGGAAACACCTAAGCACGTGTATTCCTTTTCAGACGGGCCAGGAGCAGTGACCCTTCCCAGGTCCCAAGCATCTCACTGCTCTGCTGTCCGTGCACAGCCACCGAAGGCTGTGCTGAAAAATGCACCCCTACAGAATGCGAAACACCGAGTTTCAAGTAACACAACATCTTCCCTCGGATTTTCACGTTTTCTGTCTTTACTGTTCAGTTCACTGCAGTTCTTGCAAAGACATACACCTCATGCAACAATCACAATGCACGCTGTTTAACCTTATGTCCTGGGGGGCTAAGCTGACAGGCCACAAGTCAGCTGAGAAAGAACCTCCAGCAGGCCTGTGCTGACTTTCGGCTGAGTGGCTCCAGCCACGATCCCTTGACTACACACACACACACACACACACACACACACACTCACACACACACACCCTTTTTGGGTGTGCCTGTCTCCTCTTCTACTGTGAGTTCCTTCAGGACTGGGGACATGTTTGCTCTTTGTACTTCCAGGTAAGCTAGCACAGTGCAGGGGTACATGAGAGGTCCCCCAAAAATGCCTGCAGCATAAAAGGAATGAAGAGCAAGGAGGAGAGACCTTCAGGGTTACAAGAATTTCTTCAGCTCTTTGGTGAAGGCACTTTTTACAGACGTAGAGAAGCTAAGACCTGAAATGAATCCAGACATATCGCGTAGAGTAAAGAAATGCAGAAACAGCAATTACGTATACAAATTTTATACACTCAACTTTAAATCGCTGCCTTCTGTATACCCTTCTTCCAGCTCTCAAAGCAGTGCCATTATCAGCCTGGCCCCTGGCACCAGCTGGGACTGGCAGTCAGGATGACCCGGAAGCGCTCACAGAAGACTGGAGATGGCTGAAGACACTGCCCAGGAGCAACACGGACGGGGCTGGACCCAGAGTTTCAAGTAGTACTGGCAATGCTTTCTGAAGTGAGAACCAACACTCGTTCCTCACGTCATGTTCTTTTTGTCCACAGAGAGGACTGCGGGAACACAAATGCACCTACAGAGACCAAGTTCACTATCTAAGCCACAGACAGGGAACAAGAAACAAGCAAAAGGCCTTGGGGCAGCCAAAACAGTGGTCACCAAGTCCACCCAGGAACAGAGAAGAGGCTGCAGACCTCACTAAGCCTGCGCAGCTGTTTCACGTTCCATTCCAGGAAGCAGGGTTGCTCCACGGAGGGCTAGAAGCTGCAAGTTAGAACGAGGGCAGCAGGGACGAGAACAACAGCAAGAGCACAGCTGTCCCACCTCGGAATGAAGAGACAGACGGACTATGAAGAGCAGATTCAAGAACTCAGTAAGCACATGGGGCAAACAACCTACACATTTCAATGGCCTCAAAGCCCCACTCCGTTACTGTTGGTAACGGATGCTAGTAATGACCTTGAGTCAACAGAACAAAGGTTAAACCACACTGTCTAAAAAGCAAACAAAGCATATAATACACTAAAATTTTTTCCACAAAAGGTATAGTTAAAATAAGAATTTCTGCACATAATACCTCATTCCCTAAATCGCAGACAAAACAAAACGCTGCTCTACACATCCACGAAGCAGAAAGCTGGCACCTGAGAGCATGAGTGACAGACTTGGCTGCCTCACCTGTACTTACTTCTGTCACACACTCATCATTTCATGTTCCTTGACCTCCTTTTATATAACATACCCAAATGGACAGGGTGTTTACCTTACCAGAAAGTACTGACCCCAAACACACACGGAAGCTTAGTACCCCTTTTCGACATCAGCCTCCACTTCTTATACTGGGGTGACAGCTGCACCCCCGCCACGGCTCACCGAGCCCCGAGCCAGGCCCTTCCTCTCTTGCATGCGGCCAAGAAAGATGGAACTACGTTGGATCTTTGCGCCAGAGCCTCTCCTAGGTGGCCCAAGCAGTTGCGCTGGCACTGTGTTGCTCAGAGGCCAGTTTCGGCTGCAGAGTCCGGTCTTCCGTTCCGCACCCCAGGTCTGTGCTAATGAATTCCTCGGGGGTTACAGAGGCAGTTCAAGGAAGGAAAAGAGAGAGAAGTGTGGAATGAGGAGCTGCTGGAGAAGCACTTCAGGGAGGAATAACTCTCCACTCCCACCCCCAATATAAGGGACAAGAAGACAGACAGTCAGGGTCAATGTTACTGGTGTGGCCGTGACCAAGAGCTATGGTTCTTCTATTAACGCAAGAAGGCCGACTACCCATCCAACTGCTGAGCTAGCCCAGGCAGAGAAGGCTGCGGGCGAGTCGGTGAAGCCGCACCTGACCAGGGCGTCCCGGGCCGCTCCCCCGCTGCAGGTGGCTAGATCATCACGCGCCCCCACAATCTGACTCAAGGCAGCTCCAGCAAGTAACACCCTTTAGATACCACCTCAGCAGCATATTTTCAACAGAAATCTGAAACACATTTTCCTGGCATCTTTTCTTACACAAAAGAGGAATAAATCAATTCAGTATGTGCATTAGAATATGTCCCCTTCCTTCATACTGTTCTCCATTCATTCCTCCAACCATCAAATGCCACGTGCACATCTGCTTCGGGCTCTGCGCTGTCAGGTGCAGAGAGAAGGGCACCTCCATTGTCATCACCGTCAAAATGAACCATAGTGTCTCACTGCAACTGTGACTCCCGCCCCTCTACAAAACCACAGGGCACTTGGTCCCGGAGTGACCCACCCCAGCTGCACAAGACTGTGTCCTTTGCATGGTTTGCCACTGTGGCCACAGAAAGCAAAGTGGCCTCCTGATTCTCTACGTGATTGCAGCAATGACCAAGAGACAACCGCTGTGGTTACTACTTAAAGAGTTACCAGTTCAAGGCCCTGGCCAGGTGACTCAGTTGGTTAGAGCGTGGTCTCCACGGTCAAGGTTGTGGGTTTGATCCCCTGTCAGGGCACATGTAAGAATCAACCGAAGAATGCATAAATAAGTGGAACAACAAATCAACACCTCCCTCTCACACTCTCTCTAAAAGGTTTATCTATTCAAGAGCTGAGGCATCTGGCTTCAGGGTTTACCACTGAAATGAGGGTCACGCAAAGTGTGGGAATCTGAAGGCAGCCTTGCAAGAAAATTTAATTTAGAAATTCAAAATTCAGAAAAGATCAAAAGCAGATGTTTTAAGGCTGTGTGCAAGGGCTGGAGTCTACAAATGGAAATCAAGAGAACAGACTAAACGTCAAGGAGTTATCAATTCAGCATAAAATAATGCGATGACATAAAGGATTAGACAACAGACACGGTGCACAGCAAAGTTGCTTGCGAGCGTCACATTTCCCGCAGCCGCACTGGCGGAGGCTCCGAGCTCCCAGACCTCTCCCTCGTCTTTCACCTCCCCCGTTCCCCCGGCTGCACTGTGCTGGGAGGCTGAGTCTGAATTACTTCTTGGGCGTTTGGGTTCTCTGATAAGCACTCTCAAATGTGGAACAGCCGCCTGTGGACGGAGTCCACTGTATGGCTCTAGGGGCCAAAGCCCAACACCTTCACAAACTTCAGAAAACAAAACATTAGTTTAATTTTAAATCTACCTTAGGTTGGCTCTGAGTCTAGGCAAGCCATCTGGCATCTTTACACCTGTACCTCAGTTTCTGAAAGACACGTCTTGAAGATAAAGAACAAGAAACAGGGTGGGGCAAAAGTAGGTCTCCCGTGAGTTCATAAAACACAGTCTATTCTCGTCTTACTTGTTAATTATGGTAAACCTGCTTCGGCCCCACCTTGCATGTGAAGTGCTCCAAGGCTTAGCTCAAAGGTCCTGCATAAACTCAAGGGCTGTTCGTACTACACAAGCACACGGAGGTCTTGAGCCCAATTAAAACGTATCAACTCCAGCGAAATGCACGAATTTACAACACAAGAAGGGTAGGAATCATCAGTAAACAGCAATCTTAACGACCAGATTACATATTTATAAAGTCCTACAAGTTAAAAGCTACAAGATCCCACAATCCCTACTTTCTTTCCAAGGCGAGAAATCAAACCGCGGGAGAGAAACTGGCTGGGGGAGATGATACTGATACCCGGCCCCACACTCAAGTCGGAGTATCAAGCATCTCTCATTTTCCCAAATTATAAACTCAGCCATCCCAATGATAACGTGGTCAATTAAAGGGCTCAGAATTCCGCAACCAATCATGACCAGTCCCCTCTGCTTTCCCTCCAACTTCCTTCTACCCTTCTCTTCCTCCCAAGAGACTTGCAGGTACCAGAAGCCCGATTAGAATGAAACTCTCATCAGCTCCCACAGTCAAGGACACAGCTGGCCAACTGCTTGCATTCATCATTAATGGCAACGTTTAGGTTCTTTCTTAATCGCTGGGCCATCACACCCGGAAATGAACTCTCAAGCGCAACCCACTTTAGACTACAGTATCATTTCCTCAAGTCGCACCCCGATGGCGAGCGCGGCGTGCAGACCCTGAGGACATCACCGACCCCTGAACACAGGGGTCACGGTTACCCTGCCCCTGGCTAGGGGCCTGCAGGTCACTCGTGCTTCCCCGCCGCGAGATGGGCCCGCGGGGCGCGCGATCCTTCCCGGGCCGCCGCAACCAGCACCGGCAAGACACAAGGTCGGCAACAGTGCCAGCTGCCTCACGGGACCGCGTCCAGGCGCCAGGTTTGGTCACTGAGGCGACCCTGAGCGGCCGAGGCGTCCTCAGGTAAGGCCCGTGCCTCAGGGGAGCTGAGGACACGCCACATCCCTTCAGCCGCGACCACCCGCAGTAGCCCGCCTCGGAGCCCGTGGGGCGCGCGGCCCGAGCTGCTCTCCCTCTGGGACCTGCCCGCGGACAGCTCAGGGCACCGGTGCCCGGCCCCTCGGGGAGGCATCTCGTCCCCCGGCGGCCCCCGACCCTCCGCATACACTGAGAGCCACCCGCACTTTCCCGCCCGTTGCGCTGGGGGCGGGGGTCGCGCAACCCCCACCGCCCCCACGCCGCTCACGCTTACCTGCGGGGCCCTAGGCTCGCTCCATAGCCGCCTGGCCTTGCGGTGCGGCCCGGCCACCCCCACCGCCTCCGGGGAGGGGCCGCCCCACGCCGCGCTCAACGCCCCCAGCCGTCGCAGCCACCGCCACTGCGGCTCCCGCCTACCCCGGGCCCGGCCATTCCCTGGCCACCTCTCCCCGCGCCTGAGCCGGCTGGCCCACACCCACCCCCGCCTCCGCGGCTCCCGACTGTTGGTACCGTCCTAGCGTAACGCCTGCCCCGCGGCCAATCCGCGGGCTCACTCTCCGAGGCCACACCCCAGCCCTCCAGTGGGCGGGCCTATCGGCTGCACTGCGGCCCGTCCCCATTAACCATTTCCGTCCCGGGCCGGCCCCGCTTAACTTCTTCCGCGCCAGCTGTAGTCTCTCCTCCTCCCTGCTGCCCGCCCTGCCCGCAGAAACTGACCTCTCCCTTCTCTGGCTTTCTCTTTGCTGGGATCCCTAAGCAGGCAGCGGTACTAGAGAGTTGGGGGGGCCCTCTCTGATCAAGTTCTATTTGTGAAAAACAATTGCTTCCTCCTTTTGCCCTTTTAATTTGACTTGACTTCTGCTTCTGCCTATCTCAATGTATCCCCTTGCCCAAAAGGGGCTGACCTTCCTCCAGTGAGCCCCAATCGCTCTTTCCTCCGACCAGAGCATAGCCCTCTGCCACATTTAGTTGTATGTAATGAAACTGTGATTAGTTTACTGTAATATTAGTTGTTTAACGCGTCTCTTGCAATGGACAGCAAGCCCCATGAGGGCAAGGCAGTCCCGGATCTCCAATGCCAGATACACCGAGTAGACTCCTTGTGAATGGTCTGAAAGATTGATTGCCCTTAAGTTGTTTCTTTTCCAATGACTCCATACAGAGCATCCACTGTACACTGCATCCACGCATTTATTCACTCTGTGAGAAGCTTGGACTTCATGTACCTGCCCTTGAAACGTTATAATGCACGTTGTTCCATGGGGTCAGATGAATGACGGGAAAGACCGAGCTGGTGCTTTGTTTAGCCTATGCAGTTCATTTGGGCAGCACAGTGTCAAGGAAAGTCCTCTTCCGTACAGGCCGTATGATTTTGGGGATGCCACTTACTCTCTCAGAGCATCAGTTCCTCATCTGAAAAATGGGAATTAGTCATGGAACCTCCTTCACAGGGTTGGTGGAAGGGCTAAATCAGATGTGAGCACTTACTCTTGGGAGATCCTGCAGCAGTAACCGGGCTTGACACCGGCCTCAGACGATCTGGTGGGCAGGCGGCCCCTCTGCAGAACCCATTTACTGTGAGAAGAGTGCTCAGCCAAGTGCAGGAAAAGTTAGATCAGTCTCGTCCCAAAAGGAAGGGCGGAACAGGTCTGGGAGGCATTTTCTGACCACGGAATACATAATTCTTGGGAAAACGAGCTCGGTGGTGACGAGAGTCTCCCTTCTCTGCACAGGAACATCAGTCTGCCTGCAGTCAGCTAATCGAGTGACCTCGATCGCTTGACATCCAGATCATAAAGCAAAAGGTCAAAGCAATAGTTCCTCCAAGACACTTTACCCCAAAGATTGCTTCTTGCTTGCTTGTCACTCAAACAAAGACAGCCAGGCTGGGGAGAAGGCAGCGCATCCTGGAGCCTGAGCTTGCTAGTGATCCCCTTTAAGGACATTCAGAGAGGAGGGTCCATGGCTCCTCTAGGCAGTCCCCTCCAAAATTTCACATCAGTCAAATCCTTCCAGCCACCCCTCATGCTGCAGACAGACACACTTCCCCCTCTTCTGTCCTCAGCCATGAGTTTAGGGCCTGTTCTGCCCCCCAGTTTCCCCCTCACTAGGCCATAGTATCAGGCTGTTTGTGAATGTCCGTACAGCACCGCACAACGCCTGCCACTCCAGGATGTCAGCTTCTGCCCTCTTCTCCTGCAATGGGCCTTATTTCCCAGTCAATCAGTAGTCTCTGTAGTCTAGAGGATGCAATCATTTAAGAAGGGGACTCTGCCTTCAAAGAGTTTACACGATAGGACGCAGGAAACAACTGCAAGGAATACAGGGGCTTAAATCGTGCGGCACAGACTCTGAGATCACTGAAGGAATCGGGTCTGGGAAGATGGTGTGGGCTGGCACCACCAGCGAGGGAGGAGGGGGTGGGCAAAATGGGGGTGAGCAAAACAGGGGTGAGGAGAAAGGGCCAGAATGAACCAAAGGTAGGCCGTGCTAGGTGGACTTAAAGACAGACACCCTCGGCAGATGATACATGACGGGAGAGGACTTGTCTCTCCCTTCCTGCCACCCTTCCTTCAGTGACTGTCTACCAAGTGCCAGACACTGAGCTAGTCCCAGGCGAGGCCACGACAAGCAAGGCCTGGCCCCGAGAAGCTTACAGCCTCGTCTTGACAAGGAGAATGGAAGGTCAGGGGGAACCCCCATCAGGAAGGCCCGAGCACTTTTGCCAAGATTCCCATGGTGCTTCTTTCACAACTCATGCGATGTCTTGTGGCTCTAGGTATCCTTGTCTAACCTCCCCCCACCTTTGCTTCTCTTTCCTTGTCCCCAAACTGCAGGGCTCTTAAAGACGCAGTCTGACTTTGTCGTTACTTCCACCTGCGGAGAGCCTCACGCACGCAGGGTACATTTTCTGCAGCTGATGTATTGAAGTGCATTGAGGTGGGATCTGAGCAGGAATCTGGCTGTCCCCTCCAGCCAAGGGCGGTGCGTGCACACACGTCCTCAGCAGGGGATCCAGTGCAGACCCCTCCAGTGGCTTGTCCACAGCCCACCGAATTCAACGGCAGCTCCTCTGTTTGGCATTGCTGGTTCCCATACACCCTCCAGACCCACTTTCTGCTAATTCCTCACCCTCCCCGCCCTAAAGGGCTCACTCGCTCTCAGAAGCCAACGCCTTCCCCTGCACTCATGGTTGTGATAGGGTCTTCCTCTGGAAATCCCACCCTACCCCACGCCCAGCTCCACCTGGGAGAAACATTACTCATCTCTCAAAAGCCATTTGCTCACGAAGCCTTTCCTGACCTTTCTGACTGTGGGTGTTTTCTCAGGCTTCTGAGACTCAGTCCTTGTTTGTATGGACATCTTTGGGGCTATACCTGATGCCTTCCCCTGGGCTGTAAGCACGTGAAGCTGAGGCCAGTGTTGTACTCATGTCTGTATCTCTGGAGCTCTAACACTGTACATGGTCCGTGGGAGACACTCAGTACTCGAAAGAAGTTTTAAGAGAACAGGTTCCGCAGGCACGGGAATTCGGGGGCACTGGAGGTTTTCTCGGCCCCTTCATGGGCAAAGTCTATGGGGAATACTGTCTCAAGCTGCCTGCACGCGCGTGCACACACACACACACACACACACACACCATCCTTTTAAGAAAATGCACTCACAGTGAAGGAGCACACCTGTCCCTTACCTGCTGGGAACACCGAGTAAGGATGCTTGGGTGGCGAAACTAACATCCCAGCATCATCCATGGTGATGCCTGTTATTCAGTGAAGTCAGTTAGTAACACGTCAGTTATTTGCAGACAACTCATGTCTTGACAAGTTTGAGGAAAGGACTGGTTATACGAAAAACATTTGACTCTTGTGGCCCTTCCTAGCACCTACTTGGTGCTCATGTGGCGTGTTGAGGTGGGGGAGGTTATTTTCAGGGAACGGAGAGTTGCTGTGAGATGCTGCTTTTAGAAACTGCTTACAGAAGGAAACAAACCGACCTCAGAAACACCAGCAGCAGCAGCTCAAGGCCCTCCTATCGCGCACTTCAAAGTTACAAAGTCTCAGGCAAGGATGTGCTGACCTTGGATTGGGTCCAGCCTCCACCTGTTGCTGATGGAAAAACAGGTCGGGAGGTAATAACCTGCCTGCAGAAACACAACTGGTTAGAGCAGAACCAGAGCTAGAGATTGGCAGCAGCTTCACAGCCCCGAGGGCGGGAGCTCCCAAACGAGGCCCACTCCCCCTGAAGAAGGGAGAAAGGAAAAACAGATGGTACCAGACACTTTCCCTTTATTTTTAAACTTCTGGAGTCTCATGTCTGTCGAAAATGAGGAGCACCCAGCTCCATGAGTTGCACAAACTGAACACACCTGGGTAACTAGCAGCTTCCAAGTGCTACCTGCTCCCAAGTGTAAACATTATCCCGACCTCTACCACGGACGCTGGTCTGCTTTTGTAGCTCACCTGGGTGGGTGGAGCCTGGTCGGACCCTGCCTGGTGAGTCGTTTCTGAATGCACAGTGCTCTTCCGCGTCTGCTGTCTTTCATTCGACATTATGTGTCTGAGATTCGCCCATGGCCGTATAGTTGTAAGTCCTTCATTCTCGCTGATGAATAGAATTCCACTGGGAGACGACGTTATCATGTATCGCTTTTCCTTCTTGAGGGGCAGGCATGTGGGAGTTCCCGGATTTGGGCTGTTACAGATGGTCCTGCCACTGGCGTCCTTGTGCCCTGAAGAGTGTCTGGGCTTAGCTCGGAGTGGGGCTGCTGGGTCATTGGGTATGCCTCGGTCCAGCGCGCGCCAGCAGTGCCAATCACGCAGTTATCCAAAGGGGTGGGGTCACCTCGCACTTCCAGCAGCAGCATATGAATTGCAGGAGCCCCACGTTCTGGCTACCTGGGTCCTTTCTGAGTCATTGAATTAGCCAACCCTGGAACTGTCCACTTCCAACGTGTGAGAGTGAGCAACAGCTAGTCAGAGTCCCTGTCCCACGGGGCCCAGAGCTTCCCAAGGAAGGCGCTCTACAAGAACAGGTCAGGGCGCTTTGCTCTGAAACTCGTGTTTAAGGGCTGGCCACTTTCTAGCCTGTGGGTCACCCACTGCCATGGCTGAGGCCAGCTGGCGCCGAGCCTTCGTGTCTCCTTAGGGAGTGCAGTGGCACATGGGTTCCCTCCTTGTCCTCGCTACTGCTGCCCCTCACCTGGGCCTTCATCACTTATTTACTGGGCTGCCGCAATAATTTGTTACTGGGTGCTCTCCTCTGAGTTCCCCCCCCACACACACACACACTTCGGTGTATCCTTCTGACCACCCACAGCATTAACTACCGCATTTGAATTTCTGAGGTCATCTGAGTCATCTAAAAACCACTGGAATTGTTTTCTTTCATACCCATTTAGCTTCCCAAGAATTGACTGAAAGGCTTCTTTGCTAACAGCCAATGAATCACCCAGCATAGCAGTTTGTCATTAACTTCTTAGAACTCATTTTGTATGCCAAGCCCTTTATCTCATTTTATTCTCACAGTCGTATTAAAAAGATTTTTGTGTCAATTATCAGCTTATGACCTCTCAGCGCCAATCCACCCTTGATCGCCTGCTCTGTGAAAATCATATTGGACCTTTTAGGGTTTTTTT
Source organism: Tonatia bakeri (assembly GCA_004024845.1). NCBI lineage: Eukaryota > Metazoa > Chordata > Mammalia > Chiroptera > Phyllostomidae > Tonatia > Tonatia bakeri. The sequence goes on along the minus strand of PVIA01000610.1, from coordinate 113,158 downwards.
CCCTTTGCAGGGTGGCACCATGCTGGGCTTTGCCGGGAGAGGGCGCTAGAGAGGCACTGCGAGGAGGAGGGGGCTTTCTTCCTCGGTTCTCTGTGCCCTCTCCGGCCGCCAGGCGCCTGTAGTGCACAGTGGCCAGCTGCTTTCCCCAACGCCCCTCCTGGCGCCTCCTGCGAGACATCTCTCCACGAGTGGCTTTCCCTAGCATCCTAGAGGGTGGGCTTTGAGCCAGTTTAGAGATTTCCAGCAAGTCCCCCCAGTCGTGTGAAACCATCACGACGTCCCCGCCGCTCACTGAGCTGGGACTGCGCCCTCTCCAGGCGGGCTGGATGTCAGTTCTGGGAGGAGAGGGTCTTCCTTGGCTCTGAGTCTCAGCTGGAGTTGGTGGTGGTAGCTGCTGTTCGTGTATTCTAGAGAGTTGTCTCGTTATTTCCTGATCAGACACTGATGGATAGCGTCCTTTTCTGATGACCCGTTGTTTGGCTTTGGTTATTGCTGGGTTTTTGTTTGTTTTTGAGTGAATGCTTGGTTTCCTTCTTGCATTTGTTTAGTTTTCTCTATTATTATTTCTGTAGAGAAAATTCTTCCTGTTGACTCTCTCTCTCTCTCCTCTACAAATGGAAATGTATTATTTGTAACAGTTTCACCTTCTTTGGAGAAATCCTTCCTTGGAGCTTTTGGACTTGCTCCCACACAGTTTTCTGCCCTTCATGCCTTGTCTGCCTCCATGCCTCGCTGGAAGTCTCCTTGGACTCTCTTGTGTGCGTCTCATTCACCCTCATGCTTCTAAACTTTGTCCTTTCTTCTCCTCTTCCTTCCTTCCTGTCTCCGCAGGTGTGTGCCTTTCGAAACTACCCTGTGAGGCCCTCGGTACAGGCCCAGGTTTAGGTTTCTTTAGTCTTGCTTTGAAGCAAATTTCCATTAACTTGTTATTCTTTGTGGGGAATCTATATGTATTAATATCCCTGCTAAGATTCTAACAAAGAAATTATTTTATTTAGGAGAAAAAAATCCTTTTACTGTCATTTTAGTGGGGCTTGGCGAGGAACCAAAAAAAAAAAGCACACACATGCTTAGTCTGCCATCTTTACCCAGAACTCTCTTGTATATATCATTTTAAAATCTCATTTTTAATTTTTAACTTAATAGTCTATCATGAAGAACTTCCCACATTGTTACTTATTCTTTTACTACAATACTTCCCTAAACTACTACAACATTTCAAAAGATCTTTGGTATTCTGTGCTGAGGCCACACTGTACCTGATGTAGCACTTTTCCCGTTGTTGGACATTCAGGCTGTTTGTATTCATGTGCCACTGAGGAATTTTTATCAGGGTCGTGGGGCAGACCGGCCTGACAGGCAGCTTGTCACACACACAGCACAGCTACCCACTCAGGGGCTCTGGAGCGCCCTGAACTCTCACTGGGTTTATCTCCTTTGACGCCCCACCCAGCTGCCAGGGGCAGAGCAGCCTGCCTGCCTGCTCAGCTGAGTGCCGGGCAGGAGCTAACCCAAGGGAGGCAAAGTGCACGATGTGCAAACGGTCTTCAGTTTCTCCTTCTCCCCCTTCTCCTCTATTTTGCATTGAACTCCGAGTTTTGCCCTCAATATGCAAAACAAACCTATTTTTGGCCTCCCTGGCATGCAAGCAAATAGTGTGCCAAAAGCTGATTCTATGTCTGACACCTTGGCATGCAGCGTTTCTGTGCTCACTCTCCCAGCTCAACCAGCGTGCCCACCCAGTACCGTCTCCCTCGGCTCAACGGGGCCCCCAGTCCTGGTGGGTGCCCGGCTGCCATCATGGCTCAACTGACTTCAGCACAGGATGTGTGTGTGTGTGGGGGGGGGAGAAGCTTTCAGCATCTCCACTTATAAGATGCACCAAATAATGACGGCACTACACAGAAATAAATATAGAATACTCCATGGAAAGCTAAGCGCTGGAGAAACTTACAAGGAAAGGGAAAATAATTTTGACCCTTCATGTCTTTACTGGCCTCCCTACCCAAACACAGCCTGGCACTTCACAAGTAAATGCAAGGTTCTCAACATCCGACAGTTTGCAGGAATGAAAAAAAAAAAAGTCAGAAGTAAAGCCCTCTATACAGTGCCTTTCCTTGTCCTTTTTAAAACTCAAAAGAGGCTCAAGCAACAACCTTCTCCTTCTGAGCTGAAACCAACAGGGGCTGAGGCGGCCCCGGGACAGTGCTCCTTTCATGAATGTGAGTGAAGACTGAGCTCTTTCATGGAACTTGCTGGGCTGTGAGCCCCACACCCTTCCTGGGCGGTGGCTTGACACCCCTGGCTGGAGAGGATCGCTGACCTCTAGGGGGCAGCAGGGGGCCGGCTTCTGAAGAGGCCTTCCTTAGAAGGAGCACCCGGAGCTGAAAGCGTGTGTGTCAGGTTTGATCCGTCACTCTTGATATGCTTTCAAACTGCATTTCCTGAGATGCCGCCACAGTGCCAGGTCTGCCAACGGGGCACTGCTCTCGGAGGAGACAGACACGCACACCCAGAATTGCAGGACATTTTTTCATGCTGCTGGCTCGTATGTGCCAGCTTGAATAGAAATGGGGCTTAGGGGGGAGGGTCTGTTTGGTTTGAAGTGGGTAGCCAAGCCACTGGAGCAGTTTCTTCTTAGACTGCCCCCTAATAGACAAAGCAACAATTTGCAAAGATGCTCATTCATGTACATAAGACTGAGAAAATACCAGTTTTCCAGTATTACACATTTTACCATATTTAAAAAAAAAGGTTTTTCTTACTATTATATGAGGACGCGGGGGAGATGCTGGTGGAGGTTGCAGGAGTCAGCTAAAGCCCCTGCCAGGCCAAAACACTCCCCCCAGGGGCTGCCTCTAGCCAGGCCCTACATTAGGCACCGAGGGTGGCATCCATCCCTGTCCCTGCCACAGGGGAGATCACTGTGTCACCACACAGATTTGAAGACTGAAGTACAGGGTACGAGTGATGCCGGATCATTCTTTCGTTGTTCACTGAGCGTCTGCCGTGAACCTGCCCCGTCCTGGGCCCTGAGCTCACAGGGCAGGGAGCCCCTTGGGCTAGGGGCTGCCCGATCAAACACAGGGTGGCAGCTTAAACAGGGATTTCAGAAAAGCAAAGCACAAGTTTTGGGTACAAGTATGTCTCATGTACTACTTTGGCAGACCAACTCCGGCAGCCCTTCCTAGGGGAATGCCAAGCGCTCAGGAAGGTGGAGGGAGGAGGAGGCCTTCCTTTGGGTCCCCGCTGAAGTGGCAGCTCCTTGTCGTAGCTCCTGTGACCAACCCTGCACCCCGTCGCCCTGCACCTGGGTCCCTGGGCAAGGACAGCGTGCACACACGTGTTCCTCATCAGTCTCCCCCAAGGACGGGAGCTCCTCTCAGGCCCCTGCCTTTTCCATCCTCTTCCCGGTCCCGATTCCCTGCAAGTCGGTGGCAGACACCACTGGTTGAATCAGTGGATGCTCCCGGGGAGATGGAAGGAGGGCATGGTGGCCGGGGGAGGCGTCACAGAGGAGAGATGGCATTGGAACAGGGTCTTAAAGAAGCAACCAGGACGTGACCTTGTAGATGATGGTGGGCGCTCTGCATGACCAAGGCCAACTGACCATGAAGGCCTTAACCTTGCAATTCTCTAACAGCTCAGCAACTGGGAGGAGCCCTGGATCCAGGGGCTAAGTTTTCCTCTGTGCCTCCCCCAAGGGACTCTGCACTGGCAGTGACCTCAGAGTAAATTCCCCCTGAGGGAGTCGTGGGGGCGACTCCTTAGCTGTTTCTGAGTGAGGATGTCTGAGGATCAAGAACAAACTCACAGGGATGAGTGTGCGCTCTGAGCCAGCCCCATCCGAGTCCCTGCCGGCCTCTACCGCCTGCCCCGCCCCCTTGAGCTCCCAGGACTGAGGCTGGGGCCTGGGAGGGGAGGGTGGAGCTTCCGTGTTTTTTTTTCTTTTTCTTTTATTGAAACATTTGTAAATTTGCATACAGGAAAAAACACCTTTTTGGGGGTGTTAGTCTATGCATTTTTATACACGTATGGATTCTCGTAACCACCACCTCAGACCGAACACAGAACAATTCCTGTACTCCAAAGCTTCTCTCACACCACCCCTTTTGTTTTTAGCCCTCTGGCAGCTACCGATCCGTTGTCTCTTCCTATGTGTTTGTCTGTCCCACAGTGTCACATAGATGCAACCAGGTGGAATGTACACTTTTGAGATCGGGCTTTCTTTCACTCAGCACTGCGCACTGAGAGTCCGCCCCTCGCTGCGTGCCTCAGCCTCCCAGCCCTGCCCATCGCAGAGCGGTGTCCAAGGAGCAGACCTACCAGTCTATTGGGAGACCTTGGGTTGTTTCCGACTTGGGGCCATTGTGAACAATGCTGGTGTAAACGCTTATGTGCAGATTTTTGTGTGCAGTACGTTTTCATTTCTCTAGCTAAATACGTACAAGTGCATTGGTGGGTCACATGGTAGGTGAAAGTTTGACTTTTTAAGGAATTGCCTCTTTTCCAGAATGGCTGTACCATTTTGCATTTGGGAGGGTAGGGTTTTGCTGATCTTTCTTTCATTTATCCCTTCTTTTTTATTTTTTACATACATTTTATTTATTTTTAGAGAGGGGGAAGGGAGGAGAAAGACAAGGAGAGAAGCATCAATGTGTGGTTGCCTCTCATGTGCCCCCCCCCACCCCCCAACTGGGGACCTGGCCTGAAACCCAGGCATGTGCCCTGACTGGGAATCGAACTGGCGACCCTTTGGTTCGCAGGCTGGCACTCAATCCACTGAGCTGCACCAGCCAGGGCTGTTTCTTCTTTCTTTTAAATGTTTACTGAAGTACTACTTACACATCATCTGCAGTGTAAAACTAGATAAACACACACACACACACACACACACACACACACACACACACTACCTCCCAGCATCTCCTCCTTGTAAACACCTCACGATCATGCCGTGCAACTGCACCCTGAGGTCAATCTCTGCAGGTTAGCGTGGCCTGTTCTCACGTGGCACCGAAAAGGGATCACACAGCGTGTCTCCTCGAGTCCCCTTCTCTTCACCCCCCAGGATGGAAGTCACCCAGGGCGACGTGCGCTGCGGCACCGCGGTCTCCGGTGTTGTGGAGCGACGCGGCTTTCTAGAAAACGCCTGAATGTGTACTCGAGCGCCTGGGGCGGGCGTTCGGGTTGGACCCGCTGTTTGGCTATGAGGGAGAAAGCTATGCTGAGGGTTCCCGCCTACGTGTTCCTCTGCGTTTTTGGTGGGCACGCACACTCAGTCCTGTTGGGGAGAAAACCAGGAGTACAATTACAGGGCCTGTTTAGCATTAGAAACTGCCAGACAGTTTTCCAGCAGGTGGACCAACCTGCAGCCCAGCAGAGCACAGAAGATTCTGTGTCTGGACTCTTGGCCTCGTCAGGCCTCTCTCCCTCGGCCACGCCGGTGGAAGGGCCATGCTCCCCCAGCATGGTTTTCCTTCTCATTTCCCCGACGGCTGATGGTGTTGAGGGGTTTCTGTGTCGGGCACTGGGATGTCTTCTGTGAGGCATCTGCTCCAATCTTCCACCCACTGTTTGAATTGGGTCACCTACCTGTACTGAGCCTTCTTTGCAGGTGAACAAAGGCTGTGTGAAGTCTCCGGCCTGGGCAGCAATGGCCTCGGAGAGAACATGGATGTTGGCCCAAAGGCCAAAGGCACTTTTTGGGGTGTGAGTCGGAACGAGGGAGAGGGGAGCTGTCCTTTCTGGAACCCCACGTGGCTCACCCACCTCGAATATCCTGAAAGCCCCTTTTCCACCCCTGGCTTTTCTCACAAGCCCCTTTGGTAAATTCTGGGAGACTGGGGTCTTGGGAGGGACCCGCCTCCCCGCTGGACCACAGTGCAGACCACTGTCCCCCAACAGCCAGGCCCTTTATTGAGAGAGGACCCTCCTGGTGGGTGGAGGGAGAGATGCTGCTGTACGGTGACCCGATGGCTCCTTGAACGAAGTGAGACAGCCCCGAGGGAGCCGTCACCCTGGGTCCCCGGGTGAGCACGGGAGCAGCCTGAAGGCAGAGGGCTGGTGAGGAGCCTGCCCAGCGCTGGGCACCGAGGAAGCCTGTGCCCCCGTGCCAACCGCTGCTGCGGTCGCTGTTACAGGGGTTCGAGCGAGCCAGGCTTTGCTGGTTTAAACCTGTGGGACAGTGGGAGGGGGGTTGGGTGCATCCAACATGCTCGGAAAGTTCTGGGCATGTTTCTTCATTCAGCAATAATACAGCCTCCCTCCCCGCATTGGACTAGAAATGGTAGAAACAGTGTGAGGTTGGGGATTTTGTCTGTCTTGTTTACTTTTCTACTCCCCATGCTTACAACAGCGCTTGGTACACATCGGGGGCTTGATAAATGTTTCCTGAGGGAACGAAGATTGTTTAGCGGGCGCTGGCCAGTCACCGCTCAGAAGTTTGAAGTCTCCGTCCCACATGTGGGGTGCAGGGAATGTGGCTGGGGTGGAAGAGCAGTGGAGAAGTCCTGAGAATAATCTCAGGAGCAAATCTGTGTGGTTGCCTCTTGTGTGCCCCTACTGGGGACCTGGCCGGCAACCCAGGCATGTGCCCCGATGGGGAATCGAACCGGTGACCATTTGGTTCACAGGCTGGGGCTCAATCCACTGAGCTACATCAGCCAGCACTCCAAGGTGAAGTTTATGGCTAATGCCCACTCCTCCTCCCAGCCCAGGGTCTGCCCTCTCTGCAAAACTAGCCTGGCCCAAACAGCAGGAGCCTCCCTCGCACTCTGCTTATTTTTCTCAAGTCTGCTCTTGCCCACCTAAAAGCAGGCCCTACCAGAGAGGGTCTGGGATGAGACTAAACCAGCTGTTCATGAGAAGATGGGGAGAGTCTGTTTGTCTAAGGTCTGGATCCAGCAGGCAGAAGGAGAAACATGAACTCCCATTAGCAACGAGGACTTCAGGGAGGCCGCCAGACGGGAGCTGAGGCTGACCTCCCATGGGAAACAGCCAAGTGAACATTTCCCTCATCACTGACGCTTCAGTTTCCCCCATGTCAGGGAGAATAGGGGAGTTCTTAAATGCTCTATAAACCCAGTAAGCTAGGTAACTATAACAACATGGAGCATGGCTGAGCTTGAGTAATCACTCTAGCTCGGGGTAGAGTGAAAAATCCATAGTGTCCCAAGCACATTCATTTTGCTCATTGATTTTGCAAACATTGATTCAGCACCTACTTTGAGTTAGACTCGGGCTAGGACTCTGTCGTACAGAAATGAACGAGACATTGGACTTGGCCTCAGAAATTGTGTGGCTTAGTGGAAGCCAGTCGGCTTTGAACCCAAGATCACAGGTGGGGCCCATGCCTTCTGTCTTGCCGGGTCAAAGATGTGCCGGCACTGAACTGGGTTGCCTGTCTTGTTGTCAGCCTCAGAGGTGCTATTTCTCTCCTGTCCCTGCTGCCAGTGGCCACCATGAGACTGCAGAGTGCTAAAGCAGGATGGGGCCTGAGCGGACGGGGCAGACAATGACATGGAGAATCGGCTGAGCGGAAGCCCAGGGTCCTGCAGAGACAGACAGGCCTCGACCCTCCGGCCGGAGCTGACTCCTGCAGCCCAGCTGGGTGGGGCCCAGACGTCTGTGGCCCCATTGTCTCCTCTTTCTTTCTATGTCCCCCCATGACCCCTCAAACGCAAAAACACTCCTCCCCCCTCCAAAACAAAACAAAACCACTCTGTCTCTTTCATTGGGCCAGCAAACACAAGCTTCTGTTAAAAACAAGAAGACAGCCCAGAATGGAGGTGCCTACGCTAAGCCTGATGTCACTAACCCGAGACTTAAATTACACGCCCATTTCTCCCAGAAATGGGGTCTTAAACCAGTCGGTCAGAGACTGCCCAACCAACGCTAGTTAGACCCCTGCTGTCCCTGAAAGGAAAGGAACTTTGCAGTGACCAACCCCCTTTCTTTTTGTCGAGTGTGAGTTCCCTGGCCCACTCCCTTCTGCCTGTAAGAGTCTTTCATCTCGCGGGGCTCCTCGGAGCTCTTTCCTGTCTGCTATGTCGGTTGCCGAAATAAAGTCAACAAGATCTTTAACATTGTCTAAGTTGCATTTGTCTTTGCCCATTTTCATTTACACGAACTCATGCAAGAAGCGACTGTGGAGAAGCGGCGTCTCCAGTGTGGCAGACGTTTCGGGCCCTCAGGCCTGGAGCGGATATTCCGGGGTCGAGTGAATGAATGAACCCACGGTGTTTATGCTCCAACAGCTTTCAGTCACATTCCCGTCTGCCCTTCTCCCTTAAGCGCCGAAGAGGTTCCGGGATCTACGTTTGCTTTCTTCTTCAGCATTTACATGGTTTTTCTCAGGTGCCATTAACCCTTTCCTGGATGCAGTGGCTTCCTAGAGAGTTCCAGGAGCAGACGCAGCTGCTCTGTGTAAGGCGGGACAATAGGCATTGTTTTTTTGTTTGTTTGTTTCAACATGCATTTGCAATGATGTGCTTTTCTGCTACCTAATACGGCCTGGATTTTCATTTATCATGCAACAGAAATATGTTGAGATTCTCCCTGTGACTGTGACCCTGCTAGAGGCCAGTGCACAGAAATGAACAAAACATAGTACAGTCTTAGCCCTTAAAAAAACTATGCAGCTCACAATGCAATAGGATGAGTGTCAGAGTTGGGGGTGGGGCAGGTGGGGATGAGCAGGGACAGGTGCTCAGGAGGCACGTGGGAGAGGCTCCTCACCCAGGCTTTGTTTTTCAAAACTTCTGGAAACTTCTAAACACACAAAGGCCGGGAGGACAGTACAACACACCCCATGTAGCCGTCCCCCAACTTCAACTATTGATAACGATATTCGGCCATTCTTACTTCATCTTCTCCTGCCCCCATTCTCCTCGTGAGGATTTAGAAACCAATCCCAGGTGTTGTCACTCTGTCCACTTCAGACCTCTCTTTGTGGTTCTAGCAGATGAGGCGTGCCCTCGCTGATCTCGATGGGGGCAGGAGAGCTTCCAGGGGGCAGTGGCGCCTAAGCTTTGGCCTGGAGGAGGGGGTAAGCAGCCAGGTAACAGGGGTGGGAGGACAGGGAAAGAGGGAGGCGGTGATATGGCCGGAGTGGGGCCAGGTCAGGAAGGCCGGCAAAGCCGAGACCAATGCTCCACTTCACCCTGACACAGAGGAGAGCTGTGACAGCTTTGGGCATGGACTGATGTGACCAGATTTGTCTTCTGGACAGCAACTCAGCTGCCTTGGAGAGAGTTGACTGAGGTGGAGGAGACAGGCACCCCGGAAACCAGTGGGACTTCTGTTTCCATAGAAGCTACAGGGGGCAGGGGGCCAGGCGTGGACTGTGGAGCCCCCAGCCTTGCTGGGCTTTGAACACTGCATTGTTCAAACCCGGCGGGGCCTCTCACTGACGGAGTGGCTTTGACTTGACACGTAACTATTCAACTTTTCTGAGCCTGTCTGTCCTTGTCTGTCCGAGCACAGCACTTTCTTTCTGTGGGACCTTGATCACCATGGGAGGCAGAATGAACGTCCAGAGAGAGAACCTGCTCGGAATCGGCAATGCTACAGCTGCCTGGCTGGACACCCACTCCTTCCCCCATCCCAGACTGCAGCGTGCAGGCCCCTTCCCTTCCAGAAAATTCTGTGGTCAGGGAAAGAACATAGCATGGGGGCTGGGACTCAGCATCCAGAGAATTCAACTCAGTGCTCCCCTAACCTGGAACCTCCTTTGAGAGGCAGCCTCCAGGCACGCTCCCACCCCCGCCTGCCGGCCTCCGCGTGGGCCTACCCCTCAACGGGCATGCAGGTGCCTGCCGGCGTCTGTTCATTCCGCACTGCTGGGTGAGCGCGTGCCACGTTTGGGACCCCATGCGCTGTGCTTTGGGGCTTAAGGGGGGTGGGTAACAGCACTCCCCTGCCCTGTACGTGCTTGTCCCCTCACCGCACTGCTCCTACGGAGCTCGGATGGCCCAAGGGCCACAGTCCAAGCACAGCGTGGAGTTGAGAGCGCACGAGAGGGCAGGTCACCAGAGAAGCCAGAGGACTTGAGGGCACCAGTTTTCTCCCCACGGGCCCTCTGCTATGAGTAGGGACAGAGGCGGGCTGACCAGGATGGGTGCGAAGGAGTCATTTGGCTGAGGTCAAAGGGCCAGGAGACCACACCCGTGCGGCCATCCCTCTAAGGGCGCTGCACCTCCACTAGTGGCCACACGGGGTCAGTGTCCTCTCACGCTTCTGTTGGCGCAGCCCGACCCCATAGCCTTCCCTGCAGTCGTTCTGCAGAGCTCTGGCTAATTGCGGAAAAACTCCCCTAGGGCTGGGACCCACGTGGCCCGTGAGACCCAGAGGGCCGGGTGAGGGGCAAGAACAGCAGGTCACTTCCACAGTCCCTCTGCTTCGCTGAGGACGCCCCGCACCGACTGGCTCCACGCTAATTTAAAAACAGCACTCCTTGGCCCCCTGGGCTCGGCAGGAAGCCTGCCCGAAGAGGCAAGAAGTCTCCGTTATTCAAGCGTAGGCAGAGGGGCTGGCATGCCCCTGAGAAACATACATTCTGTTTTGTCGATCCTAACAAAGAGGGAAAAAATATGGTGTGTTTATCATTGCATACATTGCGTTATTAAGTATATTCCTGATAGAGGAGGGAAACTTGGGTAGAAGATGGGAACCGACCCCTGCCTTTTACACGTACGACCACTGAAAAATCTCCCAGGAACGAGCTTCTCCCTCGGCACATTCTGAACCTTGTTTCGCTTCCGCTCCCCACCTCCTCCCGGGGCCAGGTGCCTCAGGTCACATTCGAGTTGCAGTACAACCTTTGGTCATGAGTCAGCACAGCCTCCAGGTTTCTAAGGATATTCCTGGAAGCCGCTTCTATGCGGGGGCAAAGGCGCTAAAAATTATTTCACTAGGAAGTGACTGCAAATCACACACATACAGGCACCTCAGTTCAATTTCCTCTCGGCCCGATACGTTTTTTAAAATGTCCACAGCCATTCCAAACGCCACCAACAGGAAAAGAAGGGTGACTAAGGGATAGAAGCGTGGGAAGACTGCAGTCTTAATTGATTATAGTGAATATATCTCACTTTGCCACCTTTTACGAATGTTAAGCCATTGCTAAGGGTCCCTCCCAGGAACCTGAAGGGGTCCTGGCAAGCGAGGGTCCTGAAGCCCCAGCTTCCTTAGCTTCGTGCCAGATCTGCCCTTGCCTGGGACCTCCCTTCCCCAGGAGTTGGCTTGCTTCTTTGCTCCACTGCCCAGCTTGTGTGGCTTCCGGTGGAAGGAATTCCTTCCCTCCTGGATGGAAGGCGGAGCAGGTGTTAGTCCCCAGCCACTCGGGGCCCTGCCCTGCCCTCTAGCAGACTTATAGCCCTTCTGAGCTTTCCGCTGATTTGACAGCCAGAAGCACGGATACAGGGAATGAAAGATTCTTCTAACACACCTTTACCTTCTTACCACTTGCGTGCTCCAGAGAAAGTCACGCACAAGTGTGGATGGTGCACCGTGAGCTGTGACCAGGGGGCTGCAGAGAGTGACCATGTATCTGAGGAAAACGGGTCTGGGATCTCCCAGGGCTTTTATCCCTGGAGGTGGGGCTGAAGATCTGGGTTGGCAAGATGGGTCGAGCCCAGGCAGCTGGTGGCCGAGGCTGGGCTCACTGCCACCTCCCCTGTGGCCCCATCGGCCCCTCCCCGGATGGTCCCTGGATGACACCAGGTGTCCTGAGGGCAGAGGTGTCTTATTTGTCTGCCTGTCCCCGGCAGATGGCAGAGTTCTTGGGACAGGGTTGGTGCTCAGTGAATGAATTCGAACAGCAGAGCGGGGCCGGGGGACCCAGCTGCTCCCAGGTGGCCCCCGAGGGCATGATGAAGGCTGCACTGTGCCCAAGTGGCCGTGGGCATGTGATGGCCGGGGACTGCCCACACCAGGTGGGATCCAGGCATCCAGCACCAGCCTCCCTTCTGACATATTCTTCCCAAGGCTGGTTTGTTTGTTTAACGACACCCTTTGTTAGAAATCAGGTGAGGCCTGACTGCAGCCTGCTGCTTCTACGTAGGGATTTCTTCTGGGCATTATTTTTTTGGAAATTAATATGTTTTAAAATCCTGAATGCTGACAAAAATCTGTCGGGAGAACAGGAGAAAAGTGTTATTCTCCCATGAGAACTGAAGCCAATGACCAAACGAGAGATGTGACTGGTTTGAAGGACTCCGCTGACGTCACGTGAAATCAGCGGCAAAAGGTGCTGAGAACTCCCAGGTGAAGGTGAAGGCCGGACCTTTGGGAAACGGTAACAGGAATGCAGAGGATAAACATGGTCACCGTACAATGAGTCTTGCTTCTAGCTGTTGAAATATTATGAGTGTGTGTTCGGGGCCCTGTCTGGCATTAAGTTACCATGACAAATAAATACTAATAGGTTGATACATTTTGTACATGTGATTAAAATCATATCAATGGTGTTCCAAGAAGTAACAAGTTAAAGCACAAATACATTCCTAAATTGGCCCTTTCCACACCCAATTCTGTGCAGTGCTGTTCACTTGGCTGGAAGATCTAGTACCCAAAGCCTGCCCAACCACGTTTGCTGGTGTTTTCCAGTGTTTGAGTATTTGCAATGGGCAGTGATTCTTTGTAAATACCACCGAACTTATTGTTTCTTATATATTCAACACAACTACCAAGATACACACAGTTGTGAGTCAAGAGTGGTAAGAATATTGAAAGCATTTTAAAAATGACATCACTTGGGGTATTTCCGAGGACTCCCAGGAGTTCGATTCCCTGCTCCTGAATCCTGAAGTTACATATCAGTCAATAATCCAGAAACACTACCTCAGCTCCAATGAGGGTCAGGTTTTGACTGAGGGGACTGAGCGAATCCAGTGTTACGGGACTAGCACACTGGCCGGGGGATGGTCAGGTTCATGTCGATGTCTCCAGATACTGTCCCTGGTGGACACCTCAGCCCTGGGCACATTACTTGTGTTTGGGTCCGTGGGGATGCATTGAATTAAGGAACCGAGGATCAGAAGGCGTCTCAGGGGCTGTCCAGTGACCTGGCATTGGCAGAGTGCCCAGGACAGATGGCCGTACACCCAGGTTCCGTCCCCATGACCCTGGGCTCCCCCCAGCCCCCAGCCGTATGGAGAGAGTGCTCCCCTTCTCCCCCAGGGAAAATAAGTTTCTTGTCCTGCCCACGTCAGCTCTTGGGAAGGCAGTACGCAGGCTCCTTGACTAACCATGGGGTTATGTCCTGATAAACCCACTGTAAGTTGAAAATACCATTAAGCCAACAATGCATTTAATACACCCAAGTTCCTGAACATCATAGCTTTGCCTAGCCGACTTCAATGTGTCCACAGCACTTACATTAGCCTACAGCTGGGCAAAACCATCTCGCACAATGAATACACTGCGTGTCTCGGTCGTCCGCCCTCCCCGATCATGTGGAGGACCCAGAGCTGCGCTGGCCGCCACTGTTGGAATCACGGGAGAGCATCCTACCCCATGTCGCTAGCCTGGGTGAAGGTTAACATTCAAAGCATGGTTCCTACTGAATGCGAATCATTCTGATAACATCATAAAATCAAAAAATTGTAACTCAAACCATCCTAAGCCCGGGATGGTCTGCATACAATTCTTTACCTTGGCTTCTCGTGTGCAAACAGGTCTGAGTCTGATTCAAAAACCCAGATTGGAGCCCCACACCTGGAGCCGGTCATGCTGGCCTCCACCTGGTTGTCCCCCAGATGCCCCACCAGGTACTGAGACTGCGTGGGGCTCTGAAAAACACTGGTCACCTACACAAATGGGTGAGTGAATAAATGAGTGCTTGGGAAGCACAATCTCTGGTCATCGCAAAAGAACATGAGAACTCTTGATCAAACACGGTGGACTGGAAACCTATATATACTTTCCTCCCTCCCCAAATCCACTTATGCAGTGTTACTAAGAAATAAAAAGGGGGTGAACTCCCGAGGACAGAGATAAGAGATGGAGTAGGATAATGGTGCCAGCCTGTCAGGGCCAAGGAGGCTGTGGTAGATGCCTGAGTCCTCAGGAGGCAGGAAGAAATGGGACAGAAAACACGGGACCAGTGGGGACCGCCTCCTTTCCCCCCACCTGAAAGTTCATTATCTACAGAAACAGATCAGACAGACCAGGAGCCCAGCCACCGGGCCCGGAGGACGGGGGATAGGGGCAGGCAGGGAAATCAAGACAGTTGGGTGCAGGTCCCCAGCCTGCATGGAGACCAGGGGGGCCTACTCCCCTCTGTTCTAAACAGCCTGCTATGTTCTGGGTGGGAGGTTGGAAGATTCTTCCTTAGAAAAGCTGACAAGTACAAGAGAAAAGACTTATCACTACTGAAATGTGGGTGTTAACAAAACAAGCCAGTCTATGCCCTGGGCCCACACTCAGAGATGCCCCACCGCCAGCCTGCAGGCAGCCCAGTCCTCCAGGGAGGGAGGACGTCACCAGCACACACACGCGCACACATGCACATACATGCACATAGGTGCACACGCACATACATGCACACACACACTTTGTCTTCGCTCATGTTTGGGGGGAAATGCTCAGAAAACACTGTGTAAAACCACCACTGCTCTACTGAAGCTCTAAAGTAAGTAGAATTATTATCCACAAGGAGTCTGCACTGAGTTTCGGAAACCATGCTTTTTAATGAAAAACAGGCTTGCATCAATTCTGAGTCACTGATATTATTCCCATGGCTGTAGATTTATGAGGAATGTAATGATCTAAGTAAGTTTTCATATATCTGGTGACTAATCCAAGAAGAGGGGTGTTTACTGCGTGTTTGTTTGGTTTAAAACAAGTTTTAATGCAAATAAAGTTTCTTCCTTTACTTTCCTGGGTGTCAGTTTTTAAGAACAGAAAAAAATTACCAATGTATAGAAAATGCAATCTGATTTGGGACTTCAAATTTTATACCAGTGAGTTTACCTAGCAAAGCCTTATACTGGGGGGAAAAACTGATTTTTTTTCTTTAAGAAGGTAGCTTACATATTTTTATTAAATTTTATTTATAAAGTCTAAAGGGAAGCTTGTTCCTATTTTGCTTTTTTGGCTCATGTTTTTTAAAAAATCCATACGACACTTCCCCCCGCCCATATTAAAGAAAGAGATCAAAATAAGCCAAGAAAATAAACAGGGAAAAAAAGGAATTCAGGAGACAAGAATAAAGGAAGGTGCTGAAGAAAACAAATGATGGCAATGATGTTTAGAAAGCCCGCGATCCATAACAGAGAGGACCACGCACGTAAAGGAACACCCAGAGAAAAGAAAGAGCTCTCGGAAGTTTAACATGCGATAGGCAAAGTGGACTCAGCAGGGAGGATGGAACAGAAGCGCAAGGGACTCTCCCCCAAAATAGAACAAAAAGACAGAGATGGAAAATAAGAAGGTCAAATCTACGAAAGAGTTTTCACTGGGAGAGACCAGAGAAGCTGAAAAGAGGGCACAATCAATAAACCAATAAGAGCATCGGTACTGAGGTTGTAAATCAGCAGCCTCAAAGGCCCCAGAGTAGCAGCGAGAGAATGAAAACAAACCCACACCAATGAACTTCATCTTGAACTGCCGGAGCGCTGAGCACAGAGAGGCGAACTGACCCGCGTGGGTGGTGGTGAAGAGTCACATGCGAATATCAAGATCGGCACTGATGGGGGACGAGGCTTATGGGCAGCAGCGGGGGGCTCACAGGCCAGGAGTGAGCCCTTCAAAGGGATGGGAGTGATGCCTTCTGGTCCCGACCTGGGAACATGGACCAAAGGCATCTTGGACACGCGCCGTGTACAACAACTTACCCCCTACACCCCCTTTCTGAGGAAGCTACTGGAGCAGGGGCCCCTCAAACATGAGGGACTAAACCGAGAGAGAGACAGATGGGGGCTGCAGGCAACTCAGGGGCGGGACTCTCCTGGACAAGGCAAAGAGGGTCCAGGACCGCAGCCAAGGCTCACTCAGGCCTGGGCAGCAGTGGGAGGCTGAGACGGGGGACAGACAGCTCAGAAGAAAATCAGAACTGTCCCATTACTCTGTCAGGTCACGGGGGTCAGCAGTGGGCTGGGAGAAAAGTTCATGGTAGGTACCTGGAGAACAGAGCAAACAAGCAATTTTCAGTGGGGGTGGGGGCAAAGGTCAGAAAGCTCCATGGGAAGGGCTGGTAATCCAGGGCGAGGAGAGTCAGCTGGGAACAGTACGTACCCAGTCATAACTCTCATACGAACACTGATTTCTAAATGTTGCGGCACGCCTTACTGTGCGGGAGATGTGAGAGAGATAACTCCTTACCTCTCAGGGTGGAAGTCGATAAAGAATGTCTAAGGGGAAATTAAGAAGTGGCCTTTTAAATATGAACCAGCTAACAACAATACGGCTGGCTGCCCCTGGGGGAGGGCTCGAGCGGGATAGGAGACGCAGAGGGCTCTCGTGTTCTGCTGCGAGCCCCCCCCCCCCCGAAGTTCTACCTGACTTTGAAAGCAGGTCCTGGCTGGGTGGTTCAGTCGGTTACAGCGTTGTCCCCATAAATAGCAGAGCAACAAATCCATGTGCCTCCCTCTGTTTCTCTCTTCCTTCCCCCCTTTCTAAAATCAATTTTAAATAGTTAAAAAATAGATGTCTCCTATGTTATTATATAAAAGCAAAAATTAATGGCAATTCCCCACATCTCTGCCCCCCTCAACTGCATCCTGTGTCCCCGCCCAGGCCCACTGCACTCAGAAACCAGGTTGCTGTGGCTCTAAGGCAGGGCATCCTGTGCCCCGAAGCCCACCAGAGTTCCCTGAAGCAAAAACAGCCCCCAGTGCTCCTTTGTGAAAGAGAGAGACCCAGCTGAGGGCACACAGCAGGGCAATCCCGTCTAGCTGCTGGGCTCCTGCCAAGGCTTGGGTCTTCACTAAAATCAAAGCAGTGAGCCCTAACCCTCCTGCCCCACAGCCCACACCAGAGCCAGCCGAACCGACTTTGCAGGATTTATTAAACTGCAGGAAGCCAGCCTGCAAAGGGGGGAAGACACACATACGCACACACACACCCCCCTCACAGCACAAGGCATCTTCACGGTTGCTATTGTCCTATGGGGAGAGCAGAGCTGATGGGCTGCCCTGGGAGACCTGGCAGCTGGGAAACTCATTACGGACATGAGCTTCAGAGTCGGAGGGACACTTGGAGACTGGCGCATTTCAGGAGTTCAGCGCTCGTCCTGGGTTGCCTGGAAACTGGAGACCAAATAGGAAACAGGAAGCCCCAGGAGAGCAAGGCTGAAATATTTCAGCATCATTTCCAGAGGTGAAGGCTGCCTGCCAAAGCCGGAGGGCAGCCGCCCTGGTCCTCATTGCTCTTCAGCCCCAGAGTGTCAGCACTCCTTTCCCCTTGTCACCCCACCTTCCATCTCCCTCCACACCTTTTAGAGGAAGAGGAAGTCTTCCCAAAGGGTCCACGTGAGCATCTGTGCGCTGTGGGCACACACACACACATGCACAGGTGTGAGGCCACTTTCTGGGGGTCGAACGGAAGTGTCATCTCCCTTCTCCAGGTTTCTTGCCGCTGCAGGGGCTGCCTGTGCTGGGCACTGATTTACTGCTTCCGTGTGTGTGACCCTGGGCGAGGCTGGGTCTGTCTGAGATTGTCCCAGAATCCACTGCTGGAGCCGAGCGTGGCTGAGTTCCTGGGACTCAAGGGAGCCCACAGCACGAAACCCAAGCATCCCCCAGCTGAGCACACAAACAGTGTCTCTCTGCTGTGGACACAGGCCTGGCCGAAGGGGTCCCCTTCAATGTGCTCTTCACGCCGGGTATCTGTCCCTGCAAACCCACGTGGAACCCCTCGCCACTCCCCACCTGCAGACCTCCTTGGGGGCTCCAGTTCTTTGTGCTCCCCCCTCCCCCACACTGCGTAGACTTTTGGCTGCAGCTCTCCTCTGGCACCAACATCTACGCACTTGAACATGGGGGAACTGAGTGTGGTGTGAGTTTCAGTGTCAGGCTGACCTTGCTGTCCGTCACCGATTAAATATGGGGCAACCTAACCTCTCTCAGCCTGGGTCTCTTCACTACAAAAACGTGGACAGTCCTTTCAGTGGCGGTGTAGGGATTGGGGCATATGAAATTGGGGCATGTTCTGGGTCTCGAATAGATGTGTCCCCAAAGGAGACGTATGAATGGTCAACAAGCCCGACAAAAGACGCCCCATATCATTGGCCAGCATTAGGAAAACGAGAATTAAAACCACAAGGAGGTTCACAAACTCCACACCTGCTGGAAGAGCTATAACAAAAACAAATAAGTATTGATGTAAAATGCTGCAGCTGCTGTGGAAAGTGTGGCAGTTCCTCGCAAGGTGAGACATAGAATTCCATGTGACCCAGCAATTCCACTCTTGGATACATACCCCGAAGAATTCAAAACAGACACTCAAGGAAAAACTCCACAGCAGCATTACTCACAACGGCCAAACTGCAGAAACAACCCGGATGTCCTTTGGCTGGTGCGTGGTAAGTGAAGCGGTCGACCCGCTGTAAGGGAACAAGCTGTGACACTCGCCACCCTGTGAGGAACCCGCACTAAGTGCAAGAGGCTGAAAACAGAAGTTCACACATCATGGAGCTCCATCTGCAGGAGCTCAGAGGAGGTGAATCCAGAGGGACAGGAAGTGGATCAGTGGTGGTCCGGGGTGGGGCTGTTGGGGACGGTGACTGGCCACTTGTGTGTACAGGTTTAACGTGCACAGTGTCTCCTGTGGAGGTGACGAAAGTGTTGTCGAGCTGTGTAGGGGTGATGGCTGAATAATGTTGTGAAGGCATTAATGCCACTGGGTTGTGCCATTCAAAAGAGTTAATTTTATGTTATGTGACTATTACCACAATTAAAAAATATCTCCACTGCAGGTCCCGTGTTTGCTGACAGGTGAGAATTTCTGGTTCTCGAACTTGGCGGCACCTGTGGGCATCACCAGTCGATACCGATGCCTGGGCCCGACACCCAGGGACTTCCGTTCAGTTGGCAGGAGAAGTGGCCTGAATGCTGAGATGTGTGAAAAACCCCCATGTGACCCCAGCACCTAGAACCTTCTGTTTGCAACTCCCAGCTCTCAGGCTTGCTGCGGGCTCCGGGGCAGCCAGACACACTGTCCTTGGCTGACCTTGGGTGTGCCTCATCATGACGTGTGTCAGGAACATCTGACCTTATACTACAGAATGTCCATGTGGATGGCAGTGAATAGGCATATGTGTGAACACGTGAAGAAATACACAAGGCCTTGGGGTTGTGAGACTATTGGACACCGGTCTGTGTGTGTGGTGTGTGAGGGTGGCCAGCCATGGCCTTGAAATGTTTTACCCAGAAGGAGGGGTTCTGGGTATTTCCTCCACAAGCCACCCATGGAGCCAACCCCAAAGGGTGAAAACAGTGTTAGGGAAATTCTCAACATGCTTTTTCAGAGGTCTCTGCAGGGGGCAGCTACTCTAGACCTCGTTCTGACCAGGCACAGACAGTGGGAAAGCACAGATGGCAGAGCCCGTGGGGAGGTGAGGGAGCCGTCTTAGAGTGACGGGCCAGCCTGGCAGCCTGACAGCCAGGGTGGCACCAGGACAGTGAACTCGGGGCCTTGGTTTCCCATCGTGGCATAAACCCACCTGGAACTTAGGGGCTTACACGAGAACCACTCACAAATGTGAGATAATGCCTCACACTCTCAAAACAAATAAAAAGCTAAATCACAGAAAATGGAAGCGCCGGCAATGACGCGGAGAAACAGGAGCCCTTGTGCCTGCAGGTGGGAATGTGAAATGGTGCAGCCACCGTGGAAAGCAGTGTGGACATTACTCAAAAAATTAAACACAGAACTACCACGTCACCCAGCAATCCCACTTCTGGGTTCATACCCGAAAGAGCTGGAAACTTGAAGATCGATTTGCATGCCCGTATTCATAGCAATATGATTCCCAAGGTCCACAAGGAAGAAGCAACCCGAGGGTCCATCAGTGCGTGAAGGGATCAACAAAATATATGTACATATAAACAATAGGATACTATTCAGCTTTAAAAGGAAGGAAATTCTGACACACGCTATACCAAGGGTGAACCTTGAAGACATTATTATGCTTGGTGAAATAAGCCAGTCACCAAAGGACAAGTACTGTCTGACTACTTGTATGAGGTGCTCAGCAGTCAAGTTCAGAGAGACAGAGAGTGGAATGACAGCTGCCAGGGGCTGGGGGAGGGCGTGGGGCATTCCCTGTTGAAGGGGGACAGAGTTCAGTCTGGGGGGATGCAGAGTTCTGTGGACGGACGGCGGTCATGGAAGCTCAACAATGTGGCAGGTACTTCATGTCACAGAGTCGTGCACTTTGGGGTTAAAATGGTAGATTTGACGTTGTGTGTATCTTACTACAACTTTAAAAAAGTTCATATACAAATCCCACTGCTGCCCCCCAAAACCTAGAGCACCATCATACCTGTTAAGTAGAGCTGCAGGCCCACCCGGGACTCAGGAGAGTGGGCACAGGGCGTGAGTACTGGGGGGTGAGAGTACTGGGGGGCATGAGCCACTGGGGGCCATTTCTGTTGACTGGCGGTCAGGCTCAGCACTGCCAGACCTGGGCTCTGTGACCTCTTCCAGTCTCCTCTTCCCAGGTGCCTCCCCTTGAGAAGTGGCACAACCATCCAGCCCCTAACATGGAACCCAGATGCTTCCCTGACATCCTCCTGTCCCTTCTCTGCCCTTCCCCCCACCCACTCTGGCACCAAAATGTCCTGTCTTCAAAAAACCTCCCTCCTTCCCCACCCACGGTCATGGTCTTTCTCTGGGCCACCGCCATCTCATCTGTGGGCTACCTACCACACACGCCCCTCTAACGGACTCCTCTCCTCCACTGGATCCCATGGCCTCCCACACATCCCTGCAGAGGCAGCAAGTCACAAAGTATGTGGGCGTCCTCCTCCCTGTCTGAAGTGTCCCCCAGCTTCCCCAGTCTTCACCCGGCACAGGCCGGGCTCTGGCACAAGGCACGCCCTTCACCCTCCCTGACGCCAACCTCGGTGGCTCCCAGGAGCTCTGGGTGACAGGCCATTCTCTGCACAGCACTGCTCGCTACTGTTTCCTGCATATCTGTCCCCTCCAACAAGACTTCTCTCCTCTTCATCTAGGCTTTGTG
Source organism: Tonatia bakeri (assembly GCA_004024845.1). Taxonomy (NCBI): domain Eukaryota; kingdom Metazoa; phylum Chordata; class Mammalia; order Chiroptera; family Phyllostomidae; genus Tonatia; species Tonatia bakeri. The sequence continues at coordinate 91,971 of PVIA01000610.1, read as the reverse complement.
TGTCTTTCTCACACCCGGAGCTATTCACACGTCTTCTCTCTCCTTAGGTTGAACTGTATGGAATTATTTAGATTTTTAGATCTCAAAAAAAAAAGCAATTTCATATGGCCTTGGCCATTAGACAATGAGTTGCTTGTGAGAGCCTTGGCATCTTGGCGTCCTCAGCACCTTCGCTGGACCTGGGACCTGGGACTGACTCCCAGGTCACCGCACATGTCAGTCTCAGGTCCCTGGTCCCAGGTCCCAGGAAAGGGTTTCATGGAGTCCGGAGGAAAGGCAGGCATGACCCCCGAGGCCTGAACAAGACACAGGATGCTAGCAAAGGGACTTCTGAGTAGGAGACCAAGGATGACCTCTAGAGGTGGGAGACAGGGCCACGGTGGCGGGACAGGGCGCCCTCTGTAAAGCACACGGCAGCCCTGGGACGAGGGGCAGGGACGAGCAGGAACTGGAGAGAGAGGCGGAGCGGTTTCTGAGCAGAGTCAGGAGAGCTACCGCCCAGCCTTGCGGAAACCGGTGGCTTTGCTGGTTGGTTGTTGTTTATCATTGTTGTTTGTTTGTGTGGTTGATTCCTGCTACTGGGGTAACACATCACCGCACATTCAGTGGCTCATAATCTTAGGAGGTCGGAAGTCTGACGGGGTCTCCCAGGGCTGGCTGGCATCAAGGGGTTGCAGGGGTGCCCTCCCACCACCTTCAAAGCCAGCAGAGGCTGGAGAGGGCCTCCTCTCCTGCCTCCTTCTTCCCTGTTTTAAGAGCCCTGGTGATAATATTGGGCCATCCGGACAATGCAGAATCATCTCGCTGTTTTCAGGGCAGCTAATTAACCACCTTAATTCCATCCACATCTTCCCTGCTCTGTCACAGGACGCGTTCACAGAACCTGGGCATTGGGACGTGGCCATCTCTGGGGACCATTCTGGCAGTTGTTCGGAAGGCCAATGAGAAAGATGACTAAGAAGGAGGCGGAGCCCCTGCCTGGGGAAGGCGGTAAATGCTAGTGGCTGGCAGCGCCCACTCCAAGCGACCCTCTCCATCAAGAGGAAAATGAACAGTTGAAAGAGGACATGTGTCCTGCCATGGAGTGAGATATGGGAGCAGATAAGAGCCTTGGTTCCTGCATTTAAGTGGGCAAGAAAGGTCACACTTCCTTATTCTCTTCAACTTGACTCGGAAGTCCTACCCTGTCCCTTTGGCAGGAAACTCAATTTAAATTATTACGAAGGCTCCTCCTTTCCCCAGAGTTCAGGGGCTGCACCCCTGAACGATGAGGCATCATCACCAGCAGCAGCACGGTGCCCCGGGCCGGGCACTGTTCTGAGTACTCACATCTGTGAACTCACGGAATCCTCGTAGCCACCCCAAGATGGAATCCTCAGACCACCACCAAGTTGTGGATGAAAGAACCAAGGCCAAGAGAGGCTCAGGAACTTGCTCAAGGTCACATAGCTCTAGGTCATTATGGTCATGGCTGACACCCTCCTTGTCTGAACCCTGAGTGGCCCCTTGAAGGTTTCGTTTCAAAGCCACGTGTGGCGTGGACATCGTTGCCGAGATGGGGACACCCTGGCCCCTGAGCCAGCCTCTCCCAGGGCTCCACGTGGCCAGCGACCCCAGTCTGACCACTTTCTCAACACTGCCCAGTCCTGCTTCTGCCCACTTTTTTTTTTTGTCTCAGGGAATTCTGCACTTTATTTTTCCCGTTGCTGTTAAAAATACTTATCATAGCCTCTTCAGCCAATGCCAGAAATAGGCAGCCAAATGGGGACTTCTATTTTTGGCCTCATTGTATAAGACCCCCCCACCCGATGGGAAGAAGCTCATGAGAACCCAGCTACCTTTATCAATCTCGGGACGAGGACACTCCAAGAAGAAAACGCCCAGGTGAGTACTTCGAAAAATTACCCTGTCACACAGGAGGGCAGTGCCTGGCCCTTAAACTGTTTCAGACACACCCCAGGACTGGGGAGAATTTGTGAGCGATGTCCCTGAAGTCGGCTCGGTCCTCTGGGAGGAGTCAGGCAGGTGACAGAAGACTGGCAGGTTCTGAACACGGTTTTTAAAAATGGAAAGAGAGGTAGATTCCAAAACTAACAGACTTGAACCTTGACAAAACCCCTTGAAAAGATGATTAAATGCGTAATTTGTAAGCTTTTAGTGGAGGAAATGGCCTCATTTCCTTTAATAATGGGGTCGCCAGACTCGAGGATTAGTGGATGTTATACGTTAGATTGAAACATGAACTTGAGTGAAGACTCTCATTACATCCTCAGGGTCAAGAGGGAGAAATGTCACCCAGATGATAACCTCGATGGCCAGTGTCCTGGACTGAATGTTTCCCCCTGAGATCTGTATGTCAGAGCCCTAACCCCCAATGGAACCGAAGCCTTGGGAGGTGACCAGGTAGGTTCAGATGATGAGGTCAGAGGGTAGGGCCCTCACAGTGGGACTGGTGTCCTTCTAGGAAGAGGAAGAGACCCCGAGCTCTCTCTCCACCGGGCGAGGACACAGAGAAGGCAGCAAGCCAGACAGATGGCTCTCAGAAGGAGCCGACCAGCCTGCACCCTGACCTTGGACTTCCAGTCTCCGGAATTGGGAGAAGACACCACCTCTTGTTTTAGCCCTCCGGTCTTTGGTATTTTAAGGCAGCCTGCGCTGGCCATACAGATGCTTTGTAAGTGGTTCAACACAAATTCCTGAAAAGCGTTTATTAATGGCATTCCATCAAGGGGCATGGCAGGGAAGGGGCATGCCGAAATTGGCATTTACAGGAAGCACCTGGCCCAGCCTTATCCTGTTCGGCATTTTAGTTAGTGATTCACATGATACACAAAAGGTAGTTAATGCAAGTGGAGCTTGCCCGGAGCTGGGGATGGGGACAGGTGAGCTGGCTGAGTCTCACTCAGCACCATGCCTGGCTCCTGCCTTGTGTCTCACCCTTGTGTCTATTGTCATGGAACTATTTCCTCGGCCTAGAAAGGCCCCCCTGCTTTGTCTGTTTGGGCGTCACCTGCTCATTCTTCCAGATCTCACTTGTGTGCCCTCCTCACTTGTGTGCTCCCGGTGAAGTGGAGAGCCCCGCCCCGTGGGTCAGGCCCTTTTTGCGCTTTGTAATGATCAAGGTCACTTTTACACATGTATCTGCTTGCACATGGTCTTCCCACTATCCACCAGGCCCCTGAAGGGCGGTGACTGCCTTGCTCATTTAGTAGAGCACCTAGCGCAGGGCCTGGCATGCAGTAGGTGCTTAATAAACACCTGTGGAGGGGAGAGAAGAAGGAATTAAGTCAACAGTTACTCATCTCTTGCCATACATATAAAGGCACTTTGATGACCTATTTGTTACCCCAAACTACTCCAATACTTAGTGGCTGAAAACAATAACTACTTCCTATACCTAAGATTCTGTGGGCCAGGAATCCAGACAGGGCTCAGCCTGCTGGCTCTTCACCCTGTGCTGGCTGGGGCTGTCCACGAGGCTGTGTTTGGCCTATGGCTCGGCAGGCCTAGAAGGTCAGGAAGACTTCATTCATATGCTCAACCATGTAGCCTCTGTCCATGGGGCTTGGACTTCACCAAATGGCATTCACAGTACTGCTGGAGTTATTAATGACAGCACGCTTTCAAAAGGGGACGTTCCCAATGGTGAAGGCTTGCTTATAGGAAGCTATGGCCCTCTGAAGGCTCAGCCCCAAAAGTTACACTGTGTCACACCCTCATTATGTTCTATTGGTCGAAATAGGTCACAGGGCCAATCCAGATTCCAGGGAGGGCTCAGTGGGCGGGGTTACTGGTGCCATGAACCAATCACAGGCTTTGCAGTCAGGAAACTTGGGTCACACCTTGCTTCTCTGATATGTAGGTCTCACATCACTCACCTGCTTGAGGCTGGTTCCCTGTCTGTAAAACGGGAGTGAGGGTAAAGGCATTGCTGCTTTTGTAGGGTTACTGTGAGGCAGGTCACAACAGTGCCATTATGTGACTAAGTAGTTAGGTCTTGTGCTCTGAGGCTGAGGGTAGAGAGGGTGGGTTTGTCAGGAGGGAGTGGAGAAGTTTCTTTTTAGGCGGGGGACGGGGGAGGCTAATTTAAATCCAGGGGGAAAATAAGAACAAGAAGAGACGTTTCTTTTCCTTTTTTTAAAGATTTTTAAAAAAGATTTTATTTTTAGAGAGGGAAGGGAGGGAGAAAGAGAGAGAGAGAAACATCAATGTACGGTTGCTGGGGGCTGTGGCCTGCAACCCAGGCATGTGCCCTGACTGGGAATAGAAACTGCGATGTTTTAGTTCGCAGCCCACACTCAATCCACTGAGCTAAACCAGCCAGGATGAGATACTTCTTTCCACAATGCTTTAAACTAACAACGCCCCCTGCCCTGTACGCTCCTCCATACGACCAGCGCAGAAGAAACCCTGACCTCGCAGCCAGCACCCATCACCCCCGATGGTGGCAACAGGGGACCTGGGGGGACAGACCAACAGGGCTGGCTGCCGGCCATTTCAGGAGGTGACAAGCAGACTTGCCCAGAAACAGCCCCGCTGCCCTCCCCTGCTGGCCTCCTGCTCCTCCTGAAACACCCCGGTCTCCGCACAGTCAGCCCCTCCATCCAGAGCGCCTTCCTCCAGACCTCCGTGCAGCTCACTCACTCCCGGACCTCCTTCAAGTCTCTGCTCGAATGCCACCTTCTCAACGCAGGCCTTTGATCAGTGTTTGTTGGATAAATTAAGGAACTGTCAGTGAATGCTTTTGGTGCCTTCATAAAGTCCCGAGTTACAGAATTCCACTTGAGGTATCACTATACACTTCCCATGTAACAATAATTATAGCTATTATTTTTTTGAGCGCCAAACACTTAAAAGTTTGCAAGGCATTCTATATGCACATAGCCATTCAGTTCTCAACAATTCAATGTAAGTGCTATTATTATTCCCACTTAGCAGATGGGAAGCCTGCGGCATAGAGAGGCGAAGGCCAGGCCCACTGGTCTCTGCTCGACAGCTAGTGGATGTTCTGGAGCTCACAGTGGACGGACCCGGGCGAGCGGCCCCCACCAGCGGAGGGCCAGCTGGCAGCGGGGATATTCGCCATCATCACTTCCTTATACATGTGCCGGCTCCGGGGGTGACCCAGGCAGGGGCGGGTGTGCAGAACAACCAGGGAGGGGCAGACGGCTAGCAGACCTGCCTCGAGGGGTGAGAGGTCACTTGGACGACTCCACGTCTGGTTACCATCTCAGGGGGTTTTAAGTGGTTTGGTTGCCAATAAAATTCCGCCAAATATGCTTTGGAGGAGAAACACCCAATTATAAAAAAAAAAATCCAACCCCCATCCTTGCCCTTTAATTTTTCAGTCCATGTGTATTCTTTGGGAAAACTCAATCCATATGTTTCTCAGCCTGTTGTGCAGTGAAATGTTTCCTAGGGAGTATCTGACTTCCCCAGACCTCAGGGCTTCCCCCCACTTTCTCTGTCTTCTGCGTTACCCCATCTCTTCCAACACTTCACGAGCAGGAATTCACGTTCTAGGAAAAGCAGACCTTGGGGGAGACACGCAGGCTACACCCCAGATGTGTGAATGGCTCTGAGCCACTGAGATGCCTGTGGAGCACCCCCAGGGCCTGTCCCCTCCCAGCCTTACCTCGCCCGGGTCTGTTCTCTGGGTGTCCTATGCCCCAAACATCGCTCCTGGAACAGAGGAGGCAGCTTGCAGGACCTCAGCGTCTCTTTCTGCACTTGGAGTCAGGATGGCCAGGCATCACAGGGACTTACGTGAAACCAGAGAAGCACGCGCATGGAGCCTTGGCCGTGACCCTCATGGCGGCTCTACCCACTCCTGACGGTGGCTCTGCGCCAGGCCGGCGAGGGACAGGCGAGTGGAAGGGCAGCACGTGGGTGCCGGCTGCTCTGGGGCTCCAGGCCCAGCTCCCCACAGTGAAGCGATAATTATTATGGGTGCCGACATTGTGTAATGCTTCCTCGTTTCAGAAATGCTGTCAGCAGTTTGGGGTAGCCAGTGTTTGGGGAGCAAGACACTCGGATTGGGCTTCTCCGTCCGAGCTGTGCAGCCTAGGCAGGCTACCGAGCTGCTCCGAGCCTCGATCTGCTCAGCGGTGGAATGGAGCCGAGAGGACGCCTGCCTCACACGCCGCCTGTGAGTCTCCTGCTCCAGCGTGTCCTGGTGAAGCGCTTGCAGCTGGAGGGCCTCACCTTGCTCCACACGAGTCCTGGTGCTCACGGGCCTGACCGTGCCTGAGGGTGATGGATGGACCTCCAGTTTTCCGCATTTATTTTTTCTACAAAAGGAAGCAGATGGCACTCTCTGGCTTACCTTCTGTCCCGGATGCTCCTTGTTGCCCTCGGCACCCATGGGCCGCAGGACTCTGGGTGCTAGAAGGGCCCGGGGAGCCCCCTAGGGTGGGGAGAACTTGTCCTAAGGGGACAAAGAGTAGCAGGTGGCTTGGGGTGGCTGCCTGAGAAGAGGGACAGCTTCCCAGCAGGAAGGCCAACAGACTCGAGATGATGGAGTGACCCCTTAAGTGCTCCTTCAGACCAGGACAGGACAGTTAGGGCCGCATGATGAGACGCTACACAGAAACCCCTCCCCACCCACTGACCCAAGGTCCTCTCCTGGGAAGCAGTGGCAGTGGAGAGCTGCCTCGGGCTCCGGAGAAAGGCATGCAGGGTGGGGCGGGCACCCAGTGCCATCTTGCCTGCACTGAGATGCCCCTGTGGGCTCCCAGAGAATTCTGGTACCTCAAAGGGGGGGTCCTGTGGTAGCAGGGGGAGCAGAGAGAGCAGCCCTGTTGGCTGCACGGCCACGATACTACTCGGCGTGACTGAAGCTCGTGTGCGGGAGGCAGAGTCACCACATAAGGCCCTAGCTCCTCAGCATGGCCCACGGTGCTGAGTCAGCCGGCCTGCCCCTCCTCGGCAGCGCAGAGGCCCTGCCACTCACAGCCCCGAGCCTCTGCCCCATCCGCTCCCCCGCCAGGTGGGAGGTGCCCCTCCATGCCCTTTCCTTCCGGCCCCACACAACCTGTCTTTCCAGGGCCCCGCGGGGTGCTTTGTCGATGTTGGTGGGAAACGTGTGTGAAAAGATGAGTAAATGGAGGGCACCAGGGACTCACCAGGGGTCCCCCAGTCTTCAAACCAAGACCTGAGCCCCAAGCCTCCAGCCTCAGCTGTGTCTGGGGCTCCTACCCTCTCCATCCCCCCAGGGTTTCTGGGGCTGCTCCTGGAGGATGAGGCTGCAGACACGCCCCGCCCCGTGTGACCTCGGTGCAGCCAGCACACTCACCTTTCCTGGGGCCGGCTGCCGGTAGCACAGACCTCAATGGCAGGCTACTCCCGTCTCTGAACCCACCAGACCCTCCTCAGGGGAAATAAAAGTCTGACGAAGCCGCGGAGGCATCACCAACGCAACAGGAGCCTCCTGCGCAGCTGCCTCCAGGTGAGACGTGTTTTTGCTGCACATTAGGATCACCTGGGGAGCTGTGAAAGACACCCGTGCACAGGTTTCAAGCCACAGCAACTACGTCAGCGTCTCGGGGGCTGGGGCACAGGCATCAGTAGTCTTTAAAACGCCCCAGGTGACTCCAAGGTGTGGCCAAGTTTGGGGGGAAAAGGAGATCTAGGGAACTTTAAAGAAATCCCCAGGATTTCACTTAAGACTCTCTGGGTGCCCGGGCAGCCCGCTGCGTGTTGGGTGCTGATGGATCTCCTGGTGGTCCTACTGCACTCGGGGATGAGCGCCTCTGATCAGGCCAGAAGCCCTCATTTTGCCCACGAGGCATCTGCAGCCCTGAAAGGTCCAGGTAGTTGCCTGAGGATGTGTCACACTCACAGGACCAGGTTCTGAGTCCAGTTCCAGGGCCCGGGGTCCTAACCCAGTGCTCTCCTGTCACAGAGGGCGGACAACACACAAGGACACACCTTCCAGCCATTTTCACAATCAGCTGTTGGGTTGGCACAGTCGGTCCAGGCCGGTTGCAAGATCACCTTGACTTTCATCAGACACCTTGCACAGGGCAACCACTCCCCTCCTCTGACCTTTATCAAACCCAAAGGGTCAGGTCCCGAGAGGCGCACCCAACCCCCCGCTCTGCAGGAACAGATTCAGAGACTGACAGAGATGGTGGTGACTAGGCGTGAACTACTTTGGGGTGGAAGGAAGAGCCACACACAGCCCGGAACTGCCTGGGGTTCCAATGCCCCCAACTGATCCATAGCACTTTCTGTCTCTCCCTTCCTGTGGCTCAGAGGGAACCCCCATGGATCCTGAGTCCCCTCTCGCTCCATCAACAGGTGCTGGAGGCCAGTACTTATTGTTGGTGCCTGCCATGCGCAGGTGCTTGCTTTCGAGTCCTTGGCCTCAGTAGATGAATACGCTCAGGTTGGGATCATTAACGCCCATTGTGCAGATGAGGAAACTAAGGCTCGGGGAGGTTGATAGTTTGCCCCAGATCACCTGGGCAGTACATGATGGAGTTGGGATGGACACTGGGCTGCAAAGTCTGTGCTTTCTCTCCCGGGCCTCGCCGGTTCATTTCTGTTAGCTCCGAGCTCTTCTTCCAGTGTCTAAATCCTCACCTTTGAGACCTCAGTGACTTGCTTCCTGCCCTTGTCCTCTATGCCGTAGCCTGGATTGCGCCTGATCTGCCCGCCCCCTCCTCTGGACCCCTGGGTATGGGGCCCATGGGAGGCGCCCAGGGAAGTGTGGTGTTCTCTGTGGCCACCAGGGCCCCGGATTCTGCAGCCCTGTGAGGAGACACGCCAGCCGCCGGGACAGCAGAGAACCTGCCCCACCCGAGACCTTACCCCCTGGAGCCTCCTTCACAAGAGACTTCTTTCAGCTCCGGATCACACGGGAAGTCGCCACAAGCTGTGATCAGGTGTGACGTGAGCTCACCTGGAATGGGACAGTGGGCTGGCACTCGAATGACATACGGCACTTTCATCATCAACATAACTGTACAATAAACTTTAAGGAACGTGCAGGAAAAACACCCCAGCCCAGGATCCTGCCTGCTGTCCTCACCCGACTGCTCTCCCGTGTGCCCTTTCCAGCCTCTAGTCAGAGACATGCGTCCTTCCACTCGGCTGCCGTCGGTGGTCTGTGAGCAACTGGCTCTGCTGTGCTACTCGAACTGGTTGACACACGCGTGTCCACACTGTCTGCTTCCCATGGACCCATTTGAATGTCTGTGGAATCTTCCATCACGTTTTTTTTGGTGACATAAATGGTGCCCCAAGAGTTGCAGGCTGGGGTTCCTTTATAAATAATGTTTCCACATGTTCGCTCTGGAGGGCCAGGGAGGCCGGGGCCGCTGTGTGTGGCAGTGGGACTGGAAAGGGGTCGGTGGTGGGCGGTGGGTGGAGTGTGGGGTGTGGAGGGGGAGAGAGCGGAGGAAGGCCACCACTGGCCTCAGGAGCGTCTGTGCCAGCCGAGCAGGCCGAAGGCCTTCCGGGCCCCATTCTGGACGCGGCTCCGTCACAGGCACCGCCAGCAGCTTCTCCAGTCTCTCTGGCCCCCACACCATGGCCCTCTCCCCTGCTGTGTGTGCGGAGCCTGACCACGAGGGAGCCCACGCACTCAGAGCTGGTGGCTGCAGAGCAGTGCGTTCACCTTTGAGAGGCTGGTGTGGGGATGGGGTGTAACCGACAGGGTAGTTCTGGCTGGGGGCTGTTCCTAAGGCCCATGGGCCGAACCCTGAGCGCTCCGTGTAAATGACCTTGTGTCCTCACACACAACGAGTGCGGTGTGACGGAGCGGAGCCTGGGGCTCCGACGGAGGTGTACTCTCTCTGGGTGCTAATTGGGAGGTTCTAAGGCTTGCAGCGCTCCCAAACTCTGGAGTAGGACGTCTTCACACAGCAAAAATGGTCACTTCTCAACAACCGCAGGAAGCAGCCGGAACTCTGGGGCCAACTCTGGTGAGAGGCCAGGTGAGAAGGGCGGTTGGGGTGGCGGATGGGGCAAGATCGCTGACAATGAGGTAACAGGCAAAAGCTCCTGGGAGAATGGAAGAAGGCAAAGGGCTAAGTCTGCTTGGGGCTTTCCTCTCAATGCCCCAGAGGGTTTCCTGCCCCCCCCCCACCCACTTGTAGTTGCCGTGTTTCTGGTGCACGGGGCGGGCGGGGTGTCCATGTGCGCTGCACGCTGTTGCACGGCAGGGTCTCGGACATGCTCCGTTTTGATCCTGAGAGCTGAGAGGCTACACGGGATGGAGGCTGGGCTCAGCCTCCAAGGACGGAGGAGCCCCCAGGTGGAATAAATGGAAGAAATGGAAGAAATGGAAGCGCAACCCGGGCAGGGAGGGCGTAGCTCAGGCTGGAGGGTGGGTGTGGGCAGGGCGGGGGTGGGCAGGGAGGAGATGGAACTCGCTAGGTGGGTTCCTGTGGGGAAAGGCGAGAGGAGAGGCTGGAAACAGGGCCCCTTCTCCACATCTGACTTTCTCTGGCTCAGAGCAGAGGACAGTGATGGGGGTTGATTACATTCGGTAATTTCTTCTAATCAGCAAAGGGAAAAATGTAACCCAACACTGGATCAGGCAAATAGCAGAGATCCAAGTTGCCGTGTCCAGCCCCTGAAGGAAACCAGGCCGTCTAGTGCCTGTCTCAGTTCAGACAACAGACACTCGGAGATGAGCCCAGTCCTGCTGACTGTCCAGGAATGCAGCCGCTGTGTCCCTTCTGAGCTAGGGAGGAACGCAGCCATGGCCTTGGCCACACTGAGTCCTGGGGCAGGTGACACTCAGGCCAGACGCTCCCCACAATAGACACCCCCTACAAGACGCCCCCCACAACAGACACCACCAGAGGGCTGCCTGGGAAGTAGGAGAAGGTCCTTTTTCTGTAGCACCCCTCCCTTTTCTCACCTCTGTGGTCCCCCCAGAAGCTCCAGAACCTACCAGGAAAACCGGGGAGGCAGACGCTATCTCCTGGAACGGCCAGGGCTCGCTCCTAAAGCCTCCATGGCCTGGCTCTGGGTCTCCACGCCTTTACCTGGTCTCCCAGGGTTCTCGAGGGGGAGAGGAGGTCAGCCCCTTCTCTGTGTCCCAACTGTTTGGGCTATTTGCTAATTTTGGTTGGAACTGTGGTTTGAGGAAAAACCTCGGGGATTCCTGGTGAGGACTCAGACAAAAGGAGAATTAGAAAAACAGAAAAGTGTCCAAATGCAGACTAAGTAGCCTAAGCACACCACCCAGGCTGCAGATGGTCCCTGGAGAGCGGCCCTTGGCAGCAGGAGCCCCAAACCACCTGCCTGCAGCTGGGGAGGCCCTCTCTGCCTGTGGCTCACGTTAGAAATTCAGACGCATGGGTCCAACTCACTGCTGGACGTTTCCATCTAAATGGAAACACCTCACCCTCAACAGGTCAAAGCCAGATTCCCTCCAGGCCTCTCACGGGCCTGCATTTCCACTGCGTGCTCGCTCTCAGCGGCTGGCACCACCATTCCTGCAGAGACCAGAACCAGACACCAAGTCATCCCCAACTCTCTGTCGCTTCCTTGGTTCAAGGCTCGTGTTCTGACTCATCGCAATAGACTTTTCAATGATCTTCCTGTGTCCAGACCATTCTCAAAAGCATCCTTGACCCAGCTACCAGTGGAATCCACCCAGGATGCAAAGCGGATCTGTGCCTGCCCCCCATTGTCCTGGAATGCACAGTGGAGAAAACTAAATCGTTGGGTGGCAGCGTCCTTCCAAGGGTGGGGGTGGGGGCTGGTTTCTAGCGGTGGAGAAAGACATCTGTCCTGCCCACTTCTCCCTGCGGGCAGGGGTGAGGAGGATGGGCGAGGGCTGAGTTTATGGCTCATTGTTTGGGTCAGCATGCGAAGACTGAGAGGGCGCCGGAGGCTCGTACCAGGAGAAAAGCAGACAGGAGTCCGAGGCACACTGTGCGATGTGGGAAAGAGGAGTGTGAACACATTAACTTAAAAACAGGTATTTTCTGTCTCTGTTCCCACCAAGGCAGCACCCGGCCCCTGTCCCCACTGTTCCTTCCACCACGCTCACCCTGCTGGTGGTCTCTAGTAGCGTTCTCCACCAACAGGCATGAGGATTCGGGGGAGGACGGCTGATTCCCTATCTTGAGGGAGGAAAAAACTCAGATGTGCCTAGAACATCTTGTTGTTGCCAGAAAGCAGGAATGCTTTCGACAGTGCCAGGGGCCGTGCAGCGAGGACAGGGGCCAAACCAAGGGGCTCCCGGGCCAAACCCCGACATTAAATTGGGCATTAATTAGAACAGGTCGAGCCAGAGAAAAATGCAGCTTCATGACCAAACTCAAGCAACTTCAGCGGGTGCAGAGGAGCGCCTGGTAGACCAAAGCAAGGGTGAAGGCAGTGGGATGTGTTCATCTGCGCTGACCCGACAGAGCAGGGCGTGTCCCACACACGGGGCTTTTGTTTCCTCTCAGTTCTGTTTCTGCCCCTCAGGGGCAGATAGTGAAAGTTTCCATCTGCGGAAGCAGGAATGAGTAAGTACGGGAGCGCTGAGTCAGCCAACTCGGGGAAAAGCAGACGCTCTCCCAGAACAGGTTATCTCAGCCCCAGGGTCACACGGGACAGCAGAGCGCAACAGGGTCCCAGCGAGGGGCAGGAACCAGTGCCTGTCCCCTGCAGGGGTGCAGCTGCCAGAGGGCCCCACTAGTTATGGGTCGCCGCCAGCAAGGAGACACACATTCATGATGCACTAACAGATCACGTCAATCAGTACATGGTGATGACAGGGCAATAGAGGACTCAACACCGGCCAAGCGAGATGTGCATTTATCTCAGGCCAGGAAGCATCCAATGCTGCAAAATGGAAAATCTTCCCAGAGGGTTGAAGGATCGAAGGAGCAAGTAGCATGTGACTGTGGAAAGGAACCCCTCCCCCACCCCTGGTGTCTTCCCCTGGGACTTTGCAGCCCAGGCTCACACCCCCGTCTGGAATCGGACGTCAGCCACCCAGACTTGGCAAACCCAGCGCTTCGGGGTGGTTCTCTTTCTTCGGTGTTTGCTCTGGTAAGATTGTTAAAGTCCCTAGTAAGGTAAAAATAGTACTCGGTGAACTCACTGAAATCCTAGTAAGGTGTTAAAATTGGCACCCCAGGAAGGCGTGGAATTTAGGATAAGAACCCAAGCGAAATCCACAGTATTAGCACTTTTATACCAGGTTTTGATGTAAGGCTAGGAAGCAGCTTTGGAATCATGATATTTTGCATATTTAACATGTTTAGAGTTTTTAAGAGGATCTGTTGTATTAAATTTGTGAATTAAGTATTTGCAGGGGTTTCTTAAAACATGTGCAATGTTAAATTTTTGTGAAAATAGAGTTGGCCAAATTCATGAATTTTAAGAAATAGAGTGGTTTTCGGTTCACAGCAACACTGAGTGGGAAGCCGAGTTTCCATGCGCCTGCCCCCCGCCTGCCCCAGCCACGTGCAGCGTCCCCCACTGTGAACTGCTCCCACCGGACGGAACATGTGTTACCAGGGGTGAACCCGCACTGGCACATCACCCCAAGCCCGTCGTTTACACCGGGGTTCACCCTCGGCGCTGTGCATTCTGTGGGCTTTGACGAATGTAGAAGGACATGTGTCCACCACTAGTGTCACACAGAGCAGTTTCTCCGCCCCACACAGCCTGTGTGCTCCGCCCGTTCGTCCCTCCCTCCCCAAGCCCCTGGCAACCTCTAACCTTTCACCTGTCCCCACCGTTTTGCCTTTTCCAGAACACCAGGTAGTCGAAATCAGGTTTTTCGGTTTGGTTCTTTCACTTAACATGCATTTAAGTTTCCTCCGTGTCTTTTCATGGCTTGCTAGCTCTTTCTTTCTGGTGCTGAATAATCATCATCCACTGTCTGGACAGACCACAGCTATTTTTCCATTTGCCTGCTGGGGGCCTCTTGGTTGCTTCCAAGTTTTGATAATTATGAATCAAGCTTCTAGAAGGATCCAGTCCTTCCCACAGGTGTGTAAACATCTGCCACCACACGTATGAAGCCATTTGTGCTGTGGCTCCTGTCCTCTCTCCAGACTCAGCTCTTGTCGCTTCCTGCTTTTCACGCCCCTCTGGTCTCCCGACCTTCTGCAAATGCTGCCCCCTGCCCCCTTCCCATTCTCCGAGGTTCAGCTTCAGTGCCACCTCCTGGGGAAAGACTCTACTCCAGAGCTGCTGCCAGCCACACAGGGCCTTGACTCCACGAGGAAAAGGTGCCCTTATCCTGTGGGGTCCCCGTCCCCTTCTCTCCCCTACAGCTCCAGGCCCTTAGGATGGGCCTGTGGGTTCACTCACTTCCGAGTCAGGGGAGCCTGGGGCCGGGCTGGGCCCTCTCTCCGCGTCAGTGGCCTGATCTCTCAGGGAAGGGTTAGTGCTTTAAGGACAGCCTCGGGGGGTGGGGTGGGGGACCCTGTGGAAGGGGATGCCATCTTTGAAATTAAACTGCAGAGCTTCCTTGGATGGGCGAGGTGACGTGAGGGACAGCAGGATGGGGCCTGCTGCTGACCACAGGGAGTGACAGAGAAGCATCCCTCATGAGTGCGGAGCCCAGGGCTTCCTCTCCGTGCCAGTCCCCTCGGTCTGGGTGGGAAGACCCGGTTCCACAGTGTGGCCTGGGCCCGGGCACCTGCTGCCCGCCGCTGCCCCAGCCAGAGCCGCTCTCTGGCCCCACCGACTGTCGGCAGGGCTGGAAACGGCGACTTGAAGGGGAAATTGAAACTGCAGGAAAGGTTTTCAGGGCTGCAGAGAGAGCGGCTGCTCTCAAGGCTTTTGCGGGGTCTGTAATGCCCAGAGATGACGCTGTCTCAGGGCGTTTAAAACTGGCTCCTGCCCTCAGCCCCACCAAGTTTTGTTCAGGAAAAGGGTGGTCAGCAGTAGCCCATTGCAAACACGATTTACTTTAGAATTCTTAATGTCCTGTCAAAATTCTTATTGATGATTCTTGTGAAACAAAACACACAAGCCATTTTCCTGATGCTGCTAGGACACTGTCCCCGTCCCCAGAGGGTGACTGCTTAGAATGAAGTGTGAGGCTGGGACGGTCCTGCACAGGTGCCTCTCCCCACGCCGGGCCTCCTGCCTCACCTCCCTGCTTTCAGCTTCTCCTCGGAGCGGCCGAGACTTCCTCGCCTGGAAAGCTGAGCGTGTGTTTGTCCCGAACCTCTGGGGTCCGAGCAAGCCTGCCGTCCCCACTCTCCTGGGCACCGCTTCGGGTGGTGACTCGGTAGCTTGCAGAAGCCCTTTTGCTCAGAGAACCCACCTGAGCCAGGTGTGCCTGCCAGGAGGGACCCGGGGACGTGAAAGTCCCAGGCAGGTGTGCTCTGAGGGAGGAAAATGGAAGTGTTTTTACAGGATCACGACGGGCCCCCTTGCCATTCCCGTCTTCCTGGCCTAAGAAGTATCACACATCTCCCGTGTCTGCTTTCCTTCTACTTGTGGCAGATGCAGGTGCCGCGATAGGTCCCAGCCCGGCCACCGCCCCTGAACAAGCCATGGCCCTAAGGCAAGACGAAGGAATCTCCTCTACAATTGTGGGCACAGTTTCAATTACATGGGTGGGGGTGGGCACTTCTTGTCTCCATTTTCCAAGCATCACGGTCCTTCATCTGTATGTGCACACGTTTTGTTTTGTTTTAAGATTTTATTTACTTATTTTTAGAGCGGAAGGGAGGTAGAAAGAGAGGGAGGGAAACATCGATGTGAGAGAGAAACATCGGCCGGTTGCCCCTCCCCTAACTGGGGACTGAGCCTATGACCCAGGTGTGTGTCCTGACAGGAAGTCCGTCTGTCACCTTCGGCTTTGTAGGACGCCACCCAATGCCGAGCGACCCTGGTCAGGGTGCACCTGCTTTCTTTAACGAAGGAATCGCATCTAATTTGCCCCTAGCTGGCCGGCTCTCAGCGTAACTATGGGCACACTGCAGGTGCCGATACAAGCTTGCTCAGCTTAGTTATGCGACTTCCCGCTCCTTGTCCGGGCAGTGCCTGTCCCAGGGACTGCACTGTAACTTGTGGAATCCAAGTGCAGGTGAGGAGCAGTGCTCCCCCCAAGCCCCACCCTCCTACTCCGGGCCATAGAGACGCCCCACCCCCCTCAGCACTCTCCTGGGGGCAGGGGTGGGGATGAAGACAGGCCTCTGGCCTTGCTTGAGTGGAGAGGGGCCCAGGGTCCCTCTCTGGGTCACTCTGAACGCAGGACCAGGTGAGGACGCCGGATGTGTCCAAGGTGAGACTCCCTTAATGTCCTTCTGCCTCAGAGACACGTTTCCCCCATGTGACTTGACAGGCAGAGCCACGAGCCACAGTTCTGGTCACGGTCACTGCCATGTGCAGTCTTAGGATGTGGCTGCTGGCCAGGGCGTCAGAAGGCAGGGGGGCTTGGCCTTCTCCCTCCCGACATTACCTTCTGGAGAGGCTCCCCACCCCGCAGCCTGTCCTTCCCAGGCCTCGTTACAGTGCAAGGGACCTGTGAGCTTGCGTCTCCGCCAGAGAGCTGACACCATCACCTGCGGGACCCAGAGAGCTGACACCATCACCTGCGGGACCCAGAGAGCTGACACCATCACCTGCGGGACCCATTTGCTCTGGGGAAAGTGCTGACTGCAGAAGGCCGTCTACCCTTGAGGAGCTCATCTTCACCTCACAGAGCCTCGGTTTCCACTTCTATATCCGGGGGCGGGGGGAGGGGCCCTCCTTCCCTTCCGGAAAGCAGGAGTGGAAAATGGGGGCGGCAGGGCTTTCCCTGGCCAACAATGCCCTCCTCCTGGCAGGCCTGGGTGAGGTGCAGGGAGGGACGCGGGCCGAGGGTCTGGGCTCCTGCATCTTCCACGGCCCGGCCCCCCTCCCCTCTCCCGCTCTTGCCTGGAGGAGAAATCAGAATGCAGGTGGCGCATTTCGAAGACAGTTTGGGGCACAAACCCACCCCCAAATGTATACAAAGGTGCTGAGGAAAATCGAGAAGAGCTGTGTGATGTAAGGAATCGACAGCACCCACTCGTTCCCTAGCTCACAGACCGAATGCCTGGGAGACGTTAGACTACGTGAGGGGAGCAGACAAGCATTCTTGTCCTCAAGGAGGTCAGAGACAGCAGCGACAGACACACAGAGAACCACCAACGTGACAGAGGGCGGGGGGTGAGCTGCTGAAGACTCCCCAGCAGCAGAGTCTTGAGTGGCAGGGATTTGCCACGGGAAAATGGTTAGGTGGGTAGGGAGGGAGGGGCCTCCCCATCAACGGGTCTGAGCCAGGGAGTCCCTTTGGGGACCCCCAGCTGCTGTACCTGGTGGGTGGGAAGGGTGCAGGGTGAGGGGCTTAGAAAGCGGGTGAGTCTGGTCACAGAGAGGCTGTTCAGCCAGGCAAGGGTCTGGACTGTGCCCCAGGAGAGGTCGCTGAAGTGTGAAGCGGGCCATGGCAGGAGCAGGTGTGGGGCACAGGGGACGTCGCTGTGGCTGCAGACTGACCCCGTGCCTGGAGGCCCCACCACACCGCACGCCTCCAGGACAGAGAGCCCAGGGAGGAGCCAGCTCCCTCAACGCGGAAGGAAGCTAATGGGGCGCCCCATCAGTGGGAGAGGAAGGGGCCGTGTGGATGAGAGTGGAGAGAGCGAAGGAGTATCAGGAAGCTTCACATGGAGGCTTAGTGAGCACCTGGACGCAAGGCGTTAGGGAAGGCAGGAGGGCGGGGAAGGTGAGGGCAGTGGGTGAGGCGTTGTTTTCAGAACTGGGGACGCGGAAAGACACCCGGGGGAAGATGAGTTCTGTTTGGGGTATCCGGAGTGTCTTCCTCTTAAAGTAAGAAACAGCTTTCCCCTCTGTATGCAAGTCATTTGTTCCACTACAATTTGCTTTGTTGCAAAAAATAAAAAAATAAAAAAAAAATCAGGACACACAGAAAAGTACGTAAGTGGATAAAAATTCCTCTTAATTCTGCTACCCAGAGGTAGTCAATTAACATACTGGTGAACATTCTCCCAAATCTTTTTTCTGTGATGTACAATTTTTAAAAACAATATACAATACTGTTTCTAAAACATCGGATGCTCAGCAGTACTGCGGGCCAACATAACCAGAACTGCTGGGGGCTGGCACCCGAGTTTTCAAAGCTTCCCCGGTGACGGTAATGTACAGTCCGTGTGGAGAGCCGGCCCCCTTTGACAAGGAGGGCCAGAGAGGGGAGCTCAGGCAGCCCCTGTTGGTTCCAGTCTGTTCCTGAGACTCCAGAAAGAGCCCTGAATCTATGGAATAGCAAATCTGAGGGGCCAGAAGGCATTTTAGACTTCTACCCGATACAGAACTGGTCACGATGCCAAGGGCTGGAGGAAAAGAGTTTCCTCCAGAAGTTCTGCTCTCACCCCATCCACACCTCGACCCGGGTGACGGACAGATGGGGAGGCATCTCACTGTTCGGATGCTCAGATGGATACATTGACCCCTTGGGGCGTGGGCTCTGGAGCTGGTCATCAGTACGGGGGACGCCGGTAGTCACAGGGCCAGGCTGACCTCGGGCACCGGCAGGGAAAGGGACTGCGCACCCTCGGAACGGGCCTTCCCGTCTCGAGAAGGGGAAAGAGTGCCTCTGGTCCCGTTAGAGCTTCGAGTCCAGGAATGGTAAACATGGACAGCCTGCCAGAGCTCACTCCAAATATATTCCAGTGACCTCATGTTCTCACGTGCAGCGGAATAGAGAGAGGCATTTTTACGCCTTGCTGTCTTGGATGACAGCACCTTGCACTTTTAGGGTGCCTCACCAAGTTTTAGTTCAACCGGGCGCTGCAGTCAATACTTTAGTCACTGAAGGTCACCACGACAGGCTCAGGACATGCACGGAAACACCGCCACTGACCTTGTGTACTTCGTGCAAGCAGGCCCCCCCCCCCCCCCCGGAGCAAAGGCATTCCCAGCAGGAGCAGCAGGCCCACCCCCGCCCCGCAGGGAAAGTCTCCAGTTGAAGGTCCTCGGAGGGGAGCCGGGTGAGGCTGGGAGGGAACAGCGCCTATTCTGGGGTGATTAACGATTTGGGTTTGGCCTCCTCATCCACGGGGGCCTCATCTGTTACTCGTTTTCTCTTTGGCCAAGGCGACCGCATCCGATGTCCCGAAGGAGAAGGCTGGAAATTTTTTGAAAGCCCTTTCAGGTGAAGCCCAGTGGAAGGGCAAATGAAGCTTCCCTCCATTTATGGCTGTATCTCACCAGGGGGTGGTTGGGGCGGGGGTGGGGGGGAGAGAGAGGAGGAGAGAGGAGGGAGGGAGGGAGGGAAAGAGAGAGAACATCTCTGCTCCCCTGACATCTGTTAGTTCTGTTTGTTCCTCAGCCCTTACTGAGAGAAACAGAGTTGATCCGAAAACCGGGGACCCTCTCGGTGACCCCTGGGGTGACAGGACCAGCCAGGCCCCTCAAGCCCCCTGCCCCCAGCATGCCTTCCCCCTGCCCGTGTCTGCGCCCCTGCCCCATGCGTGCACAAATCAAGCAGCAGGGTGGCTCAGAAACAGGACGAACACTTGGCAGGCTCCCGCCGCAGAGACGAGGGGGAGGGGTCTGAGGGAGCCTGGCCTTGGCCACGAGTGCGGCCAGAATCCAGTGTTCCTGGAGCCAGCCCAGGGCAGGACAGCAGCTGCCAGGGCGTCCTCCCTGGGGGCAGCCCCAGGGCTCCTCGCTCCGGAGCAGGACAGAGCTTCGGTGTCTGTCATGAGCATTATTCAGAAATTTCTGGACACTTCTGAGCCCTCACTGTGCGCATGGAGACAGGAGGCGTGGGGGGAGTTTGGCCTCGTGGGCCGGCCCCAGCTCCGAAGGCGGCTGTTTTCACAGGGGGCTGTCCTGGGGGTGGCCTGTGTCTCCGGGCGTGTGCACATCGGGGGAGGGAGGGCCACTCCCCTCCCCTCCCCTCCCACGACCCAGCCCCAGGGTGTCTCTGACCCTCGGTGTTTGAGTTATTAGGGTCTCGCTTTTCTGTTTCCTACTGTCACGAGCTCCATGTCCCTGGTCCCTGAGGATGACTGTCAGCGTGTCAGGCCCCTGCTGGAGCGACTAGCAATGTACCTGCTCTACCCTCCCCACCTGGGATGGCCAAGGTGGGCCAAGCCGGGGGTCATAGTCATCACCCCCCGCCTTCTCTGCCCGCTGGGCCCCGATGCCTGTCACAGGAGCCACAGCGGGACCTCTGACTGTCCTGGCCCTTCCACCGGTGGCCACCGTCGCTGCGGCACGTGACTCACACCGAGCACCAGGAAGCTTCGGTCTAGAGATGCTTCTGTCATTTGTTCCTGAGAGTCACGCACAGTGGACTCCAGCTGTCACGGCCATGAGCTCCCAGGTGCCCGTGTGCAGGGTGGGCCGGCGTGCCCCTTCGAGCACGCGTGTAGCAGAAGGGCTGCCCCCCAAACTGTTCATCGCCTTAAAGTACTGCTCCTATCTCCAAAATTGCCTCAGCACTTAACAGCATGCTTTAATTGAAATGTTTTTCTTAAAGGGAAGCATCACTGTGAGACCTGCCTTGTGAGAAGGTACTACGTTACCGCCGCCCCTCCCCTCTGCTCCCCCCAAACCCTCTCCTGACCTCGGCGCCCTCAGGGTCAACCCTCGGAGCCGCTGGTGGAGACATTAGCTTTCCTTGGGGCAGGGGCCGATCACCAGGGCAGGCCTCCGTCCAGGGGTTTCCTGTCACCAAAGCCGCATTAACGCAGATCCATTTTTCATTAGGAGAAAATAAAACTCATCAGCAACATCAACTGGAAAAGGTTCTTTGAGAGCAAGTTCTTTCCATTTACAGCGAAGCACATGACAGCTGGTGGCTTTTAATGGAAAGTATAATTTGCTGGGCTGAATTACTATCAAATCACTTGAGAATTTGTGTTTTTAATTTTTCCTTTTTGGAGGAAGGCAGCGCTCTGGAGTCCAGAAGGGCAGATGAGGAATGGAAAGTTCTGGTCTTGTCTCTACGTGCGGCCTTAAAAGACCCAAACGATCCTCAGCAAAATCCTGTTCCAACATGTAGGTCCACTCGCTCCCTTTCCTTGGCACTCAGAACCCATTTTATAAGCTGCTTAGAAAACAACCCTCTGTCCCACTCTCCGTTTGGGCTCCACACCAAACGGTGCATACGTACGGAAACATCTCCATCGTTCCCCATTTAACAGAAAATATCTGACACAAAAGAACCCAGTGGGTGTTTGCTAGGGGCTGAGTGTTCCTGTCCTTCCCCATTTCATGTCTGAAACCTGACCCCCAGCGTGATGGCAGCTGGAAGTGTGGCTTAGGGGATGAGCTTTAGAAGGTCATGAGGGTGAGGCCTCGTGATGGGGTTAGTGCCCTTTTAGCATGGGACGCGACCAGAGCTCTCTCCTGTCTCCATGCAAACTCAGAGCTTGCTGTCTGTCATTTTTAGCACTGTCTTTTTGGATCTGTCTCCTCAGGCAAGGGAAACAAAAGAAAAAAAAATAAACAAATGGGACTACTTCAAACAAAAGAAGTTTTTGCACAGAGAAAAACAATCAACAAGACGGAAAGACAATCTTTGTAAGGGAGAAGATATTCCCCCAATGATACTTCCAATCAGGGGTTAACGTCTAAAATATATAAGGAACTCACACCACTTAACACCAAAAAATCCAGAACCTGATCAAAAAACAGGTGGAGGAGCTGTAAGAGACATTTTTCTGAAGAGGACAGTTGAGAGTCCCAAGCTGCTCCAACCAGATTTTCCACCTCCGAGCGCTGCCCCTTCCCCACGGGAGCCCCTCGCAGCCTCGGCGGCACATTTCCAGTCCCAGCTCTCACTTCTCTGGCCCTCAACCCCGTCCACACGCAGATCTGGCCTCTTCCCCAGCCTCGCCAGCCCCTCTAAGCCTCAGTGCGGTTCCTCCTTCGGAAAATGCAGAACCTTCCTGATCTGGCAGGTCCAAGGGGCACTGAAGCTGCCTGGACTGTCCATGCTAACTGCTCCGGGTTTTGTATCTGTCAAGAGGCTGTCGGCTCTGGGGACCAGACCCAGCTCTGTGCACGGCCCACAGGGAGGCTCTACCTGGCTCGGCCATTGGGGGGGAAAAGTTTCATTTGCATGTTGATAGCATGTACTTTTCTTCGGCTACAAACTGTTATTAGCAAGAATAATTAAAACAGGAAGCTGCGGGTTGTTCTTTCTTTGTATCACATAATAAATCACATCGTTATTTGCCGAGATCTCGTGCTGCTAGCACTGGGCCCCGGAACTGCTGGTTACACCCCAGAGCCAGGGTCCACCGGGGCGGAGGATGGAGTTGGGCTGCAGCCCCTGCTGAGGGACTAGGCAAACTCCTTAACCTCTCTGACTCTTCCTGTTGGAATCTGGGAAGAATTATCTCTTCCTCCAAGGGTTGTTATGGGAATAAGTCAGATGTTTGGTATAAAATGAGTAAGATATAAATAACCAAGGCATCCGTGGTTACATGATTCACACTGAGAAGCTTCTGAAAAATACGCTGGGAACTCACGATGGCGCCTGCAGGGACTCAGTGGGGGGGGGGGGGCAGGTGCAGGACAGGCCTAGAGGAGGGTGGGCAGGAAGGCGGCTGTGCAGTCACTCAGCGTGGGGCAGGTTCAGCCTCCAGGTGCTGGGACGGGGTGGTGGGGAGGCACATGCACATGTACAGGGGGATGTGTCCTTTCTCCCCAGAGACGCCCTTGTCGGACCTCCGTCGCTAGGTGATGCACCGCCTGCCGCATACAGGTGACCACTCACCAGGCCCTCGGCCGTCCCCAGCTTCCGGGTCGCTTCTCCGTGGGCACGTTCCCATGAGACCGGGAGTGGCTGCCCGCCACCCCGAGGGACCTGGTGCAGAGCAGGAGCTTAGCACGTGCCGGCTTCTACTGGCTATTCCCAAGCACGTACTTCCCAAGAACGAAAGGAGAAAGACTTCTTCCCAGGCCGGCTTGCTGACCAGTTGCAAGGAAGTCGCTGGCGGGGGTTCACGGGGCTGCTTTGCGTGCGCCCCGCAGAGGTGCACAGGGTACACTTCTACAGCGACTCCATGGCCCAGGGCAGACGGAGAAACAGCCAGTACAAGAGAGCACTTGATTCGAGCAAGGCTTTGTTTGAGGGCTGTTTACGGGATACCATAGCAGCACGTCTCACCCCGGGGTGCTGTGAGAGAGGCCTCGAGCCCGGTTATTTTAAGACACTCCAAAACAAAAGCCAGGAGGGAAACAATCCTGGGGTAACTGTTGATGAGAATTTGGTTTCTTTAAAGAAGCTGTTTCTGTTAACAAAGGGAGAACAGGGCCCCAGAGGGCAGGGGACCTGCTGTGGACACTGCACTGCCCAGCGAGGAGGGGTGGCCCTTAGTCCCTGCTGACTCAAGAACCAGCAGGGGCCCGTGCTCCATTTACCCAAGTAAAGGGACAGAATGTTCCCTTTCAAGCAGAATTGCTGTTGACGGGGGTGTTAGGGCAGAGGTGGCCCTAGACACTCTGGCCATGGGCAAAAGGGCAAGGGCAAGGGCAAGGGCAAAGGCACGGTCTGGCCAGGGCTTTGCGGTTTTGCCAGCATACCCCAGTCTCTGGTTTGGGGGAGATAACACCTTTACGGCTCGTGGAGGGTGCAATTCCTCTTTAATAAAACACACACGAGGGATTGGTGCTTCTCTTGAGCCCGTTAATACCACCTGGTTGTACTTTTAAAATGAATAAATCTGAGGCACAAGCAGAAATCTTGAGATTTCTCTAGTATTTTCTTGCAGCTGTGTTACTCCTTACCAGTGCACATAAGTCTTCAAGGTGGCCTGTCTTCCCATCTTCGTTTTCTGGTTTCCATCTCCTCTCCCCCGTTTTCTCTAGTTCCTTTCTCTTCTAGTTACTGCTCTTAGGAAGAAAAGGAGATCATTATTATTATCACACACAGCAAGTCCGGGAGGAAGGCTCTTCCAGGGTCGGCTTAATCCAGTCACTAGGGCCCGAGGCTCCTTCCATCCTTCACTCCTGCTCAGGGAGACAGCTTCGCTTCCGGGCCAGCTGCTCTTTAGGTCACAGTACACTGTAACACGGAGGTCGGAGGTCGGTAAGGAGAGTGAGGGTGGAGAATCAGTCACAAGACTATAGGGAGTGTGTGTGGGGGGTCCATGGTGGGCTGCAGTGCACCACCCTGCCTCAGTCATTCAAATAGGAGACGTTTTCTTTTTGCTTCACAATACAGATACATTACAAGCAGTTGGAAGTGACTGCCCCTGTCTTGCAACCGGCAAGACAGCTGACCCCTCCCAGACAATGACGAAAGCTCCTGGGGGCCCTGCCTTGCTGCTGTCACAGCGGCTGGGGACCTTGTTGCTGTCCAGCCCCAAGCTTTACCTCGGCAAGATCCTACACTCCCTAAGAGTTGGGGTGAGTCTCCTTCCCTGCCCTCCTATCACCCGGCACACGTTCTCCAGTGCTTCCTTCTAACCCAGCTTCTAGCTTCCAGGGGTCCTTCAAGTGTGGTCCCTAAACCAGAGCATCACCACCTGGCACCTTATTAGAAACGGACATTTTCAGGCCCCACTGTAGACCCACCTGCTCAGGTGCTCTGGGGTGGGGCCTGGCAACTTCCAGCTCAGCAAGCTCTCTGGGGGACCCTCGTTTCCTCTAACGTATGAAAGCCATTATCCTCAAGGCTCTGCAGTGTTTAGGGACCAACAATCTAAAGATTGGTTTTCAATCCTGGCTGCATTTTCTTCTCATCTGGGGAACTTTCAAAAGAATTATGAATGCCTGGATCCTACCCTCCCCCCTGCCCAAACCCTTATATAATCCGTCTGGTGTGCAGCCTGGGCTTTGGGGTTTTCAAAAATTCCCTGGATGATTCCAAATTGCAGCCAAGACTGAGAACCATGGATCTAAATAAATATGGAGGCAATTATACTGCAAATGATTAAGCAGAAATCCAAAAGTGAGACACAGACAAAAAATGAGAAGTCCTCTTTGCTGCTTCAGAACACACAGCTGTGAGGAAACAGTCATCATTTCACCCGTCCCCTTTGCTGTCCTGCCCCCTCTCCTGGGGGTGCAGAGGGAGGAGGCGAAAGAAGCTGGAACAGTCACAGAGACGATCACGTCACCGTCAGACAGGAGAACGGGCCCCTACGAAAGCCCCTTTAACGCAGAGGGTCCTCCCGCCACCAGCCAGCTCAAGGGACCAAGGGCACCCTCGGATGGTTTTAGCCAGAGGGAGAAGGGAACAGGAGCCTCCTCCTAAAGAGGGAAAACCACGAAACCAGAGATGAGTCTTCCTTTAGGAGGGGAGTGCGTTTTAAGGTAGTGACACTAAGGAATCACGTAAGAGTTTACGTTGCCCAAGAGCAGCAAATTACCTGGGTGTGGCCTGACACACGGCCCCTCATCTGGGGTGTCGTGGATCCCAAGGTCTCAGTTCACACGGCATCAGGCCGTACCGTACTCTGGACTTTTTCTTAGGTCGTCTTCCCCAAGACCCAGGGAGAGAAACACGACCACACTCAAAAGTGTAATTGCTTCTCTCTTCCAGAATGAAAAGTCTAACCCTGTATTTGTGCGGTTAAGAGTTGCTGAGCTGTGATTTAGGCTGCATAAGGTCGTAACCATGGTTACCCTTCTACTCAGCGGTTGGTCAAGGTTCAGTTGATTCAGAGGTAACTCTGAATCTCCAGGTTTTTCTTCCACACCTAAAGGAAAAGGGTCCTGTTTTACATTAAAATCTCGGAACAGCCTCGGTGATCAAAACGGCAGCTTGCTCGTCTGCCTCCCGCCATAGACTCTCACGTGTGCTGACAGTTTCCGCGCCTGAACTGGATGAGGAACTGGGCTCTGACAATCAGGCAGTAACAACGCAAACTCAGCCACTGTCACTTCTGGTTGAGCGTGGGCTGCAGGCCCAAACCCAACTCCAAACACTAGCGGGCACTGCCCTCGGGCTCCGGTTTGCCATTCTGGGGCCGTGTCAGAGGTCATGGTTTCACACAAGCGCCCCAGGCAGGTGAAGTACTGGTCTTAATAATCAGTTACAATGAACAGGCTTTCCTTTATGGGTAGCTCTTCACGTTTTCCTCGACTTGCCAGTTTGCCTATAATTAATGTAACTGGCTTACTTGGTTTAGAGGTTTAACATACTTTTCAGTTCAGACAGAGGGGCTGATCTATGCAAAGACCCCTCTCATTCTATTGAAACTCTGCCTTCATCCCTCGCCCCGCCCCCCACCCGACTCCGAGAGCAGTGCTGGAAGGCTCTGGTGCGGGGCAAGGACACGGCCTCCAACACGGGGGTACTTGCTGCACGCCCGCTCTCCTCCAGGGGCCCGAGGGGCGTGAGCAAAGTGCAGCCTCATGCCGCCACGAGGCGGGCTCTGTCGGCCTGTGACTTTCAGAGATGAGGAACCAGAGGAAGAAGGCTCAGCCCTCTGCTCTCGGCCCTGTGCCATCTGAGGCTCTACACACACACACACACACACACACACACACACACACACACGATTTCCCCAACGCAGCCCAACATGCTCTGGCCTGACCTCACCAAGTACGCCCTCACCTGCACGCAGGAGGCGCCAGCGTTTCCCAGCCTCTCCGCAATTAGGCTTGTCTGGGTCTCTACTTTTCACCAGTTTGACAGATACAACGGGAGCGCTCTCTGGTGACCCCCCAAGGCCCCCATTTGTCAGGAGGGCACACCCTCATCCTGGGAGAGCGAAGGCGGCCACGGCTGCACCGGGCAGAGGCTGCGTCTCCTTGCTGGCCACGTCAGGACGAGGGTGTACGTAAAAGCCAACGATAAAAATGCATCTGTGGTAATGATTCACCCTCGCACAACGTGTATTTTCAAGTAGTTTATTTCAATAGAAATATTTCAGAAAACTGTACTTAAATTCATCTTAAGTTAGCGTATGCAAACACACGGAAGATCTCACACTCACATTTGCATATTAGACGGAAACAAAAAGCGAGAGGAAGCAAGCCGCACGTCACTCTGGGAGGTCATAGTGCAATCGAGTGCTTCGTCAGGAGCACCTCGGGTCAGCTGGGGGGAAGGGCGAAAATGGCTTGTGTTTTCCTGCAGAGCCGTCACTGGACACTCATGCCCATGGGCGCACACGTCCCTCCGGCCATACTGGGAAGGAGCTCCCCTCCCACACCCACACTTCAGGAGGCTGTGAGACCACAAATGTGTCAGTAATCCGAGTGCGGACACTCTTGAGAGTCTGGTGACTTCTTATTGGCTATTCTTTCGGGCCTAAAAGTCAATAGTTACTGGGCTGCATGGATAGTCTTAATAGGTGATACCTTCAGGGGAAACTTAGTATTTCTTAGCTGGTATTTAAAGCATGGCTAATATTTATGAAATTTTTCTATTAAAAATAAAAACAAACAAATGCCCCTTTAATCTTATTACTACTCCACAGTCCAAATGACTAGACTCGAGATTCAAATTCTGCCAGTAACTAAGCCTCACGGACCAGCCAGCCCTTCGTGTGGCTTTAAAGACCGTGCCTGCCTGCCTGCCTGCTCTGGGACGGATGCGCCTCCGGTGTTTCTGAAAACAGCATCTCGACTCACCTGAACTGCAGACCTTGCACTAATCACAGGGCCGGCCTGCCTGCCTGCTCTGGGATGGATGCGCCCTCCGGTGTTTCTGAAAACAGCATCTCGACTCACCTGGACCGGGAAGCAGAATGTTTTCAAGCCTTGCTTTTATGGGAAAAGGGAGTCTAGCCTCTTAACTTGCCTTTAATTTATATACTGGGGGTGTTTTCACTTTCCCCCATAATGTCTCCAGGTGAGCAATCACTGGCAGGTTAGGTGACTGTTTGTTCTGAGTCTTATTTAGATATAAGAATGAACCAAACCAAATTTCACTGCTGGCCAAAGGGACTCTGGTAACAAACAAGACGTCAATTGCTTTCATAAAACCCAAACAAACCTTTCTGGCCTTATCACACTCTTTCAGAGACTTTATGAAAGGCCTTATAACTAAGTGCGTGCTTGAAACAAAACAAAACCCACAACACAATGCAAAACAAACAGCGTGATGGACGCTCTGCCCAGTGGTTCTTAAGACTGCTCATCTAAAGGGCGATGTGGGGGGACTTATTTTGATCTCCTACCCGGAAGGAGAGCAGCTGGGGGGGAGCTGATCTACAAAGACTCCGAAGAAAGGAAGACTGCGACCATTGCTCAGAGGTGTCTGCACAGACTTTCTCAGACGGGCTCTGTGGCAGAGCGAGCTGGTGGAGACAGGGACAGGTGGCACACACCCCTGCAACGGAGGAGTACGAGGTGAATGACAACTGTCCTACTCGGTGCCCTAGAAATGGCTTCAAGTGGGTTAGGCACCGACCACCCCCCCCCCACACAACTGGAGGTACCAGTGTCACGAAAATGCCTTCGGTAAGCTTGAAAGTTTGCATGCACAGATCTCTTTCATTAGAATCCTCTAAATAAAGAAAAAAGTCACTTTAGACACAAGCCATTTTTCAGGAAACAAAAGCAGAAAGTACTGAAATCATTTTGAAGAGGCTGACGTCACATGGAAAATAATGTCCGTCAACGTGATGAAGTAACAGTACTTGTATGTCAAAGCCTAGGAAAAAACAGACTACCACTCTGGCTGCAAAGTCTTTGAGGAAAAACACAAAAGGACAGGGAGGGAACGTGAAAGCAGAGCCTAAGGCCGAGGGGCGCCGGGCAGACCCCACCCTGCGCACGCTGCACGGCCCGCTCACGCGCTGCTGTTCTGCTGCCACAGCTGGGCAAGCTCGTCTGCGCCTCCAAAGGGGCCCAGTCATCTCGAAGGCCTTCGAAGCAAAGGATTTCTTTTACTAAAGATTGTCTTCTGTGTAGAAGGTGACACGGTGCTTTAACAACTGCCTGTACAGGATGGTGCCTCCAGCGAGCAGGGAGAAAGTCAGCAGGGGACACATTCTTTGAAAAAGCCAGGGGACTGACCCAACTGTTACTGCTGACTTCCAATTAATACCGTGCCCAGCCGTTTTGTTCTCGGTAGTCAAGGCAGATGGCTTACAGATTTAACCTAAGAAAGGAAAGAAAGAAAAAAGACTCTGCTCTGCTCAAGTCATTTGGCCAGCTGCAGTCCAGTAACCCCGAGCGGTCACTAGACCAGGCCGCTCCCCGCGGGCCCCGGTGCCAAGGCCCCACAGGGTGTGCACACCAGACGCCGTGAACGTCGCTGCTTCCATGACAGCGCTCCTCGGTCCCCTCCGCACGTCTCCCGGAAGGGGAGCAAAGCCACTCACAAACACTCCGCGGCCACGCGCGCCCTGCCTCGTGTCATGCAGCAGGATGGACTGCCCGGCAGCCCACCGGCACTCCTGCACAGAAACATGCCGGTCACTGAAGCACACGCCTGGGCACAAAACACTCACATGCCAACGGCCTGGACCCCTTCCTGTGATGTTTACACAGACAGTATGCGCACAGTGAGGAAAATGAAACAGGAAGGCGTGTTTGATAGCTTCTTTCTGTTCTCACATTTTGGAGGTTACCGTAAAAAACCAACCAACAAAAAAACCCTCCAAAGGACAAGCACGGCCCAGACATGGGGGTGGGGGTGGGGGGCACGAGGCCAGACACCGTGCTTCGGAAGGCCATCGGGCAGTTACCCCTAGAGCTGTGTTTTACAACTGACGCTATTCTCACACGGAAAATAAGCCTCTGTGTGCAAACCGTTCAGTGCGAGTCCCCACGGCGTTCGGGCTGGAGCTCTCTCTGCGACGCCTGGCCACAGACTCGCCAGGCGCCGTGCCGCTCACAGACCAGCTGACGTCATCCCTTCCCCGGGCTCTCCTCGGCTAGGAGACCAGCGAACTCGATGATGAGGGATTCAAGCTTCGGAGTCACCGACTGATTAATGATAAAGGGTAGGCCTAATCAGAGGGAAATAAATTCACCATCCTGCTAATAAACTACCTAAGTATTTCACATACTTTGGTGACATATTTTCTTTGCCTGAATTATTATTAGGCATCATCTGGTGAGTTAGAGGGAAAAATTCACCCGCACTGTTTCAGCACACTTCTGTTACCGGTTTCCATTGGCTTCGAGTGCTAAAATAACCTTAAAAAGCGATGGCTAGTCTTCTGAGTGGACAGATCTGAAGACAGAGGAAGGACGGGGACTTCCACGCAGGGGTGTTAAGAGCTGCGGTGCGGACTCGTCAGCAAAGGTGAGCACTGTCCCTGGTCTGTGCAGGCGCCCACTCGTGTTCGGAGCTGCATGCATCAAACGCCCCCCCCCCCACCCCCCGGTCCAGCTCCCACTTTGGCAGAACTGTGTGACGTCGGACTGACTCCGGCACTCGCCCCCACGGCTGCAGGTGACCTACGACGCACCTACTTGCGCTTGTTTACGACAAACAAACAAAATAACAAAAAATCCACAGGGCTCTCATCCACAATATTTTTTAAAAAGCATATACAGTTAAAAATACCTGTTTCTGAAGAGAAATAAACAAATTAAGAAAATTAAAAAAAAAAAAAGCAAACCCAAAACAAGCTGTGCGGGGTCCGCACAGTAACACTGCCGGCTCCGCGGGGGGCGTCGCTGGTCCCTGGGGGGCTGAGCACGGGGCCGGTCACCGAAAGTCCCTCACACAGGCAACACTGCGCCCCCCCGCCCACGTCATTCTCCACAAAAGCAGAAATAACGGCGTTCCCAACTGTGCCGTCTGAGAAAAATACCTGAACCCTTAACGTCCTTTCGAAACAGAAATCTAAATTTTAGAAAAACTTAGCACTCAGGAGAAAGCTCTTCTACTTCCGTTGGATAGATTTGTAGCTAATTATTCTGTGGGCAATATTTTCTATTAAAATTTCATGGATTCAAGAGTGAAATACTTATGAGAAAAAAGTGGAACGTTTTCTAAGAATACCGATGTGAGAGATTTTATGCGAAGCCCAGAGGAACAGAGGCCTACCAGAGGACGTCAGTCGGAAAGCACGCCCGGCACTGGGCTGGAGCTACAGCTCACGGCACTTCGTGCATTCGCGCCCGACGCACAGCCTTTGTTCAAATGCCATTGTTTGTTAAAACTCTAACTAAGGCTTCTACCTTCAATCTTTGTTTTTTGTAATTCAACATCTACTTTGGATATTAAATGCATTATTGCACAGAAGAGCCCTCACAAAACTTCTTGCTCAACTACTGACAAAATATGGTTTCATGGCCGGGATATATATATATATATGTGTGTGTGTGTGTATTTTTTTTTTTTTTTTTGTTAGGAAATCATTTTGCAATAAAGGGAAATTGTACAAGAAGGAGAGTTTTGATATTTTAAATTCCCAGAAACTCAACCTTTTCTCTTTTAAAATTATTTTGTATGTCTTATAATAAAATACATACACATGTGGAATCTCTCTTAAACAAATGTGATCCTGAATCTCACATTGAACAAAAACAATAAAAACACTGGCATTGTGCACAAAAAATGATGTAAAAGGAAACAGCAAGTTATCACCTTGATGATAAAAATCCCCTGCGACTGGCAGAACAGATAACACAACTAAACTGGAAAATGTCACTACTGTAAAACCTCAGGGGCTCATTCTCTACCAGCGATCTGTGGTCCGACAGCGAATTCGTATAGAAGGCTGAACTGAACGTACAGCCAGTTAAACGCAGCCGTGTTTTCTGGAGCCCACGGGAAAGAAATGCCTGGCGTGCGAACACTCAGCCTTTGTGCCTCCTGCAGGAAGTCGTGTTCCCCATACAGTACTCAATTTCAGAAGTTTAGTGTTTAAAAATATCTTCCCTCATCCAAAACCAAACAAAAACCCTCCCCAAGTCCCAGACAAAGTCCCAGCAACTCACACGACGACATTTCTGGTCCCTGGGCTCTTGCTGTGGGGGCTGAGGGAGGCCATGGGCCGCCCTGGTGGAGAGTCCCGCCCACAGGAGGACCCCTGCGCCCTCGGTTCGAAACCGGCTCCCCACGGAGCCCATCAGGGGGACGTTTTTCTTTTTAAAGTGTATCTAAAAAAGGTGATTCCCCCTCCCCCAAAAGTAGTACAAAGTTAAAAGAAATGCAAATTAGATCTATTTAGATCTAACAGATCTAAAAAGAAATGCGATTTATGATCTACTCCAAGCACAGCACCGCCAGAAGATTCACACACACTATTTGGTGTTGCATGGTGGTTCTCCTTTCACTCTTTAAGGCAGTGGTTTCCACAGGTCAGTCCCGAGAGCAGAGGTGTGGTCCATGGCAGTTTGTCTGCGAGTCCAGTTGGTTCTCCGGGGAACGTCTCGCTCCATTCCCTGAAGTTAGTGCGGTGTGGGCTGCGAACCCCGGGGGCTGCACCGGGCGCTCCGGGTGCTCCTGGCCCAGGGCTGGTTCTTAGCCAGCGCTCGCCCGCAGGGCCCGGCTCTCACTGGGGGTGACAGTTCACCTCTCTTCTTGCTGAGGCCCTTACTCGAAAGTCATCAAGTTTGCAGGAACCTACAAAATATACGGTAAGCATTACAGAATAACAACATTTATTTATTTTTGTTAAAAAATTTTCAATTACAACGGACACTAAAGACTGTATTGGCTTCAGCTGTGCAACCCCATCATTAGACATTCACATAATGTATGAAGGGCCCTGACCGGCGTGGCTCGGGGGGCTGGGCGTCGTCTCACAGAGAGAAAGGTCGCCGGTTGACTCCCAGCCAGGGCACAAGCCTGGGTGGCGGGCCAGGCCCCTGGTCCGGGGCCTGTGAGAGGCAGCCTACGGGTGTTTCTGGCTCATCGATGTTTCTCTCCATCTCCTCCCGCCCTTCCCCTCTCTGATAGGTCGGGTACCCACGGGCCCCATACACAGCTACTACACTGTCATCGACTGCCCTCCCCGTGACCCACCTGTGCTTCTTAACCCTGCTGCCTTTTCCACCCGGCACCCTCCTCTTTGGCAACTCTGCTTCTGTCTCCTGTATCCACGAGTCTGTTTCTGGTCGTTTATTTCTAGATTCCGCATGTAAGTGCGATCACACGGTGTTAGTCTCTCGTAGCCTGACTCATTTCACTCAGCGTCACACCCTCCCTGCAGGTCCATCCGCACAAACTGACAGCATTTACAAGTTGTTTTCCAACGTTCTATTTCTTACCTTTCTCTGTTGTTTTAAGTGAGCCCCAACACTGAAATCTTTCTCACCTAAAGCATCTTTTTAAAGAAATTACGTTTACTGAGGTGACAATGGCTCACGTACCCACAAGGTTTCCGGTGCACAATTCCACGTCACCTGTAGGGCGCACTGTTTGCCATCCCAAAGCACACTGGTCACCATGTGTCTGACCCCCTTAAAATACCTTATTTTTTAAAATTAACTTTTTAAGCTTTTTTGGGTCTTTTTTCCATTACCATTTATCCCCCTTATACCCTCCTCTTCCACCTCCACACACCTCCCACAATCACAAAATATCTTTTCAAAAAAGGAGTGTAGCAGAAGGCGCTGTAACCATTCACGGATGTTCAGCGACCGCTCTCTTTCCAGCCAGCTGCAGTCTGGACGGAGAGAGGGCGAGGGCCCAGCAGAGGGCCGCGAGCGAGTGCGTGCGTGCGTGCGGCGCTGAGCCGGCGTGAGTTCACACAAACGAGCTCGCCACCCTTCATTTTCCCACTTGGAAGCATCTGAATTCCCACATGCGAAATTTCAAGTCCGGAACAGATTACTGTGTCGCAAACATGACTAAGATTTGTGAAATCACGAAAGTTAGTGTGAGAGAATGACCAGACCAGACACGTCACGACTCCGAAACGCCGACAGGCGGCACAACAACGTGCCGCTTCCAGACGGGTCGGACGCGCTCTAACTTCCAGTGCACGGCTGGAATTCAACGACGATTCTTTGAAACATAAATACGTTTTATTTTTTCAAATTATTTGATGAGTTCTCTAGTCAATGACTAAAAGAGGACTTCACCACACCATGTTAAAAAAATGCTCTTACTTTTTGCTACCAAATTTCCATAGCTGTGTTAGAGACACTCACACACCAGCGGTCACTTTGGGCTTTTACAGCAGCTTAACAGCCCTGGCCAGGTGGCTCAGGTGGCTGGAGCATCGTCCTGTGCACCAAAAGGTTGTGGGTCTGACCCCTGGTCGGGGTGCACACCCAGGCTGCAGGCTAGACCCCAGCTGGGGTGGGCATGGGAGGCAACCAATCGGTCTTCCCTCTCACACTGATGTCTCCCTTTCTCCCTCTTCCCTGCTCTTCCTCGCTCTCTAAAACTAGACACATCCGCAGGTGAGGATTGAAAAAAAAAAAATAATAGCTCTCACTCTTCAGCTATCTTTTTTTGAAAACCCAAGACACTAAAAAAAAAAAAAAGAACCCCCTACATGTGTTTCTGAATGAAAAATCATTTGATGATAGAATCATAACAATTATAAATCAAATACAAGGAATGCAAATGCTCGGAAGCTTCAGTTAAACCCTCAGGCCTGGCCATAAGAAACCCACGTGAGAGCGGAAGTTTTCATTTCTGCGAGGGCTGCCTGAATGTGGCTGGAGGTGCTGTATGAGCCCGTTCGAGTCTTCTACCAAACACTCAAATCTCACAGCCTCTACCTACAAACGCCGCACTACTTTGATTCTTGCGTGCACAGAAACAAGCAAGCAGACAGACAAACAAACAGACAGACAGACAAACACGCACTGCGTGCACACGTCTGGCTGACCCGCTCGGCAAGGAGGCCCCTAACACAGTGAGAGAAACCGCATCTCTAAGCTGCGTGCATACGCCACGGCTGTCTAGACTACTCTTCAAGTCTGAGACTAAAATAATGCTGCTAGAAACTTTAAGCTACGTTTAAAGAAAATGTACAGCGTGAAGCGGAGTCCTACAAAAATTAGTCCAGGCAAAAGGAGGCCTGTTTCTTTCACTCTGTCCCAGGCGCTAACTAGACAAGGGCGAGAGAGTAATTTCTGCTCCAGGGCCTTGCACACCCTTAATGGAGGCTGCGCAGGACGGCGCCACGTAACGCCTTTCGTCTTTCACGCGCACTTGAAGTGAAAACTGTGAACGAACACGGTCTGCTCCAGCAACACTCAGCACAAAGACAGAGTTGTGTCTCGGGCCCACTTTGTGCCTGTCTGACCTCGTGCTGGTCACTGAGCAACGCTGAGCCTGCGAGTCTTCCTGTATCACAAAGGGGTCCTGACTTCGCAGGGCGGAAAATGCCCCTATGGGCTTTATAAACTTACATAGTAAATTATGTCCTTCGAAATTAGCTCCCGATAGCACTGTATTTCCGTATCTTAAGCCAATCATTCTTAAGTATACTCAACTGAAAACTGGTCTAAAAAGGTCCATGGAAATGCCCGCAACCGTAGTTACGTTTATTGTATGTCTGTTCAACCACCCATGGTTCATCTGTAAATCTGCAGCAGGGCCTGGGGACAGCAACACTGTGGATTTACTCTCCCCTGGCAGCTGACAGCCTTTACTCAGTAAAAGAGAAAAATCCACGTGGTTTTGGGCTTCACTGCAACCACAGAAACGCACATCAGATCATCAACAGGACAAATAAAGATGAATCAGAATGGAATTGATTCGCTGGAAGCACCCCCTTCCTTTACCCCCCCTGAACTTCATCCCCTTGCCTCTCACTCTACCAGCAGGGTGACATTTTCTTATTTTGAACAGCTTAAGCTCACTGCAACTTCTGGGGCTTTGTACTCTCTGTTCCCTCTGCTGGGACTCTGTTCCCCGATTTTCACGTGGCCGCTCCTTCTTGCCGTCCACGTCAATGCCATCTCCTCAGGGAGATCCTGGCTGCTCACTCCTGTTTACTTGGTGCTGCTGCTAGCTACTCCCACCACTCTGCACCACATGATTCTATTTTGTTATTCTGTATAGTTTTCACCCTTTGAAATTTTTTTTTTAAAGGGAACATTATAATAATAATCAGTGTTTTCTTTTTTTTTTAAAGATTTTATTTATTTTTTAGAGAGGGAAGGGAGGGAGAAAGAGAGAGAAACATCAATGTGCGGTTGCTGGGGGACATGGCCTGCAACCCAGGCATGTGCCCTGACTGGGAGTCGAACCTGCGATGCTTTGGTTCGCAGCCCGCGCTCAATCCACTGAGCTACGCCAGCCAGGGCCCTGAAATTTTCTTATTTGTTCATCTGTTTATTGCCCACCTCCCTAAAAGGTAGACTTCAAGTCTTGCTAAATGCTGTCAACAAGAATAAAAACAAAACCGCTTTCCCACTGCCTTCGGAAAGTCAGTCCGCTCCCCATTCCTCCCTGGAGCGCCTCACAAACATGTGTCCGGGTCCCGGACTGTCTGGGGTTCGGAGAGGTGCTCACCTGTTGCTTGTTACTTTGGCAGGCGGCGCTCAGGTGCTTAAACCACAGCATGGCGTTCATCCTATTGCCGGCTTGAAACTTGTATGAGTTTCCTGAAATTACCAAAAACAAGGGGGAAAATAAAAACGTAAGGACTCTCCCACGTAGTAACTCTGCCAGCTGCCACGGAGCAAAATGAAACAAGACTCGAGTTCTCAGTTCCAGAGTTCTCGCTCTCCGTCCGACACCGAGTCTCTGACACAGTTCTCTCGGCCACCTTCCCGTGACGTCCCTTATGCAGGCAGCCACTGCTTTGCTGTTCGTGAATCGGAAGGGAAGTGATTTTGCCTCCTGAAGTGTTGTTCGGAGTAAAGTGTATCTCAATGAAGCTGTCAGGCTTCTCTGGATTTGCATGTGTAGGGTATTAATGGTGCTTTTACCTAAAACACCAGAGCACCCTGAAAGCGGGCCACCTGTTGGCACGAAGCATGCTCTGAACACGCGGAGGTGGAGACGGAACAGCGCAGTGCACAGAGGCAACACCGCGTGCCCGCGGTGCGCCGGGGGAGGGTTCTGGGCGGGCAGGGGCTCCCCACCGGCTTCCCTGGCGGCACTCACCGGCACCTGGCAGTTGTTGGGAGGGAAGAGCAGTGGGCATGTGAGCGTCTGCTCCTTTTTTCTTTGTCAATACCAGTTTATTTTATTTTTATTAAATTTATCGGGGTGATATAGGTCAATAGGATCATGTAGGTTTCAGGCGTACATTTCTATGACACATGATCTGTGCACTGTGCCGTGTGCCCACTGCCCAAAGCCAAGCCACCTTCCGTCACCCTGTGTCAGGCCCTTCCTAACCCCCATCTCTGTCGCCCCTTCCCTCTGGCAACCACCACGTCGCTGCCTGTGTCCACGACTTTGTTTCAGACCCCTCATGAGTGAAATCACACGGTTCTTGGCTTTATCTGACGGACTTATTTCACTGAGCAGAGCATTTTCAAGGTCCGCCCATGCCAGGGTTCTGACGTATGACTGAGCAGTGTTTCGTCTGCTGTGTGTACGTGCCGTATCTTCCTCATCTAACCCCTGCCGCAGGCTCCATTCTGATGAGCGCCCGAGGTCTCCACTCACACGAGCGGGGCAGGAGGCTTATGTGATGTGACACAGCCACCCTCCAACTCCTTGCATCCACTTCAAGGACACGCAAGGTCAACAGCCAATAATTTCATTCACAAATGTCTCTCTATGTCATAAACAAAATATTATAATTCAAATCATACTTCTTTGGGAAGTACTTTGAGCCAAATAAGCAATTGATTTGATAAAAAGTAATGGAATAGAAACAATCTGCAGGAAAACCTCTGCCACACTCACAATCTAAGAATAGCAGTTTAATTCAGAGGACAGAGGAAGGGCACTGTGTGTTCGGCAGAGCACCAGGATCTTAAAGGAACGGTGGCCCATAGACTCTTAAACCCCTCCTCCCCTCCCTGGCTATTAGATAACTAGGGATTAATTAGACTTTTAATTTCAAGCTTATGCCCCTGCAGCGAAGAAAATAAGCTTATTAAATAGGTAATCAATAAACATTAATTGATAACTAAAAATACTGGTATCATTACTATACGTTATGTGACAGAACTATTTCCCAGACTTTCTGGGAAACTGCCCCCAGTAAGGTAGTCACCCAGTTAAAACTAGGCTTTAGCTTACTGAAAGTTACGTACATGCAGCCCCTCAACCCCTTGTGGTCCTGGTGACTCACCTTTCTCCGAGTCAGTGAGCAAGAAGAGATCGGGGTGCTCGGGGTCGTCCGCCATCATCACCATGCACCCCACCACGGACACGTTCTTATTGGACGTGGACTTGAACTGAGAGGTAAAGAGACAGCTCATGGTTACTGGATGGCTGGCCCTGAGCAGAGTCTCAGTGCCGGGAGCACGCGGTTGGTCTCTCCTGCGAGAGCGGAGACCTGTGCCCTCACGCCAGTCCGCCGGTCCGTGCTCAGGGTCTGCTACTGCTGAATCCCGCCCAGGCACGCCCTCCGGAGATGATCCGCCCCCCGGAGACGGTCCTCTGCGTTCCAGATCTTCCCCGGCTTCAGCTCCTCACCAACGTCCACACGTGTCAGTGTCCCTTGTCAAGAGCAGGACCTGCCAGTGGACTGGTAAACTCACCAATGTCGCTTTGCCTGTTCTGGTGCCGTCCCCACCCCTTTCTTAGAGCAAACACAGCTGCGTTTTAGCAGAGATGTTTTCCTCCTCCGCAGCTTTACTGAGATGCGACCGACATACTACGCTGGGTAGGTTTACGGCGCACGATGCAACGGGGTGTTCTCTTGAACCTGACTTCATAAACTAGCAGCGCTATCACACAACTCTTAATAATATAGTCTTATTTGTATTTCTAAAAAAAAAATGTTCTTAGCATGCCTGTTACTTTTCTAGTTTTTTTTTAAAAAGCTACATTTTAGTAATGAAAAAAGAAAAAATTAGGTTACTTTCATTCATGAACAGAATGAAAACCGTTAAATAAAAAGTTGGCAAACGGAATCCAGCCGTGTGTGACAAGCTGACACGTGATGACCTAACCGGACCCTTCACCGGAACGTGAGGCTGGGTTAGGGTTAGAAGTCATTTAAAGCAGACGACTGGGTTGATTTGGAGAAAGTGAGGTTAGTTCATCTTCAGAAAAATTACTATGAAAGACCATATATTAACAAATTAAGAGAGAAAAACATCAACTCAGCTGATATAAAATAAAGGCATTTGCTAAAATATAAATGAATACTCGTGACAGACTAGGAATAGAAGGAAACTTACTAATTCGATTGGAGTACCTACCAAACAAATTAACAATGACAAAATATACAAAAACCACACCAAAACGAAGCAGGATCCCCCCTCCCCAAAATAACCTCAAAACCAAAACCCTGCAACACATACATTTACGGGGAAAATGCTAAAATAAAAACATTTCAAAACCAATTTTCGGATAAGGACGCCCGTCACTGCTACCCAGTCAGCTCAGTAAGAAAACAAAATAGAAATAAAAGGGTAAGGAAGAAATAAAACTGTCATTACTCACAGACAATATTACCTAAACAGAAAATCTATCCAACTCCACCAAACTAATGAGAAACATCAGCAAGGATGCCTGGAAAAGATCAATATGAAAGTCAACTGTGGTTCTATACACTGGAGACACAGAAGTTACTTACAAGAAAGTGATCTAGGAAAACATGTGACAGAAGACATACCAGAAAGTGTAAGACATTGAAGAAGACCTAAAATCAGTGGAGAAATACCATGAGACCAAGAAAAGGCTCTCTATTATAAAGATTTCAAATATCCCTACACTGACCAATAGATTCAGTGTCACTTCAAGAAAAATTCCAGTGGGGTTTTACCGGGAACTTGAGAAGCTGATTCTAAAATTTTCAAACTGGACGCAGTGGCAATGCGGCAGTGGCGCCTGCACTGGCAGGGACCCCAGGCAGCGACCCCAGCCCAGCCGGGCGTGGCGCTGCAGAACTACAACAAGCTGGTCGAGTGCACGGGAGAGCCACGGTAGAAGCGGGGTGTGCGCCAGCAGATCTGGCAGGAAGAGGAGGAGAAGCAGCGGCTGCAGAATGAGGTGAGGCTGCGGGGAAACTGGCACTCAAGAGTGCCTCTCACAACTAGGTGATCGGACCCTCGAGGAGAGAGGCCGCTTCTCTCAGTCTCGGAGAGCCCGCAGACTCGGCTTACTGTCCTGAAAGGAGAAGCTGGGAACCTGGCCAAGGCCATGGCCGCAGAGCCGGAGGGCACTGGAGGCAAGGACAGCGAGGGGCCCCTGGCGGGGGGTGAGGGGGCGATCAGCTGTCTCCACTGCTCCCATCAGCAGCTGGGTCCACAGCAAGTCTGTCTTCAAAGCTTTGTTCATGGCAGCAGGGGCTTTGTCTCACTGTCCGCGGCGTCAGGAGGGAGCAGCCAACCTCTCCTGCCCCTGGGTGACAAGGAAGGCCCAGGGGGTCCTAGCCAGGCGCTCACACAGGCAGCGGGAAGGGCAGCTTCTGGGTCGGCTCTGCTCGGAGCCTGCCTGAAGTCCCCAGACCTCTCTGGGCTGCAGGAAAGGCCCCGCTTCTAGTCTCGGCCTCGTGGGGCTCCCCTCCGGCCCCTCCTGGCAGCAGGGGAGCAGGCCAGGCAAGCGGGCAGGGGCTGCGGCCCTCCTGCCCCTCAGAGCGTGCCCTAGCAGGCCATGACTTTTCATCAAGATTTAAAGAGGCTGAATTTTGAAGAGGGTGGAACTGCAGAGAGTTGAAGAAAACACTGTGATAATTACCCATATGCCTTCATGCTGCATTCATTTCACCTCTCTGAACGTTCCGATGCCAGACGCAGACAGTGTGATGCTGTGGCCCTGAACCCTAACTATCTCTATACGTATCTCCTAAGAACATAACCCCATACAACCGCCAAGGATCATATTGAAGGAAGTTAACAGACAACCATATAAAGTCCATATTACAACGTCAATTGTCCCAATTATGACCTCTATAGTTAAAAAAAAAAAAATCACCTCCGGGACTCAACCACGGCACATGCATCCATTCAGTTGCCAGGACCTGCTAGTCTTTCACTCTGAAAGGCTCTTCCTCGCCTCCACCCCACTCTGTCGTCCCGTTCCGGCAAGCCGGCCGCCCCGTGCAGAGCCCCACAGTCCAGCTTCACCGTTCCCCACAACTACATTCAGCTTAGACTTTTGGCAGGAACACCGCACAGGCGGCGGAGTGGTGATGTGACGGATTCTAACCCTTCACCGTTGCCTACACGGAGCCGGCCTTTCCTCGCCACCTGCGCCTGTGTGTCTGCCCTCTGCCGCCGTCACTCCGCATGGCACCTCCTCCGCCGGGAACGGGGAGGCGGCTGGCTCTGCAGTGTCGGCCTCGCCCCTGCAGCCCTTTCCTTAATCCAACCGTTTCGGCGAGGAGGGTGAGGGATGCAGGGTGTCCCTCGGGTGCTTGGTTCGAACCCTCACTCTGCTCTAACTTCTAACATTTCATGTATGTTACTTAGCAGGAACCTCCCATCATTAGAAACCAAAACTACCATAATGTTACCAGTAAGCAGCAACACCAAACACAAAAAGATATTTTACATTAATTTGGCTACTTTATAATCAAAGTCAGAAAAAAAATTATTTTGAATAGCGACTTCACAGTCGGTGAAACCCAGCCGCGGACCTCCGAGTGGCTGTGCGGAGAGTTAACTGCATCGACTTCCCCGCTCGAGAGCAGCAACAGTGACCAGGCCACTGCTCTGCACAGCACTCCAGGGAAACCCACGGACGCAACTCTGTCGGCAGGTGGGGACTCTGGCCAATTTGACCGAATTTTTTTAAAAAAGCTCCCCTCCCTCAGTGTGAGGACTCCATCTAAACAGTGAACCAAAAAGCCGCGCTCCAGGACTTGGTGTGATTCTATTCAGGGAAGGTTAAAAGAAGGAAGCAATGCGTTGTGTGAGGAAACAGACGGTAAGTGGAAGAAGAGCAAGACAGTGATTAACATGGAATCCAGGACAGGGCCAAGTCGAGGGTGTGGCTGAGAAGGAGGCCGATGCTAGCTTCCAGCACTTTCCACACTCATTTAAGCCAGAAACACCCTCTTCTCTCCCTCTGCTTTGACTAAAGGGCTGACTGTGAGGATAAAAAGTTCGGTAGGGTTATTTGGGTGAAGTCAGAAGTAGCAAAGAGATAATATTTTTTAGTGGCTTACCTTTCCTCAGTATGGTAAACCACTCTGATTCCCCAGAAAATACATGATTTAGAAATAAAATTCCCCTCAAAGAGATCAATGAAACATGGGTAATTATCCTTCCTTTCAAAGACAGATCACTGGCACATCAAAACAAAACAGCACGCAGAAAAGATTCACAGAAAGACTCTACATTTGGAGAAACGAGCACCAAGGCTTCCTTTATGTAACACAAAGCCCGAGAAAGTGGGGCGCAGTAACCGCGGTAACCGTTATTCCTTCTCACTGTTGGGAGAAATCACTCAGTCGAAAGTGAGGCGGAAAGTTCTTTAGATGATGTCTGCAGTTTTTCACACGAGAACCGAGCCTCCAAGACTGGGAGTCCTTGACGATTTTCCGAACAAGAAACCCCCATTCGGAAGGCTTTGGTGCCAAGACTGGTATTTGTAATGTGCAGTTTTGACATTTGCAAAGGAAAAAACTACAATTCGAAAAAGAAACTTCAAAATATGGAAGTTATTTCAAGGCTTTCCTTGGAATGGTCTTACAAAATAAAAATAATTCCATTGCAATCCCCAAGGAAGAGGGATAAGGACTTCTGGATCGGACCATGGAACAAAAACCCCAGCGTCAGCGTTCCGTCAGGGCTCCAGCCTGCAGGGCCATGAAGGCGGGGAAGCCACGCCAAGGGTCTAGAAGAGGGGTACTTACATGTTTTCTCTCCGTGGCCTTGAGCGACTTGGCGGCATAGTAAAAGAGCTGTGTCCCACACAAAGCTGCCCAGTATTTTGTCCAAGACGCCACCTGCAGGGACAAACGGGTGAGCACACGATGAACCTGTGGCTGGTTCGGTGTCCTTGCCTCCTCAGCGCCAAGGCTCTGCTCCCCTCGGCTGTCCCAGCCCGACCTTAACCTTAGAGTTGCTTCACTCTGAAACCTGCACCTCAGACGTTCCCATCACTTTCACTCAACATACTCTACCAGCACTTTCATTCCGACAGTTGCCGACTCCACCAGAAGTCCCATCATCAGTTTTCATGTTACCTAGCACTGCCATGGCCTCCCCATCCCACGCCACCCCCACCCCCACCCACTGCACGGTCCAGCGCTGCGCCCATCCCCTTCCAAACACTTCACCCTCGCTGCCCGCTCTCCGGAGAAACCCTAGCCCTGGTACTCTAACCGTCTTCTCTTCCCAGGTAATCTACCTCATGGGGCCCACACTCCGAGCACGCTGTCTGCATGCGAACTCCCA
Organism: Tonatia bakeri; assembly: GCA_004024845.1. NCBI lineage: Eukaryota > Metazoa > Chordata > Mammalia > Chiroptera > Phyllostomidae > Tonatia > Tonatia bakeri. The sequence goes on along the minus strand of PVIA01000610.1, from coordinate 48,744 downwards.
AACCTCCACCACCGGCCACCACCTCTCTGCAGAACGGCTCGACTGCACTTCTTAAAGGGCCAGCCTGACATCTCCACTTACATGTCTCATGAGAGTATCAAACTGAACTTGGCCAAGACTTACCTGCCCCTTCTCAAAAACAAAAGCAAAAAAAAAACACCACCACCAAAACAACAACAAATTCCTACCCTTTTAGTAAATGTCCCTGACACTCACCCAGTTCGGTCCCAAACCCAGAAGTGATCTTCCATGCCCCCTTTCTCCCATCACACCTCACACATGGTTAAGCGGCCCCCCGACGTCCCCTCCCCTCCCCCTGCTTCACCTGCACAGGCCATCTGATCTCCTGAGTGTGAGACCTCACGTTCTAACTCACCTCCCTCATTCGGATCCCGGCCCCAGGGCCCTGCCCTCGCTATGGTGACAACTCCCTTCACACAGCACCCCCGCCCCCCTGGTCACCGTCCCTCTGGTTAAGGGCTCGTTCTCGACCCTGGACCCCCACCTCCGCCAGGCAGGCGCCTGCCAGGTGCACCGAGGCCTTGGTGGGGCGGGGGGGAGGGCTGCACTCAGCTCACTAGCTGGTCTCTGCAGCTGCTGGGTTGTCTCGTGAGTGGCAAAAATCAGACCGAATAGATGGAAATGAGTTTTATACTTTAAGAGGCCTTTGTATTTTCAAAAACTTTAAGTGTGGACATACATTGATGTTTTATCCAAACTAGCTTTAATGTTATTTGGGGACGGGGGGAGCTTTCTTAGGTTTCAAACTACTGTGCTGCTGTTGGGGAAAAACAACTTTTGTGTTACACTGGAAAAGCTTTGTTCCACCAAACTTTTTTAAAAATGTAGTTATGGTTTGAAGGCCATTTCCCATTGGGGTCTCCTTCATGTGGGAACACAGAACGGCATTGCCGAGTTAAATAGCTGAGAACTGAGGAGCAAAACAGGCCGAGTTCCATTTTAGGTTTCTTACTTTCCACTCTGTTCTTCCTGAACCTACTACTAACAGACTTCCTGCCACGATCCACATTGATGCTCCCTGAGGAGCAGTTCTGAACCGTGCCAGAGGGCAGAGGGGAGTCCAAGGGCACCTTAATTCAGCGCCCTGCACGTGTGCAACTTAACCAAACCTGACACTGAGAAACACGGCGAGGCACATGTGTGTCTTCACTGACTTCGAAAGTGCGTGCCGTGTACCTGGTTCCGTTTCAGCTGTCTTCACGCTTTGGGGGTCCTACACATTTACATATTGTTAGAAGTGTTCAAATATAATGATAAAATCTTACTTTAGGCTTCTTGCCTTCCTTTAACAAAGTTTTTCTCTTGAGAACACCTTGAATAGTGACAGCGCCCGGATATAAATGCACGGCCAAGTCTTCAGATTCTGCAGAGCTATAATGACGACATGAAGAAAAAGAACAGGCGAGAGCTTCTGTGTATAGCAGTTATCATAGGCACTTAAATGAAATTTAATTATTCTTTATTTTTTCAAACTTTGTTACATTATTCAGAATGAGAAGACACTGACAATTACAAAGGTTTATTGATCTGAAACTTAGAAGCCGTCACAGAAGTTATTCAGGAAGTTATTCAAGTCAGCAGATGGTTAAAACCACACACTTTATTACATATTTGAACAAGTATAATTTAGTAAGAATAGGGTAGTTTACTTTATTAAAGAGTAAATGAAATATTTAAGACTTCTCTTCTTCTTAACATGCCACACTGCATCATTGCTGCAAACTTTTTTCCTTGTTAGAAACTTTAAGTCCTCGGAGGGAAGATGAGGATTCTATTTGTTAAAAGAATTTAAGCCTACAAAACTCAGAGTCAAGATAATAAAAGTTGAAAAAGGAAAAAGAAAACCCACACTTAATTTAGTTCTACAATAGGTGACAGAAGTAAAAAAGCAGTAAAAACATATTAACAAAACTTTCTGCAATTTTAATGACACATGTTATCGATGTGTAAGTTTCTGATCATACATACAGCTCACCTCCACACCCCAAGACTTCCTTTCCAGATAGCTTAAGAAAAACCATCACAAAACTACCAACATTTAAATATCTTTCCCCAATTGATTTAAGGTTCTATCTTTGAAACACGAATAATTTCTGCATGGATCAATTAAAACACACCCATTTTAATAAAAATCTGTCCTCCTCTGGTGATCTGATTCCAGCTGCAGAATTCCTGCCACAGAAAACAACTTGACATTTGCTAATGTATCCCTTCACGGTCATTTAGGTGTCTTCAAAGTGACCGAAAAGCCCAGAAACCCTTGGAAATTTCAGGGTGGAGCCACTTATATTCAGGGATGCACACAAAAGGAGGGCAGACACCGTCGGCGTGCGCAGAGTCCACTGCTGAAGGGGCTACTCTGTGGAGTTACGGACTGACTGACGACCCACTACCACTGACCTCCGGCCCCCAAATCAGGCTGTATCACCCTCACTTCCTCTGCAGCCAATGCAGTGTAGGAAGAGGACTCAGTATAACCAGACCAATGAGTCAACGAACATGCATTTAAACATACAAGTTTAATTTAATAAAATTAGACTATTCTAAATTCAGAACCTGCAGTTTATCAAAAAAGTCCTTTCAAACGGCAAATCTAATGTATGCTTATTAGCAAAGTAAATTCTTTGATGGAGGCCTTTGAATAAGGCTAGAAGTGGGTTTTTGTAGTGCTCATCAAGTAACTAGTAGCATTAGAAAGACCTGTGCAGTTAAAAAGCTACCAACTTGGACCCTGGCTGGTATGGCTCAGTTGGCTGGAGCACTGTCCCATAACCAAAGGGTTGTGGGTTTGATTCCTGGTCAGGGCACATGCCTCGGCTGTGGGTTTAATACCTGGTCTGGGCGTGAGTAGCATCCAGGTACAAATGGGAGGCAACCAATCGATGCTTCTCTCTTCTATCAATGTTCCTCTCTCTCCCTTCCTTGCCCCCTCCTTACTCTCTAAACGCAATGAAAAACTAACTTGGAGTTATTTTAAAAATGTGACATAAAGAGGAAAGTTCTAGCAATTAGCTCTGTGGATCAGAAAGAATAGTTCAAATCTATGTCTAGATTAAATCTTGGAAAGTTTCCTGGGCATTGTCTTTAAACCAATTAGTGGAGAAAGAAGAGAAATTCTGCGAGACCACACCCAGGTAAGCCAATCACCAACACCAGAGGGGGTTCTGTGACCCCTGAATGCAGGGGACGTGTACCTGCTGGCCTTCATGTGGCTTCGATAGCCATTTCGTGCCACTCGTGTCATCGGGCCGAGAGAATGGTATAATCTGTTCCTGTTGGATTCCATTATAAATTGTATAGATTACACACACTTTAATTCACACAATCGCCAGTACCCAGAACAGTATAATGACTTCTGCGTGTAACAGCTTTCTATATCTTACAAAAGGTTAGTATGTCACTGGTTCTGTTTTTTTAAAAAGCACGCAGCATAGATTAAAAAAAAGTTGTTTCTTTTACTGTTGACGCTAGTTACAGGTGCTTAGTACATACCATGCATTTTTACATATACTCACTTTCACAAATCTGCTAAAACACTTAGAGTTTATAACCAGACACTATCAAAACCTGAAAACTACTTCAAAAGTCCTTTTCTTCTACCCCAGTTCTTGGATTCCAGTTTAACTATGACACCTGGATTCATATAAATTAATTCACTTGTATTACATGTCCCTGTGAAGACACCTAAAAGCAATACGGTCTGCAAACTTAAAATTAACGTTGCCCCAACACCTTTTTTTCCTCCCTATCCTTTCTCATGAGTCCGAGAAAATTAACAGAAGAGAGAAACGGAGTAAAAAAGGAAAAAAACATACACACAGAAACACTGATACTTCTTTGCCTGGGAAAAGCCAAAAGCAGCAGGTTGATAAATTATATTTAAAACAAAAAGCATTATTTTAGCAACTGAAGCAGCAACATAGTTGATGTCTCTCCAGGAAGAAAGAGCAGAAAATGGCACGTTCAACATTCAGGTTACTGCTCTCAAGTTCATTATCTGCAGGTAGCATTTTCAATCCTAGTTCTTTATTTACTTATTATTATCTCACATCTGAATCTTGCAGGGCAGCATTCATTTGCTCTCAGAATGTTTCAAAAGCCACTGATTTAAACTTGGCACCAGCACAGATTTTTTTAGCTGCAAATGTCTGCAAAGCAAAGCATGTGTCGTAAGAAAGAATGTTGTTTTGAGATGCGAAGGAAACACCGTGAAGCACTGTCTCTGAAATGACCCGGGAGGAGAGGTCACCCACACCACTCCGGTTCTCGTCTGGACCTCAGGCAACCTGAGGAACAGTTTGGTTCGCCGACGCTTTTCATTTAAAGACTACAGCGCACTAGTGCAGTCCACACGACAGCATGCCCCTCCGAGAGAGAAAGAACCGAGAGAGACAAACTGTACAGACAGCACAGGCGGAGGCGACTCCTCTGTTGTTCCATTCCAGGCAGACCCAAGCAAATCCAAACAAAGAGACTGAAAGTAAAAGTTGGAAGAAAAATAGTATGCAAAAACAAACTGTTAAGAATTCCCCAAAACAAAAGAGAAGAAAACTTAGGAAAACTGATAGTGTAGAAGGGCTTAGCAATATTTTAAAATTCTGGGTTTACGAGTAAAACCTTAATCACAGAATGGTGAGAATACTGTTTGCAGTGTCATCAAGAACCAGTATGTAATTCTCCAATTAAATACCAAAATTCAAATATAGTTTAATTTTAAGTATATATTTAATATAACTGTTTTCTAGTAAAAGTCACAGATATAAAGTTAAGTAGCTAAATATTTCAATTTTACTATGACATTTAAAATTCAATCTGGATGACATTCTTGTTTAGAAATGTAGGTTGCTTTGTATATACAAAAAAGAGCAATTATTTTGGTTGAAAGTCAAGTACCGTGTAAGTATAAAAATGACCGAACTGAAATGGTCCAAGACAATATAAAAGCCCTCACGATCATCTCGTAAATAACAATGATCTGCACGGATTGGCTGCATCTCTAAGTGTAGCCAAGCTGCACGTGTCACGTTGCAAGATTAACGGGCAGGTCATCCGCAGAGGCCAGTGATGGCTGTGACGGCTCAGAGCAGCGAGGAGGGAGAAGCCGGTGAGGCACGGTGCTTCAGGGCACACCTGCCTGCTCTGGGCAGGGTCTGAACTAATGGCACTTCGAACGCACACTCCAGACTGCTTTGCTTACAGTATAATTTAAAATTTGCTAAGTCACGTTGCTCTTGACAAAGTAGCAGGGAATGACATTGACATTCTGCTAAATGCCTTAAATTACTTATATCAACCAGAACTGGTTATTATTTTTACACTGTAATTTTAAATGTACTAAAATTCATATACATGTGTCAAGGCACCAAATAAACATGTATATATTAGGAAAGACTCAATTTCAGACTTAAACATCAACTTCTAATTTCTGCCATCGGCAGGAAGCTCCGATAGCTCCTTAGAGATGTGTAACAAATATTATCTCTTAAAATTCACGTGATCATTTGTGAACTGTATTATTCACGTATTTTCAGACAGAAAGTAAACTCAAAGCAGTTCAAATGGACAGTGCTTCTTACCTCTCAAACGCAGGCCACGAGGTCTCTTCACTCAGTTCAGAACCGTCACTGCTACCTGAAATCACAAGTTACTCTGTTTTTTAAACGTCGATTCACAGTTTGAGGTTTTTACCTCAGCCGAACTGCATCACTCGCACAACCGGTGTTCCACGAGACCCGGACTCCGATGCCGCAGGTGTTCCCCATCGGTGACGCCTCAGCGCCTCTCCTACGTATTTGGAATGGCCGTGCACCATCCTTGTAAAAACCAAAGCAGCAGCCACTGCAATAATTTTCTGGTTGTGTGGTCCAGAGGAGAAACTGATGTAACGATTCAGATGAGAAAGGGAGGCAATCTGCTGGTGGGTCTTACAGACGACCTTTGGATTTGTAGCATTATGTGGTGAAGACTGAAGGCAAGACCCCTCCAGGACATCTGACTACATTAGAGAATGGCGGAGGCCACTGTCCCAGGTGCTGGTTAATTTCTCCAGAGTACCTTCTCAAGCCTCTACGTACAGATAAATGTAGCATGTAGGTTACAACTAATGAAAACACCCTTTTGTGATTATGAAATGTGTGTGTCTGTATATTAACACCTACCATAGACTTATGATCTTTTCAGACTGTTAAAACTTTAAAACAAAACCCTGGGAGGGTAAAATTAAACCCTGGGAGAGTTTAATTTTTTTTTAGATTTTATTTTTTTATTTTTAGAGAGAAGTGAAAGGAGGGAGAAAGAGAGGGAAAGAAACATCAATGTGCAAGAGAATCATCGGTTAGTTGCCTCCTGCACACCCCTAACCAGGGACCTGGCCCGCAACCCAGACATGTGCTCTGACTGGGAATTGAACTGGTGACTTTTTGGTTTGCAGGACATCGCCCACTGAGCCACACCAGTCAGGGCTGTCTAATGTTCTTAATTTACAAACAAGGATGTAACAATCTTCACTGTTTATCTACTTAAGAGTCATAGAAAAATTATAAAATTAATACAAAGGCAAAATGGAATTAGTCTCTTCCTGTTGTTCTAAAAGAAAGGTCTCCAAACTGAGACACTAACTAAAACTGAATGAATAATTAGATAACTATCTTGTGGTAATCATTAGAGTATCTTTGGAAAGAAAAGGTCACAAAGAAAGAGAGAATAATAATTATCATGATAATATGATGGGAAAAAGCCAAATATATATTTTATATATATACTTGAGAGCTTTAATTTGAAAAATTACTTTCTGCTTTAAGTGGCATGCAGAATTCTACATGTAACAAATTTTTAACTAAAGAAAGTTCTTCCTTTCTCTATTGCAAAATGATTCCTTGTACTATTTTTCAGATTGATATTTGCATTTAGGCAACTAACAGCATTAACGAAGAGGTATATTTCAGGTGGCCAACTTGTCTTCTGTTTTATAAACGGTGCCATTGTTTAACCATGTGCATTTATAAGACGGGGACTGTGGGAATGAAACGCCGCTGCCTGGTGGGGGAAGCTCTAAAGCAGTTCCGTTTCCAGGGGCTGAACTCTCAAGGGTTAAGGGGTCATTGTGTCCAAGAAAACGAACAACTCTGCATTTCTTCCCATCGACTGTTCACCAACACTGAGGCCATCTAGTAACAACAATAGGCTTAGCCCTTGAGTGGACCGACAGTTAATCACAGAGGAAAGCATTTTCCTCTTTTGCTTTTTTAAAAATAAAAGTAGCATGGTGTAGAGATTTTCACATTATCAAAATGTCACCTAGAAGATTCAGAGAATAAACAGAAGTTGGAGAACTGAAAACAAACGAACCCCTGCCGTAAACTCACATCCCTCTGCAGCATGGTCCCACTTTCCTGCTCCCGCTCACGGGAGCCATCTCTGCCCCCACTACCCTACGAAGCATCTCTCGCCAAACCCACTGACCGACTGACTCCCAGTCCCGCCTCCTCTTCCGCAGTTGGTAACCACCACACCCCACACTCTTCTCCTCCCGGAGGCCCGTCCTCCACCGGCTTCTGTGCTCCCACCCCCGGTTCCCCACCCCTGCCCCCACTTCGCTGATCTTTCACTGTTTCCTCTGGTGGCCCAGCCTTCTTTTTTAAGCATAATTAATCAGACCTCTAAATATAAGAACGTCGTCCTCTTGTTTACTTATGCTCTCTCTCTGGGTGACCGCAGCCGGTCCCGTGACTTGAAACACCACAAGGTGCGGACTCCTGTGCCTGCATCTACACACCGACCCTCCCCACCGAGCTCCAGACTCGCACACGCAGTTTCCCGCCTGACAACGCCATGCGGACCACCCACGTCCCGAGCAGAGTGAGTACGGTCACCCGGTGTCTGACCGTTGCTTTTACTGCACGTTCTGTGTCTGTGCGCAGTGTCAATGACGCTTCCCAGAAATACTTCTCACCTATCGATATTCCGCTGGACAGAGTGGAGCTCTCAGCCTGGCCGCGGGCTGGAGCGTGGGGCTCCATGACGCTGTCGTCGAGCAGGTGCCTGGGCCCCGCGTTTGGGAACGTCGCGCTCTTGAACTCCGCCGTGTTCATTTTGTGAATGAAACTGAAGACAAGACAGATACCTTGTATTACTATTACCAGTTCAGGGTCCAGGAGACACTTCTATAGAAAGATGCAGGACATGAAAGGTTTACCAGCAATTCACACACAGACTTTACCACGAAGGCCTCGAACTAACAGTTTAGAGAAATCGTTTTAGGAAACCAGGCCATATCTGCCTCAGTAACAGGTCCTTAAAAAACTTCCCTCCATTCACTTTTGGAAAATAGCTAGTAAATTTCCACAAAAATCATGGCAAAGGTGAGCCCATTCTGAGAAAACAATCTTGCAAAGCTAAAGAAATTAAATATGAAATCACTTCCCATTCTTTATATTTAAGGATAAAAAGAACAATTTTTATAAGCCTTAAATTATAGTGACTTATTTTAGTTAAGACAATTGTCTTGATACAAAGAAAGGTTATAATCTAAAGTAAAATGGTAGACTGCCTTCTGGATTTTACTTAGGATGCTCTGCGAGGCTCACTTATCTCCCCCAAGTGGGAAGGCACTAATGGGAAAAGCTCATTTCCAAATTAAAGTAAAAGAAGAGATAAATGCTTTCAGGCAAAGAAGATATTTTACTGAGTCAGAAAATGCTCCTGTTGACAGAAAGAAAACTATGCAAGGACACGATCTGCAGTTAATAAAATAAATAGAAAGTAAATCCAACGGGTAACAGTTTATAAGTTATGAGTCGGAAAGATAAAACTGAAGATGCTGACTTGTAACCCAAGCTGTGGCACTTCCTGTGGCCGTGCGGAATCAGGCTGCGGGGGGAGGGCAGCGTCTGCGGCAGCAGGGCCCCCTCGGCGGCCACGCTCTTCCTCCCACTCTGTGGGGATCCCACTTCAGGACCTGAGGGTTCAGTTTAAAAAGAGAGAGGGGGAGAGACATTTTCAAAATACTGTTGTATTTTTAGCCCCTTCATACACAATATGAAACATGGTTTAAACTGTAAGATAACATGTTAATTCCATTTAACTCACTGAACACAGAAGTAGTTATTTTCTAAGTCTTCAGACACAAAACCCCAACTCGGACTAAACCCACCGACTTCTCTCTCCTACCTGCACTGACCAGGTGGGGTAAGTGTCTCCCCCTTGGCAGGGGAAGAAGCAGGATGGGAAGAGAGGGGCTCGGGGTCTCACAGCACAGAGGATGCCTGGGCCGCCCGCCCTGGACTGCCCGCTGCGGTCAGCGCCCTGGCATTGACAACGGTTTTACACAGGGCTTCCTGACTGTTCCTTTCGGCTCCCTCTCAGGTAAGGAATGTGCAGGGCATGTCGAGCATTTACATTATTATAAAATAATCTCTTAAATTCTGAATTAGAATTTAAACCTATGTTGACTGATGAGAATGAAAAAATAGAACTGAAAAGTACACAGATCTGCAAAACATCCCCTTTAAGAAAAGCAAACTGAAGATGTTTAGACTGCACTGTTTTCCCCTGGACAACGGTCGCGGCTCGTCCCTCACCCCCTTCCACAACAGTCTGTGACGTGACGAGTCTCCAGATACTGTTCAAAACATGCAGTAACATGAACCTTATTACCAAGGGCTGTGGTTTGAAATTTTAAAAAAGGTTCTGATCAATGTCTTAAATAATGAGTAATTCTCAATTTTGCATTTTTGGGTACGTGTGGTATATGTATAATGTCTTCATTATAGTGCAATGGATACATTAAGGGAGTATGGCAATATTTTTAGTATTTTCAAACTTGACCCAGTATTAGAGGAAGATTTTAAAAAATTAACTCACTAAAATTGACTTCTGTAACTGTTCAAATTAGAATTTTCCACTTGTCCACAGAAATTTCTAATGATTAAGAAAATAAAAACTATGCTAAGCAGAAAATTTTAACATTAAAAATGAATTTTTGCAGGCAGTATACTATGCGCTAAGTATGTACTCCCTTTGGAGCACAGCCCTTCTCACCGTCTCACCTGACTTCTCACCGGCAACGGGAGAAAAGTGCGCACTCACCTACGAGATCCTCCCGGGAAGCGGCGGGGCGAGGCGTGCTGGTTCCAGGTTCTATCTTTAACGAAAGCCTGAGTTTTAACAAGAAACAAAACACATAAAATGATGAACATGTGATGAAACAATGCTAAAATCATGTGTTTTCTCACAAAAAAACTAAAAACACTGTTATAAAATAATCTCAGTTATGTATTTTTCTTCAAGAGCAACCGCTAAGAGTTAAGTCTACTATCTTTTCCATACAAAGCTGACCTTATAGTTATTCTAGGAAATACTAGGATGGGAAAAAATATTCAAAAGTCGTATTTAAAAACAGAAAAATCTCTCCAAACTACCTCAACATTGCCAAACAATTCATCACTTTTAAGGATATTTGATGAATGACTCAAAGGTGATTTAACTTGAAGTTGTATTGATACCTAACACTTAATTCAGGAACTTTCACATGTATTATTAAATACGTTATGCAAATTCTTCCTAGAATCTTTACTGAATGGACTAACAGCTTCCACAACTCTGAAATTTCAAAAACACCTTATTTAGACCTGGCTGGTGTGGCTCAGTGGATTGAGTGTCAGCCTGTGAACCAAAAGGTCACTTGGTCAATTCCCGATCAGGGCATGTGCCTGGGTTGCAGGCCAGGTCCCCAGTAGGGGGCGTGCAAGAAACAACCACACACTGATATTTCTCTCCTTCTCTTCCTCTCTAAAAATAAATAAATAAAATCTTTAAAAAACAACACCTTATTTAAAAACTCACCATCCAAAAAAACCCAACCAACTCATCAAAAGACAGATCCATACAGATAAGGTCGCCTGCAGAACTCCCAGTACATGTCCGTCCTAGGTCGAAGTTTATCAGTTGGTGCTCAAGTACCACGTAGGGTCACACACCCAGTACTGCGTTCCACAGCAAAAAGGGGCTGTGACTCGTATCAGAGGGGACTATCGCAGGAAACAGGACACTAAAGCTGCTACAGAGAGCGCTTCAGTGCAGTCCACAAAGCCTACTATTTAAGCATCTGTCTGAAAATTAACAAAGGCTTTTTATTTTTAGCATTCTGTCAACTGGAATTTTTTATGAAACTGTGTAATCCAAGTGACATTCATAATGATAAATCTCTTACAGATTCTTATTATTTCTTTGGCAACCTAACAGGGAATTACATATAATTATATTCCAATTACCGGACAGTATAAAATGCAGATGTTGAACAGATCTTATTTAACCGGGACTCTCTGCCCTTTTTCTTTTTACAGGGCAGTTTAATTATGCGGGCTACAGACGATACTGGGTTCATTCATTTAATAGTCACTATGGTCTCAGTGAATATAATGAAAGACTATGGCAGACATGGGGTCCCTGCCCTTCTGACGCTTCCAGTCTAGTAAATGGAAGAAAAAGAAGTGAACAGAGTAACTGCAATTTCCTAACACAGAAAGGAGGCTCCGGGTGAGCCATGCCGCTCTCAGCGGTAGCCGACTGCTGACAGCAGCGTGACAGGGAGAAGCGCCATCAAACGGGCGGCAGGGAAGGCTGGCCAGAGTGTCGGCTGCCTGCGCCATCATCAAAACACCATATAGGAACCGTGATGTGGATTCAGTGAAAAAAGGCAGTATGTTCAGGATGGATGGAACTTCAAAAGAATTTTATCCTGATTAAATCACATGCATGTAATTTGTAATATTTATACTAGCTGCCTGTATAGATGAAGTTGCCCAAAACAGAGGCCTTTGGATAAATGAAGTGTCATTTTTATTTAAATCTCTTTCAGCATTAAAAAAAAACACACACACAAAACATTTTTTTCCTAACTGATCATTTTAATGGCTCCTATCCTAAAATACTGATTCCCACCACATTTCATTAGCAGGCTCTTGTAACACAGCTGCAGCTTTAGGAAAACCACCCGTCTTCCTCAGGCTCCCACGTGACGCCCAGACCCCACCGAGGGACTGGTATCCCCCAGCAAACCCACTGCTCCCACCCCGTTCCTCCCAGCATTCCCTCTCCTGGAACACCTTTCCAGCCTTCACTGGGGAGAGCTAATCCCTACTCAGACTCAGCCTCAGGTGACACTGTCTCCTGAAGCTGTTCAGGGTGCTTTCCTCTTCATTTCCCCACTCGAGGCCGAGTCGGATTCTCCCTCATGCATGTCCCCACGGCTTCCTGGGCCCATCTCTGTTACAGTGCTGTGACAACGGTTTTGTGACCATCTGTTTTGTGGATGTGTTTTGCGTTGGACTGAGCTTCTTAAGGGGAAGAAGATCTTGGTTTTGAAATCCTAGCAAGTAGCACAATAACTTGCCTATAAATATTTGTTAAATGCATATAATGGGAAGACTGCTTTGCTTCTAGCTACTCATGATAAGAATCAATACAACAGCAAAGTATTTTATAATATGTCAGTTTACAGTTAAAACTATGACATCTATCCAGAAAAAGCCCAGTCATTGTTAATATAATGAGAACGGTCTGCACGACATCACTGTAACCTGGCAGCCAAGGAGAGTGGACTGCAATGTGCATGCGTGAACAATGACGGCTTCACCGTGCTAGTCAGCGGGGGCTGCAGGCACCACTGAGTGAGCATGTGCACTGTGTGGTCCTCACAATCAAAATGACTGACGAGTAGAGCAACAATCTGCGCTGAATTTTGCATTACACTTGAACAGTCCTCCGTGGAAACTCTCTGGAAGATTCAGACGGCCGCAGCTGCGGGCAGCTAACTGGTGCCTGGCAGCTTCATCAGGGCAACACGCCCACTCATGCAGCACATCCGGTGCATGGTTTTTGGTGAAACATCCAATCATCCAGGTGATGCAGCCCAGCTACAGCCCAGATATGGTGCCCTGCAACTTCTGGCTCTCCCCGAAACTAAAATCCCCCAAGAAAGGGAAGAGATTTCAGACTGTTGACGAGATCCAGCAAAATACGATGGGGCAGCTGATGGCAACTGGGAGAACTGTGTGAGGACCCAAAGTGCCTACTTTGCAGGGGACTGAGGTATCACTGTCCTGTGTACAATGTTTCTTGTATCTTGTTCAATAAATCTGTTTTTCAAGTTACATGGCTAGACACCTTCTGGACGTACCTCATACTTAGTGTCTCAGACAGCTAATTCTATCTTTTTAACAAAGCAAAAAAGTAGCTTAAATACTTTATTATGCTTTTATCATAGCCAATAAAAATTTACCACCCACTATAACTACGCAATAATTTCTTAGACTTCATTTCTATTGAACAAACTTTAACTTCTTTTAAATCCAATAAATTTCTTTTGAGTCAGATATAGAAATTTTAATAGCTACTTACTCATATTGAGTTTTAAGATAATTTTCTGTACCTCACTAGACAAAACCTAAGTGTTTTTGCGCTATATTGGTAATTAGAGAGATGGAAAAAATAGTGGTAAACATGAGATACAGACCGTCTAACTCAAGAAGCTTACCGACTAAGCCAGCAACAGAGTGTGACACAGCTCAGGCCTTACAAAGAGGATTCACTGACTGGTACCCTTTCAAATGGACTGCCATGTAAAAAGTTGGCATAAAATAAAAGTTGACATAGACACACAGAGGGGTAAATAGGATGTGGGAGGATAGCAATACAGGTGTTTTCAAACATCATTAAATTTTAGGTATTTTTAAAGATCTATCTAGAGCTTCTTACGCGCTTAATTTTTTAAGTTATTTCTAGGTGTTTTCCAGAATTTTTTTTAAGCCACTTACTGGTATGAATCGCGTTCTGCAAAATTCTTGAAAAAAAAATTGTTCAAAGTATGGAACAAGAAAGCTGACAATCAGTATCATGAGATAAAAATATTTTTATATAATGCATTAATATCGAAAAACAAACTATTCTTCCATTTCATAAACTTTTAAAGACCTTTCGTTGGGAAAAAAGATCTTTTGTTGGAAAAATATTCGTGAAAGACACAAAGTTAAATTTGAAAGCTTAGGAACTAGCATAATAAAGCTAAAAAAATTTGAAATTAACAAATGAATCTAGAAGAAAAAGGAGAGAAGCCCCAAGAGAAACAAGCTCTTTCCCTCCCACAGAAAATACCCGGTGGTGGCGGTAGCAGCAGACCCCTGAGACACACCGAGGGTTAGCTCGGCGTTTCCTCCTACCTTGGTCAGCACTGTGCAGGGCAATGGGAGGAACGCGGACATCAGCTATCTTAGTAATGGCTTTTAGAATTTTTAATAAAGGACTTGCTCTAACAAAAAAAAAAAGGGTAAATATGGTGCCATATTTAAAAAAAAAAATGTCTCTAACCCAAAAGCAAGGTTTAAGATTCTCTCAAACCACAAAAACAATTCAAAAAACAAGTTCAAAGATGTGTCGAAAACCACCATTTAAAGAAATGACTTTTCTATCTGTATAGTGTTTTGTTAATTTTTCAGTCTATTAAAAGATAAATATCCACGAAGATTCAATGCCTGAAAATAGGGAAGAAATTTAAACTAGAACTATCAGTCGTAACTCATAACAACTTGAGAAAGATGAAATACTTTTTAGTAGAACAGATAAGATCTTTGTATGCTGACTCCGCCATGTCAAGTGATTAAAAAGAGATACACGTAAATACCTTTACTATTTAAATGTATGGCTGGATTAGGCATCTGCACGATATGATGTAAGACTTAAATGTTTAAATACATGGGGATGAGACGGGGAGGACAGTTGTACAAAGCATTTTTGAAGATCCAACCTACTTGTAATTATCATCTTCCACAAACTTCTGCAGTTCCTCTATGTACTGAACGGAATTCAGGTATTTTTGTACGTGAGGCAATATGGGGATATCTAGGGAAGAGATGATAAATAATTAATTATCTCATAAAGTTCGCCTCAGCCAGAATCTTTAAAGTTAAGTTGAGAAAATAATTTTTAAAGGTGAATGAAGGCCATGTGGTACCCAAATTTCAGTTAATTCTAGAAGGACATTACTGAGAAAAATTTTATTGAATGTAGGACTGAAAGTAATTTATAAAATTACAGTTGCATGATGTCTGCATAGATAATTTAAGATTATAATCTGGCGTTATGTTTAAAGACACCGAGAAAAGGACACGACGACATTGTTTGCATCTGTAATAGTGTCAACAATATAAACACAAACAAAAGAGCCTGTTTAACTTTCAGGAAGATTCACCCCAACCCCAAGTTTTAATCGCATAATGTAAACTCACTGTTTCATAATCTCATAAAAATTATGCATCAGTAGCCTATATTTATTCCTTATCAAACTGAAAGCATCCAAATATTTTAAAACATTAAAAACAAAAACCTCTTCGAATATTCTGGGCTTGTGTGAGCTGTTTTTAAACATGTGTTTCCACAAAACACACCTTGGGAAAAACTTGCTTATTTACCCAGTATCAGACTCCAGAAGGCTGGTCAGCTGTTACCAGGATCAAGTCTTAGCTCCTTCCCTAACGGAAAAGCCTAAGAACTATTTCCATAATAGATCAGGGACATCGGATGAAATGAAGATAATAGATAATAATTTTGTAAATTATGTTAGCAAAGTTGTTACAAAATAGCAAAAGACCAGAGACAAAACTTCAAATTTTAAATATGAACTACTTCAATTCCTTAAAAGCAGGCTCTTAAACAGGACGCTAAGTATTAAACAGTGAAATAACGTGACCATTACAGTCCCTTGTGCTGAGACGACGCCCCCTGCTGGGCGGAAGGCGGCCGTCCCGGAGTGTGAACCAGTCAGCAAGGTCGCCACAGGTAATGGCTCAGCATCATCCCCCAGAAACTTACCATATTCACACGACTGCTGCAGATCAGAAATTATCCGAAGGATGTTATTCATCAAATTCGATCTTTGCTCATTTTCTAGAATGCTGCCAGTTGACGGGTATGCCGAGTCGATGTATGTTAAATCTGACAAATAGATGCCTGAAAGGGAAGGAGACAAACCCGCGTGTTCCTACCTGTAGCTCGGAACAGCAGGACCGAGGGAAGGGGAGGAAAGTGAGCGTGCGGCTGTGTTTCCAGCCATGCCACACCGAGAAGGTACCGTTACCCACACACTGTGCCCTGTGGAAACATGGCCGCCGAGGCCTAGCTTTCCAGGGAGGTGGGGTCAGACGTGTAGATCCAGGGCGAGGCAAAGGAGGTTTACGACTGTTCGCATGGAAAATGCAATCATTAATGAGGAAGAATACAAGAACAGACTGTCTTTCGAGTATTCGCACCTGTAAACCTACTTTTGCCCCTCTCAGTAGCATGCTATAGACGTACCCTTCTGATACCACTCCCTCCAAAGTGTGGTTTGAGGCTAGAGAAACTCCCAGCACCCACGGGACCTAATGCAAAGACGCTGAGCTCCTGAAACTGGCTCTGCCTCTGAGTGGAGACAGTTACTTTAATCTCTGAATCTCAGTTCTTATGTCTATACTCCTAGTACCCTTAGGCTGCACTACTTTCCCAAGCCGTGGTGCAGCCTGAAAGCTGAGGTTAGGTTAGCAGACTAGCCCGTACTTGGGGCATGGGGTAGCTTTTAGCATTAGTTCTACACCCCCTGGCCTTGGGTTGGTAATTATCACTTGAGTTGGAACTCAAGACATTTGAAAACTGTCTCATTCTGGTGGAATATCTTGTTCTAAAGACTCACAGCTGGATTTCTAACACAGTCATGTGACTACAAACTGCAGTTAACTCTGCTCTGCCCGCGCTCACCATTGCTGCAACAACAAAAGTAACACATCCCTCAAAATAATGTGTTTGCACTAGTTTTGCATATGCAAGGTCAGTTATTTTAAACTATTTCATGCAAAGTATGTAAGACAACTTCAGTTGGAAAAACACACTTCCCTGCTTTACCTTGTAATTACTCCAAGTTCATGAAGTCTCAGGGTAAATGCAACCAAAATGATGCCCCCCTTTCCCCAAAGTAAGCCCTGTGTTTTCTCGTGCCGTTTCTTCCATCCTGAGTGTCTCCTAGACTCACCTCTGATCATCTGTTGTATCTGATATCCAGGTCAGCGTCAACAGTTCTTTAGTTTTCTCACCGATTCCAAGAAAGGAATTTGGGAACGGTCTAGTCCCCCCGCCCCCCTTTATAGATGAGGAATCTCAGGTGTGCAGATGGAAAGGACGTGCCTAATGCCACAGGAACCGCTAGTGACACAGCTGGACCTCAGGGCGTACACTTGCACCCCATATTTTTTACTTTAAATAACTTATTTTTTCAATTATAGCCGGCATACATTTCCCCAAGTATTTTTATCACAGTTATAAGGTCATACAGTATCGAAACCATTCACTAGATAATGTTTATGACTTCATAACTCCTTTTAAAACTTCCTCATACGTGTATCTCATCTGTTCGGGATGACAAACTCGTTTGGGGCCCCTGGCTCTGCCTTTCACTCGAAAGCGATGAAAATCCTGTGCAGGGTATTGACGACAGGCGGTTAACATGACTGAAAGCCGGCGTGGCGACGTGCTCACGTGTCCCAACGCCATCCCTCTTCTAGCCGGTGCGCCCGAACAGTGTTCTCAGGCCACCTACTGTGGACGGGTCTCTTTCTTCAGAGACTCGCAGCTTCTTTCTCATGACTTCGAATGACTCTGCAGCCCAGCTCACGCCTCTTCCTCGAAGAGGAATCCCGTCCTTCCTTCCGAGCCTAAACTGTGGTTTTGATGGTGAAACACCCACTGTTGCCTCCACTATCCCTCCCCTCCACGCGCTCTTCCAGAGCCAACGCACACTCACATCTCCTCTATGCAAGAAAACAAAAAATCAAAGCAACCTTCCCTCAAATCTGATCTCTTCCTCAAGATGGGACCCTTGTCACTCTCCCTTCAACAAACACATGGAAAGGAAACAATGCTTATTCATCCATGCTGTTAAATGCAGCTCAAATTCCTTAAATGGGGAATAAACTGACACGTAACTGTATCACAACTCATTCGACAGACTTGTGAGTTACTCCCCCGCCCCCATGTTGCTACAGACACAGCAAGGCAGCACCCACATTTTTTTTTAACCTTTCAATTACAGTTCACATTTGACATTATTTTGTATTAGTTTTAGGTATGACAGCATAATGGTCATCCAATCATATACTTTAGAGAGTGTTCCCCTGATATTTCAACTACCCACCTGGCACCATACTTATCTTTTACAGTATTACTGACTACAGTCCCTATGGTTTACTTTGCATTCCTGCGACTATTTTGTAACTGCCAATCTACACTTCTTAATCATTTCACCTTTTCTACCTACCCCCCCCCCTCATCCCTCTGGCTACCGTCAGTCTATTCTCTGTACCTGTGAGTCTGTTTCCATACATATAAGTCAACTCATACGATATTTGTCTCTGACTTATTTCACTTAGCACAATGCCCTCTAGGTCCATCCATGTTTTCGCAAATGGTAAGTTTCCTTCCTTTTTAACGGCCCAGTAATATTCCATCGTATAGATGTACCACAGCTTTTTGTCCACTCGTCTATCGACAGGCACTTGGGTTGCTTCCATACCTTGATTATTGTAAATAATGCTGCATATATTTAAATGACTGTTTGGGGTTTCTTTGGTCATATTGCTTTTTAAAACTGTATCAGTTCATACTCCCATTGACAGTGTGTAGTTTCTATGTATCCACACTTGTGCTAACACTTGATATTATCAGTTCCTTAATTTTTACCAATCTTGTGGGTATAAAATATCTCACTGTGTTTTAATAATGAGGTTAAGCGTTTATAATTCTGTGAACAGTCTTTTGTCCATTTTTTCCTCTGGGTTGTCTTCTTGCTGATTTCTCAGTTCTCCATACATTGTAGAAACTAGTCCCCCGGGGCAGTTAAATTTTATCCAGTTACTGCTCTTCAAGCTACCATATAAACTCAAGTCAGTATCATCTTGCTGCTGAAACTTAGTCCGGAAAAGGCATAAATGACCTCGTCATTATTACAACTTTAACCGTCTCTCTTGGTCTCCTCCTGCTGTCTCTCTGTGCTATTTTCACTATTCCCTTGGCTCCCTGGTCTTTACTGCTAGAACCTTCCAGGTGCCCCGCACCCCCTCTGTTCTTGTTTTTCCTCATGTTCCCTGGAAGCTGGCATTCCCCCGTGGTCCCCTGTTAATCTTCCCACTCCACAGGCACCTTTTCCGGATTACGTTGCTTCTGCAGCTTCAACGGTCACCTAACGATTTCCCAAATCTCTACAGAACTGAGCTCCTGACTTTCATTTTCAATTTCACATGCCAAACTAACCATTATTTGTTCCCAAACGCCTGCCATTCCAATTCCCTACTGTGGCTGGTGACCTTACTAATTGCTGAAGTTCCAAAGTGCAAAATCGCTTCAGTAAAAAATGACTTGGGAGGAACATACTGCTCATGGTCTGCCCAGATTAAGCTACGAGCGAATGAAACACGCCCACTGCATGATCATGTCACGTAGTGCACAACGTAAATCAGAGACCAGAAGCCGGCAACCCATCCGTCCCAATGTTTTCAGAATCAGGAAATATCCTAAGAAATACCTAAACGACGCTCTTTCCCTAAAAAATGGGCGGATCCTGCAACAACGAGGTGGAGCTGGGAAGGGTGCAGACCCCGTAACCCTAACGGTGTCGGTCTGTCACAGCCCTCATTTTCCCGTTACCGTGTCACTTCTGGTTTACTTTGCTTATTATCACGGCACCCGCTGCACTCGTGTGAGCACTGTCTTTGCAGGCCCCTGAGGTTGCAGCCCCTGGAATGCCTGTGTACGGCGTGGGAATTTAGAGACAGAGGCAGAAACTACGCTGACTGCAAATAAGGACGTGGATCAACAGTTGATGGTGGCAGTATCAGAAAGAGAAAGACAAGTTACAGCGGGTGGGGGGGGGGTTAGGGGGCGGGGGAGCACATGGCGTGCAGAGAAAGTGCAAGCCCAAAGGTGTCACCTGGCAGCAGCCAGCAGCTGTGGCCTAGGCTCTGGGGTCAGACTTTAACCCCCTCCCCGGACTCCTACCTGGAGCTCAAGGAGGAGGCACCGAGGCCCACATTTGTGTTTCCTCAGCTACTGAGTTGCTTAGTTACATTTCCTGATTTAATAAAATATAATAGCATAGTTAGTGCTCAACAATTAGTACATCTCTCCAGTACCCTGATTTCATAGAACTGGGCCAGAGGTGGGTGAAAGTGCCTTACCCAAGTTTACACAGCCAGTGGCTGGGCGAGTGGGGGGGAAGGGCATGGTGTCTGAACGCTCTCCTCTTTAATCCTCGCCTGAGGGTATGTCTGTCGATTTTTAGAGAAAGAGGAAGGGAGAGAGAGAGGAGTCCTGATCTGCACGGAACTGCAGCCTGGGTGTGTGCCCTGACTGGGACTGAACCTACAGCTTTTTTGTCCCTGGGATGACGCTCCAACCAACTGAGCCACCTGGCCATGCAGAACTCTTTTTATCCCCACTCGGGCCGAGGTTATGTTTTCATTTAAATCAGCATATCAAGTCCAAGAATCACCTTATTCAGACAAGAGGTGCCATGCTGTAGAACAGGAGGAACACATTGCATAGCATCAGTTTGTTTAAAAACTGTTAAATTTCTGTAAGAATTCAATACACAGATTTCCACTTATTTTTGGTATTATATATAAAAATGAGCAGATCTATCTTAAGAAACATTATACAGTAAGATAAATATATTGCAACAACCTCAGGTTTCTTGCAAGGTTAAAACCTGAAATGGCAACTGAGTAAAAACATTTAAAACTTCTAGGCTACAAAGAGCAATGCATTATTTAGGAGCTGGCCTCCTGCTCAAGGTAACCCTCGTTCTTTGTAACAAAAAACAAACTCATCAGCCTGCAACTACTTCTAAGTGAAGTTGAGCACTGTTTTTTTCAGCATTTAACCTCAAAGCTCTCTGGCCAGCAGACTCAAATGTTTGTTTTATAATTGCCTGCTGAACTAGGATAGTTTGTTTCCAGATGGTGCCCTTCCTTCAACCTGCACAGTCCCTCCTTGTTCCCGAGCTATTCAACCTCCTGCTGATCCCGCCCCCCCACCCTTATTTAAGGCTACAGAGAGGAAATCCTAGGGAGGAGACTCCCCCACGCCCCCAGTCTCCAGCAACTTTCTGGTGACGTAATATGTGGGCTGAACTTGAGTCTACCGAGAAAGAGGGAATCACTATTCAAGGGCACTGTACATGCAATCTGGGTCAGCTGCAGCTGGTTACCGCATTTCTCCATGTGGCAGACACAGCAAAGCCACAATGCTCTCTCTGCTGGATTAGAGACAGCCCACAGGCCAGAACTTCCACTCCACTACTTAAAATTACATAGGTGGCTTGTCAAGTTCAATTGATGAGAGTCGTAAGGAGAAAAAGAAGTTCCTCACTACAGCTCGGGTTCGACGGCCCAAGATGCAGTTGCCATTCAAGTCACAGATGAACGAACTCCTACACTGATTTTTAAAAGCAAGAATAAGAGCAGCAAGTTTCTGGGTTTGCTTTCTCAACGGATACAAAAAGGTACTTTAATATTTTCAATTCTAATGTATGTCAAATGCATAATTACTTTACGTTTGTTGTAGAAATTTCCAAATCTCTTATTAAAGAATTTTGGAGTATATGACCATTGATTTCATCTGAAAAAGGTTTTGTCTTGCAACTTTATGTAAAAACTGGTCCCTGTGCACTTTATGAAGACGACTGCAGTGTCTGAGACCGAACTGAGTCACATTTAGTGACATGCTTACAGAGTCACACGTATATGCCGGGTTTCAGAAAACAAGTGCTTCAGTGACACGAGACAAAAGTTTAACTTTAGGGTTAACATGTAAGGTTTATACTTATAGCACAGTGATTAAAAACAAAGGGATACAACCTTAAACAGCTGGAAACGTTAGTCTTCCTCGTGTAGCTACAGTGTGTACTGAAGATTTATACTGTTAAGATATCTTAAACTATAGTTTAAAAAAAAGCTAAGAAGAAAAAAATGAACCGAAAGGCTTTGCAACAATACCTCAATTATAGTATAACCAAATACAGGCAGAAATCCTTGGAATGATTTAAGCAGGTCTATAACACTGTTAAAATTCAAAATCTGAAATATTTTCCCAGTTTTACATGTAACAGTAATTTGACTTGGGTAACAGAAATAAAAGCTGCTATAACTGAAATTAAGTGAAAAAGAAAAGTTATTGATATATAAAAACCCCATAAAACCTTACAGATTAGGACTGGAGATAAAAAGAAAATGTGATAAAATTATTATGTAAGTCAGCATTACCACCAGAAAATAAAATCCAGAAGACACACTTAACTTGAATACAAGATTAAAAGGGAAAATATATAGAAATAATTCTGGTAACTGTATACAAGACGTTCCTTTCACTATTTTATCTGGGGGCTTTAACTGGATTGTGAGAGTGATTAACAGTAAAATTACTAGTTACTAATTAGTAAGCTTTAATACCAAAGATACTTAAGTCTGTTATGATTTGGGGACCCTCTGTCCTTTTAAACATTAAAGATACTAATTATAAGAACCTTCTGGGAGGATCTCTGTAAAACATATTTTACAAGAGACTCTGACGAACACTCCCAAGGAGCCCTGGATCTGAAACACGTCATGTTTGCGTTGCTGGCCACGAAAAGTGCGGGACCTCGTCAAACCTCAGTTCTTACTGAAACCTGAGGGAAGCATGTAATCTAAAACCCACAGCCCACAGAACACTAGTCACACTCTGCATGTTCTTTATCTAAGGTGATGTGGATGCTTCCTGAACTTAAGTCTGCTGCCTCACGCTGCTTCCAGGGCAGACGCAGCCAGCGAGGTGCCTCTGTGCGGCTTCCACCCGAAAGGAAGTCTCTGACTCGTTCCTGCTCTCTGCTAGCTGGCAACGGAGCAGCTATGCAGAGAAACAGTACCAGAGAATTAACCCAAAGCATGGAAGACTTTCCCCCCAAAAACAACAAGCAAAGACAGATTTAAACTTAAGTATACTGTAACTAATTTATAACATTCTCTTGGGGCCTAGGAAAATTTTAACATATACAGAAAGGTTTTATGAGGTAACACAGATTTATGGATCTTTCACTTTTAAAACTGAACATATGTGGGAAAATATTAAATGGGAATGTTTCAGAAAATGTAACAGTAAATGTATTTTTAAAGCCAGTTCCTTACTCATGACATAGCTAAGTCTACTACTTAAAAATTTGGCTCCTTACTCTGTGTTAGATGACAACAAAGTCAGTACTTTTATAAGGATAAGGGAATTGCATTTACTTTAAAAATAAACTCGTAGTTGCCTCCTTTAAATAGCAATTTAGGTCAGATTCTCTTGCGGTGGGTAGACCCACCATAACATCTATGTTATGATGTAACTGCACAGAACCCACAACCAGCCACAGCAGGACACGCCCAGAGGAAGCCACTGCGGCTTTAATTCAGATTCGTATTTTCATGTCTTTGTTCTTCTGTGACAACAGTGACGGAAAGTCACGGGAACAGCCCTGGATTATATACTCTTAGTTGTTCTATAAAACTCTGTGTCTGGCAGGGACGCAAGCTTTCCAAGTAGGATACTGTTCAGGAAACTCTGCTTGTTCTGAAGGTCCACGATACGTTCTGAACCTCCCCGGTCTGGGGGGCCTATTTCAGAGTAGATGGCTAGCGTTCCCCCACGGACTGAGAGCCTCCGCTCCGCTCCGAGTGTGAGACGCGGGGCTGCGAGCAGCAGGCACACGCCTGTGGGGGGCAGGCGCCGCAGGTTTTCCCAGGAGGCCCCGCTGCTTTTACTGCCCTTCGCTTTTAAATTAAACCACATCTCAACTCCATGAATCCGTAAATGTAACGAGGAATCTTTTACTGGTGTTTGGTGTAGGTGATACTAGGTAGGAAAAGCCCTCTTGAAAATAAAATAGAAGACTCTGAGGGTCTCAATTTCCTACTGATGTCAGAAAGCAAAGTATAACAAAAAACTAAAAGTACTCATCCGAGTGTGTTTTTGGCACTCAGTCAGCAAGAGAAGGCCTTTAATGTAAACATGGAGTATCATGATACTCATCCTTCTATCTGAATTATTTTGCAAACGAACAGTCATTCTCCACACCCCACCCACTCCTTGTCTCGCCACCCCCGACCTGGTGAAAAACCAGAAGCACAAGGTTCAGACTCCTGCAGTCACGACACGAAGAGACAAAAACCACAGGTCCAGAGAACTGACAAGCTGATCCCCTGAATCCCGCCCGAGGACTCACTGCCTTGCAAAACGGTGCGACTGCAAAGCAGTTAACATGTGTTAAACAAACAAATACAAGGGCTCATTACAGGACTGCTGACCGAA
Source organism: Tonatia bakeri (assembly GCA_004024845.1). Lineage (NCBI taxonomy): Eukaryota > Metazoa > Chordata > Mammalia > Chiroptera > Phyllostomidae > Tonatia > Tonatia bakeri. Next base: position 24,324 of record PVIA01000610.1, on the reverse strand, counting down.
AACAGGAGGGCCCTAGGATGTAGTGGTTAACGAAAACTATGAACCCTGGAGTTCTCTGCCCGAGTTCAAATTGTGGCTCCATCTCTCAGAAGGTGCTCAGCTTCCGGCTGCCGGTTTCTTCATCTGCAAACAGGGGTCGTAATCTACCTCAGAGGGTTGTAGTGAGGAGGAGTGATCTAATACATTTGAAGGGCTTGAAGCAGTGCCTGGAGCAGTGCCTGGCACGTAGCAGGCACGCAGTAAGCGTGGACTCTGGTTATCATGGTGTTGCAATCGTTGACAGCAGGCACGAACAACAAGGGACTTGGCTTCTCGAATGAAAAACAAGTCCCCGGGTAGAAAACAGGGCAGAAAAGCTCTGTCTTAGGGCAGCCACTGCCGCCCCTCACAAACGGCAGCTGAGTCCCGGGTACAGGAGTGGGGAGGAGGGCTACAGCAGCACAGCTGGCTGAGGACCCGGCAGAGAGCACGCTCATTCGGCCGCCACTCCTCTTCAGGGTGGTAACTGCAGGGAAGGGAAAAGGCTTTGGTTCTTGGAGCGAAGCTAGTTCTAGTATTTCCACATACGCCGTAGCAGAGCGGGCAAGTATTGCTCATCTGCCACAGCCAAACTGAAACATCCCAAGCACAGACTTCAGAGTGTGGGCCACCGCAATAAACACTCGCTGAAAAGCCAGGGAGCCTGCATTCTTGACCCGGATCCAGCAGGACCTCCTTGCGCGGCCCTGGCCTTGAACATGCACCCGGGTGCAGAAAGGCTCTCGAATGAGGCCGTCTCTAAGGCACTTTCCGACTCTAACGGTCACATTCAATTACAGACAGTTCCTTTGCATGGAACGGCTGGAGAAGGCTAACATTTTACTAGACTACAGTTCAGGACAACCTGTCAGGAGAGTGACACTGCTGAGTCACATGTAAGCTGAGAGCGTATACAATATTGTGATTTAGGAAACACGATCGCCCACAACAATGACTGTGCATTCTGTCATTCTTAAACTTGTCCCTAATCCCAAAAGGACAAGCTTCAAAAACAAAAGCAGGATGCTACGACACTCCCATTTCAGATTTGTCCAAAAATGTTTAACTTGACAGTTCAAAAAGATATTTATTGAGAGGGCTAACTTAATTGCAACTGCACGATATAAATATAAAACCTTGACTAGTCGTCACCTAGTAACTTTAACACTAGTTAGGGAATGACGTTTTGATTGAGGCCTTCACAAACATTGTGCGCTGTGTTAAGAGTTTTCAGATGGTAAGTGAGCTTTCCAAAGGTCAGAAAAGTATCTCATTAGGGTGCCTCCACACCCAGCGGGCACTCCCCAAAACCCGCTCACTGAGCTGGGGACAAAAAGCAGTGAGGCAGCCACCGGAGAGCTGTCCCCTGAAACCTCATGTTAAACAAACACGAAGGCACTATGATACTGAGCTTAAGAAATTAATAATATTAATTCTGACCCAATTTATTCACAATTAGATATGCAGCCTTCCCCTTAGACACTTTTTTATATTACTGACTTTAAAAGCAGATTAATATTAATTCCTTTGACTTCTTCCCTTCATTGATTTGTTCTCGAGAAGACATCACACAAGTTCATTTGAAAATGAAGGCTTTTCTCCGGACCCTAACTGTGCTGCTCTTCCTGCTACTGGGCACCGGACACTGCAGAGGACGCCAGTTCCAAATACAACAGGCGGCCCCGAGGAGACAGCCCCGCGCGGCGGACGGCAGAGAGGAAGTCAGGAAGTGCGCCTACACGTTCCTGGTGCCCGAGCAGAAGATAACGGGGCCCATCTGCGTCAACGCCAAAGGGCAGGACGCGGGCGCCGTCCGGGACATGATCACCAGGATGGACCTGGAGAACCTGCGGGACGCGCTGTCCAAGCAGAGGCGCGAGATAGACGGCCTGCAGCTGGTGGTGGGCGTGGACGGGAACATCGTGAGCGAGGTGAAGCTGCTGCGCAAGGAGAGCCGCAACATGAACTCGCGGGTCACGCAGCTCTACATGCAGCTGCTGCACGAGATCATCCGCCGGCGCGACAACGCGCTGGAGCTCTCCCAGCTGGAGAGCAAAATCCTCAACGTCACCACGGAGATGCTGAGGATGGCCGCCAGGTACCGGGAACTGGAGGTGAAGTACGCTTCCCTGGCGGACCTGGTCAACAACCAGTCCGTGACCATCACCCTGCTGGAGGAACAGTGCCTGAGGATGTTCTCCCGGCAGGACCCCCAGGGGTCTCCTCCTCTGGTCCAGGTGGTGCCACGCCACATTCCCAACAGCCACCGGCACACTCCGGGGCTGCTGGGAGGCAACGAGATACAGAGGGACCCGGGGGACCCCAGAGACTCCGTGCCCCCGCCCGACCTGCCAACGTCGCCCACCAAAAGCCCGTTCAAGACCCCGCCAGTAACTTTCATCAACGAAGGTGAGTCACTGCTCTCACTTGGGCGATGTAACTACACGTGAACATTCAAATTTCTGTTTTTGTTTTATATTAAGAATTGAAGTGAAGCCCTGGCTGGTGTAGCTCAGTGGGTTGGGCTTCGTCCTGCAAACAAAGGTCGCCGGTTCGATTCCCAGTCAGGCACATGCCCGGGTTGCAAGCCAGGCCCCCATTTTGGGGGGGGGGGGCGGTGAAACACAACCAGGCAATGTTTCTCTCCACCTCTTTCTCCCTCTCTTGACCCCTTTCTAAGAATAAATAAACTAAATATTGAAAAAACCCTGATGTACTAACAACTGAAGTTAAATAGATCTCCCAGCTCTAAGACTGTAAACACAGTGCACTCTGTGCGAAAGCAGTCTTCCATTCAAACTCTACGATCCCAGTTCCCAGCACTGAGACGGCCGTGAGTCCAGAGCCGCTCCTCTCGCGCCGTCCTGTGCATCTCCAGCTAGGTCCTCGCTGGCTCGCCAATCCTCTAGTTACCTCCCGCTGCTCTTCCCACCCTCCTCCTCCTCAAAAGGAACACGGCAGCTTTGCTCTCACTCTCCATAAGCCCACGATCACCTCTCCTCCTCACCTCCACCTCGGCACACGCATCTCCTGCTGCCGCGCTGAGACCACGTCTGCTCTGGGCCTAGGTTCCCTGCTCTTTCCCATCTTGGAAACACCTGTAGGAACCCCATGCCTTCCTGCTCAGTCTCAACAGAAAAAGGCATCTAAACTACAGTCTGTACTTTTTACCCATGTAAGTGTGTTTTCACTAGCCAAACACACACACACGTGCCCCAAACCTAGAATCCACTCTAATATCTCTCCCTCTACTGCCAACACCTGCATCACACAGGGGCTGGGTCTCCCTGCAGCCGTGGACACCACTGACCCGTCACTTCTGTGGGTTCCTGAGCCTGCACATCCTACTCTGTCAGACTCTGCCTGCTTCTCTAGGTCCCTCACGGGCATCTTCTCCCATCTGTGTCTTCCACGGGCTTTCTTCAAGGCATTCTGTTTCAGAGGTCTCACGCACCCTCCAGGCCACAGGCGCGCCCACTGCTCGGCTGACTCCAGCCTGGAGCTCTCCCTCCCGGCTCCAGCCAAGGCCGGATGCTTGCATCTAGATGCTCCCCAGTTACTGCACAGGCGGCTGCTTCCTCTGTGAGATGCCTTCTTTCAGCTTATCTGTCAACCTGGCAAATTTCAGGGCTCAACTGAAAGAACACCTCAAGTGTCACGCCTTCCCAGACTCAAACAATGCTATGGGGGCGGTTCTTTCCCCAAACCGCGGGCTCAGCCCTGAACACGCGTGCTCTCTGTGCTGTATCGCACTGGAGCGGCGGGCCTGCACGCCCGCCTTCCTGCTGGATGGAGCGCTTCTGCAAGGAAGTGAACTGCCTGTTTCATCTCTGTTTCATACATCTGGCTGGGGCCAGGTCTGGCATACTGTCCTCGGTATGTCGTGAGCACTACAATAAATTCCTGAGGAAGGAATGAATTAGTAAGTGAACCCTAAAATAATCTTTTCCCCAAACTAGCATTCTCCTTTCAGGAATAAGTAAATTATTATTATAAAAGCAATACATATTTACTGGAGAAAATCTAGGAAACACTAATAAACTTTTAAGAAAGTTTCACAGAATGTCCAAAATTCATAAACAAATCATTAACACTTTGGGAATAACCTTTAAGCCCCCCCCCCAACATGATAATCAATATTCTTTTAAATTTTAAAAATACCTGTTCTGCTTTTGCTTTCTCTGTGATTGTATCCTTGGAATAAATGTGAGTAAAATGTATGGGTCAATCGACTTGGACGTCTCCACTTTGATTCATGTTCCCGCCACTTCTGAGCTTGCCCAGCTCACCTCGGACACTCCCCTCTCGCTTCACACGTGCTCAGCCAGGTTCTGCCCACGTCACTTCTCCGTCTGTCCTCTGTCACGCACGTGCCCCTCATTTGTGTCAGAGCCAGAACTCCCGCTTAAATGCACACTAGTCACGACAGCCGCTAGAGGAGTGAGACTTCTGGGTTCCTAGCTGCGTGGCCTCGAGCAGGCGGGAGGAGGCGGAGAACTGCTCTGTGCCTGCATTTCCTCGCTTGTAAAAGGGGATGACAACCGTGCCGGCACTCAGGTGCGGTCACAGCCTGTCAGCTGGTGTCCCTACCCCACCTTCTCTCTCCGTTGAAGCGATTATTCTGCGTTGCCCGAAGAGTGGTCTTCTTAACCCACCGCCTGGGTCACCCCACACCTCTTATAAGCTCCCCTCTGCAAACTGAGAAAGTCCAATTTGCTTGGCCTGGGTAAGGCTAACAGCCTCCTCAGAAGAGCAATCCTACATCACTAGCTTTCTTTCTATTCATTTCCTTTACAAAAGCCATCTGCTTCAATAAAACGGATCACCTCACTGTCTTCTAACTATTCAAATTTTAAGGCTCAGACTAAAATAAAATAAGAAAATAGAAAGGCTGCCCTTCCTGTGGCCCTGTTGACTCCCACGGGCTCAGCGACCGCTTCTCACCACGGACGTCTCCATAACATGTTTCTGACGTTGCCTCTCGAATTATCTGGTATTTCTACATGCACACACAGGATCTGCATGGACACCTTAGAAAGTGCTTTCCGACGATAAGCTCCTTCCTGGTAGATGGATGTTGTGTCTCACGTGCAGACGCAAGACAGAGGTTGAGTGACTCGGCATGACATTTTTATGGAGCTTCTTAGAGCTGTCACCCCAAAGACACTGCCATTCCAAAGACACTGTCATTGCACGGAGACGCAAGTACAGGGGTGCCTCGGGCCTCGCTGTTAGTTCGCCCGGAACTCTTGCGGGGTGGCGGTGTGACTCACACAAGATCTGCAAGTGCGACAAGCCCCGAGCAAGCGCCGAGTGCCAAAACATTTTTTCTCGTCACAATGCGCCGAGCCCCGGGTCTGAGGAGGCCTGCGGCCGACGAGGACCGAGGTGCGGCTGTCCGTGAACACGCTGTATTTACCGCATTCATTCATTTTACACTGTTCTCTCAGTGACAACAGGCTGGAGTGCCATTAAATGCCTAATGTTACAGAATTAAATTCCATGCTCAGCACTCAGCATATCAAAAGTCCCATTAAAGAGATTTCTGCCGTAATGAAACAATGGTGTATGTATCCCTAATAAACCAAACCTTAATGTAAAAATTAAGGATAGGCATTAACTTTTTTCCTATTATTATTTGTTGTTGTAAGTACACATTAAGTTTTTACTTATTTTATTCTATGAACGTTGGTCTCTGCAGTTCAAGGACATAATTAGCTCCACCAGCGGACGTTTAACAGAACACTAAGAATATGTGAGAAAAGTGCAGAGAATGGAGAACGTGTTTCATTGTACTGAGCTGGGGAAGCTGCCTGGCCTGTCTGACTCTGTTTTCTCACTTGCGCAGTGAGCAGCGGTTGGACTGGAAGACTCGAACATCCCCGTCCAGTTCTAGTATTCTGTAATTCTTACCAAATAGAACTTGCTACCAGCAATAATAAACAGGCTATTTTCTTTTCTTTACTATGTGCTAAACTCTTTCTCATAACGGCCTGTGTCAGGCTGGAAAAATGCCTCGGACGTTTGGGTGCTCGCACAGGCAGCGCGAAGGTGGGCGTCTGTTGCTATACCTACGCATGCGTCAGACACCAAGCAGCTCACGTGGGCGCACTCTGCACGCAGGTGGCGCCTTATCATTTCAAAGTCTCTGAATACATGATTTGTGTGCACTCTTTAAAACTGTCTCAGCCAGTCGCAGAAAGTCAAACACTGTGTAATTCCAGTTACTCGAGGTACTCGGAAGAGTCAGATTCATCCAGAGGGAGAGCAGAATGAGGGGTGGGGGTGGGGGGCGCTGTGCAGCAGGGGCGGAGTTTCGGCTCTGGGGCGGAGTGTCCAGCCTGGAGCCAAGCAAGGGGCACGGCCATGAGAATGCACCAAGGCCACTGGGCCGCACACTAAAGATGGTTAAGTTGGCCTGAAACCTGTGTAATTCTATTAACCAATGCCGCCCCAGTAAATTCAATTAAGAATGGTTAAGTTGGTAAATGTTACCTATGTCTTACCATCATTTTTTTTAAAAGGTGTTTTAATGACAGGTAATTTTATACTTTCTTTTAACATGGTCATAAGAAAAATGCACCTCGTAAGAACAAACTTACAGCAAACAGCAGCATAATTTTGTTGGTTAAACACACAACATCCCTAGGAACAGTACTGTCTCCCTACCTCAGAACCAAAGTGCTTGGGGCTGACCACACCCCACCATCCTGCCATCACACCATTGGGGAAGTTCCTAACTGTTAATGTTATCCAGTGGCTGCACGTTGGGTTAGCCTCTTACGGAAGAAAACATGATTCTTTTACGTATAAACATGGTATATACGAAAATGAGTTCCCTCTGTACAGGTAAATGGAACTGAACGTTTCTTTACATTGTGTGAGACCACAAAACTAAGTATCGGGAACGTGGATTCCGGCAAGGCCTTTCTGAGGCCCAGCTGCCCCTTTCGGAAAGGACGGGATTCGTGTGAAATGGCCTGTGTGTGGTCTGACCGTCACTGAGTGTCACCTTTTGCTGCTGCATTTCCCTGTATGAGCTTTGCCTTATCACATATGGGGACATAAAAAGTAAGCTCAAAAAGTTAAACTTGAAAAGCAGTCGTTAGAAACTAAAAATATGCTTTTTAGTGGGTAATAGACTTATTTTCGACTATTTAAATGCTTCCTATTTATAAATTTGTAAGATACAATTGGTTTTAGTGGAATAGTTATATTAACAAAATAAAAAAAAAACTAAAGAAAACCTGTTGATAAGCTAAGAAGCTGTTGGAATATGATTCCATTAACTACTCATGAAAAGCAGTCAGAAAGCTTTTTAATAATTTCAAAAATAAAAGCTTGGGTTGCTAACTGCATTTTGAACTTAGAGATTAATAAACAAAGTAATTTGTATTATTACCAGAAAGAATCTATTATCACTTAAGAAAGTACTTGCCTCAAACTTCCCATTCCCGAAATGCTGTCAAATATATATATATTTATCTTATACTCAAGTCAAAATACAATAAAAAAGTTTATCTTTCAAAAGATTTTACTTGCTGACCGATTACTTGAAAGCTCCAATTGGCTATCTTTTTTTTTGGGGGGGGGTCGGATCCTGTTTTTCCTATCACAAAGTGCACAGGCTAAGGACAAAATAAGAAAATATTTGAGAAATTCAACAACAAAAAGGGAAGGATTCTCCTTTAAATTTAGGCAATTAAACAGTCTGTAAAAAAGGGGCAGGAATGTTGAATGTGGTCCCAAGTAAAGGTGCTATTCAAAGTATGAAATCTGTGTTCTTAAACCCACTGTTCTGTGCAGAATATGGGTTCTTTATGAGAAACACACACTGGGAAATAATGACGACAGATCAGTACTGTTCTTTCTATGACTCAGACCCAGGAACTGGGGTTTGTGAGCCCTACACAAACTTTAATCATCAAAAACAATGAGGAAGAGAGAGACTGGTCCATCAAATTCCAGGTACGGAATTCCCGTTTCTTGCCCAGAGAAAGATGTAATCGTGCGTCCTGGAAGGCGCAGACTACTGAGACTACTGCAAGATTACTCAACGCGAGAACAGGGTGAATGAAATACCTGCTAAAAGAAAGGTACTTCTATACCTGCTGAACCACTATGAACAAATTCCTAAAGTGTATGTTAGTTAATGTATTTCGATAATACACAAAGGAACAAATTATATTTGACCTCTCAAAGATAAAACTGTCCTTTTCTACTAGTCGTTTAAGAATTCCCACTGAGCAATGCTTTTTATGGCACCGAGAAAGTAGTAAAACATTTATTGTAAGGACAATTTATAATCTAATTCTAGAGCAGAAAGTAAGTAAGATATGCAAGTACTAATGAGACAATATCTGTGCCAAGACCAACAGCACACGCTGGCTAAGACAGATTAATGGTTTATTTATGAGATAAATATAAACAAACACTAAACTCTGATATTTACTATCCTTTCTGAGGAGAAAAAAGTAGCAATAAGCTTATCCACATGTACTAGACAAGGATTTCAACTAAATTTCCCTAAGCCTTTGTATCAACTATGGTCAGCCCAAACGGCACCCACCCTGTACACTCAAAGCCCATCACAAAACAAGTGGGTTGAAGATTAAAGTAGAAGACAATTTTAAATTTGCACAAATAGGAGTCTAATCTAATCAAAGCTGGATTTAGAAAACCCAGAGCTTTTCAATTTGCTTAAATATGTGAGGGTCTGTCTATTAAATAGCATGGGGGAAAAGGTATTTTATAAATGTCCATTAACATTCAAAATCTGGGCATTTCTAAGTATTTTACCGCATTTCAAAGAACCGCATGCAGGTCCAACCCGTGCGCACGCACTTCAGTGTAAACCGTCCGAACTGCGCCCCAAGGAGCGCAGAGCAAACGTCTGCAACGGTGCCAGTCGGAGGGTAAGAATACAGAGGTGACAGTTCCCTGTCAGATGTATGAACCGCTTCGTACATACACCAACTGCAATGCTAACAGGTCGGAAAGTCAGGCCAGCGTCCCGCAGTACCCTGACTGTTCTCAGGCGACGACTCGGGAAACTCGGGCTAACCAGGAAATAGCCACGAGGACTGCACTTCTAAACCAAGGGAATCAGCTTCAGCCCCAGTGTCTGCCTCTGGGGCTCTAAGCTCCACCCTCACGCTGCAGACCTTGTGGCTCCACCACTCACGCTGCAGACCTTGTGACTCCTCTGTAACGCCAAGCTCTCCCTCCCCGTGACTCAGCATGCTGCCCACGTGTGACCTGGATCCACCTCCTACACCCGCTAGCCTAACTCGTGACCCATCTCCGCAACCCGGCTCGGACACAGGCAGACTCTGATCTCTTCCCCGAAGATCTGGGTTAGCCATTTCTTAGCCAGCGTCCCCATGTGTGAGACTCGGGCGCGTTTCCCCATCGGGGCACCTGCTGTGTTGTAGTGAGATTCTCTACCTGCCCCTTCCCCACTGCCTGCCTGACTCCATACTTGTTTCTCTACCCCTTGAGCCTAAAACAGTGTCTAGCCCACAGAAGCAGCAGCAGAGACATTTCTGGAAAAAATAACTCAGAACTATGTGGCTACCAGAAACCATTTAGTTCTAAGGTACAGGAACTTTGACTAGTTAACTGTCTCATCTACAGAACACCTGTGAACCATCACAGGCTCACTGTGTAGGTTAAGTAAGAAAATTACTCTTCGTCATATAAACTGATACAACTCTTTAGAGAGGCACGCTGCCAACATTCCTGAAATGCACTCTTGTGGACTGTTTGTTACATGGGGGGGGAGTTAGAAGAGTCTTTAAGTGTGGGAAACCCTGGTTTATTTCAGGGTTTTTCAGAGTTTAACACGTGAAAGCACACTGAGTTTCCAGAAGGGTGCTCCAACAGTCGGCGTTTCCAACACTCACTCGATCACAGTGCGCTGTTTTCAGGGAGAATGTCAAAGAACCAGTGTACTCCACTGACATCAAATCCCAAACACCCTAAGCTGGGCGCTATGGAGAGCTGTAAAAGTTTCACACTCTCCTGATCCGGTAGATCAAACCCGCGGTATTTTTATAGGAAAATGTGGGAAAAATGAAGCCAGTGAGAAGACACTTTGTGTAGTGTTATTTCTAGCCACAAAATTCAGATGAAACGCCGACGCCCAAGCTCAGCGGAATGCAGTGATACGGCAACGCTGAAGATTGTAACCACAGCTACCACAGCGCTAGAATGGGAACCATGAAAATATCTGTTACGATGAAAGACAGAAGCCAATTATCTTTGGGGGTTAGAATTACAACAGTATAAAAGTGTGTGTACTTGTCCAAAGCCTCACAAGACTAGTGGAAGACGACACGATCACTGTCCCGGACAGTGGGGCCGGGGTAATCCTTTTCTTTGGTTTTCAGCTTTTATAGCATTGTGTACACAATAGAAAAAAAGTGTTATTTGTAAAGAAAGGTACAAAGGTAAGACTCTTAATGAAAAGAAAAACTGCTTTAATGTGGCTATTTTCCTATCAAGTGTCCCGGTGATCAGCAGTATTTCCATTCCAGGACCATTCAAAGACTGCCAGCACGCCAAAGAGGCCGGCTACTCCACGAGTGGGATTTACATGATTAAGCCCGAAAACAGCAACGGGCCAGTGCAGCTGTGGTGTGAGAACGGCCTGGACCCCGGGGGCTGGACTGTAATCCAGAAGAGAACAGATGGTTCTGTCAACTTCTTCAGGAACTGGGACAACTATAAGGTAAACCGGCGAATCGCACCTGGGGGAGAGGTAGGACACGGCAGCTCTCCCAACAGGGCCCATTCTACGCAATAGATTAGACACAAAGTTCAAAAGTAACCACCCACGTTTTTCCGCTGTCGGCATTTGTCAAAAAGATGATTCTCATCACTAGTTTCAAAGTCAAAGTCAAAATGTAAAAAGGGGAAAAACATGTAAAAAGTAAACTGAAGACATACTTTAAAACGACCCCTTTCAGTCCGGATGACTTACCCATACATGTAATTCTTTGCAAAGACTACTCCTAATTCCAATTTCTATGGTGGTAACGGCCTTTTCTGTTTGGGACCACTTCAGTATCCCTCACCAAGTGTATTTAAGCAGTGATGTAAAGGAAAGGACTTTTTAAAAAATGACCCCCTTTCTTGGACTCATTCCCCCTGATAAACATGCCACCATGCTTTGAGCTGTGACACCAGACACTGGTGCCGTTGGGCAGTAACGCTCACCTGGGCTTTCATACAGGACCAGGATCCTGCGATGCTGGTTTTGGAAAGGTAAGCTACTAGTCTTTGTTAGCAATTCTCACAATCGCCATGCTAACTTTCTTATCCGTGGTACACACTTTCAGTTTAAGGATGGCAGATGGAAAACTGTCTTTTGTGGATGGTTAATTCTCCCAACAAAATTGTTAAGTATCATATGATTGATTACTCATTCTTAGGTGATATTGTACTGGCAGTAAAAAATGACACATTAACATATCCCTCCTTGTCAGAAATTGTGTCAATTTGTTTCTTTCTTTTTTTTTTTTTTTCAATTTCTAAATGAGTAACTAGAAGAAAGAATTTCTGCAGCACGACCTCCTCGGAAACACATTCCGCGTTGAGAGCAGGCTTGCTCACCCTCAGTTCTGCGGCACAGACGCAGTGGCAAAAGCTTACTAAACTGTTTTTTGTTTCTTTTCCCCCCAAAAACGAATCTGCAATTTTTCAAAGGGGGAACTTTGAAGATTATTACTTTACCTTCTTATAGTTACTAATTTTACTTATAATAGAACTAAAGAAGATAATCTGCTCTAAGACAGATACTATCATTTTTACTGAATGATCGTAATGACAGATATCCTTTTTGTCTGACTATGGTGGGGACAGCATCTCTATACTTTTAAAAAAATGGGCTCTTGGAGTAAGAGAGAGTTCAGGAGCCATTTTTGAGGACCCGGGTAGTTCATTACTTGATGTTTTTAATAGCTATGAACAACTTTTATTCTCTTTTGCCTTCATCTTATTTATAGGGTTTGCAAGTTGCTGTGCAAATAAACACTACTGACAAATGAAGAGAAAGCAAAATAAAACACTACATGGGGCTCATGAAGATCAGGCAGTCCACCATCAATAGGATGGAAATTCGCACTACCCCTTAAATGGCCGATGCCTCTGTGCTCAGATGTGTAAAACTTCCCTATCAAAGCACTTACTGTCTCGACAATTATTTCTCTGCTCACGCTCTTTTACAGAAAGGGTTTGGAAACATCGATGGAGAATACTGGCTGGGACTGGAAAATATTTATATGCTCAGCAACCAAGATAATTACAAGCTGCTGATTGAACTAGAAGACTGGAGTGATAAAAAGGTCTATGCCGAATACAGCAGCTTCCGCCTGGAACCTGAAAGCGAATTCTACAGACTGCGCCTGGGCACCTACCAGGGCAACGCAGGGGACTCCCTGATGTGGCACAATGGCAAACAGTTCACCACACTGGACAGGGATAAAGACATGTACGCAGGTGAGTGGGAAGACACTGGTGTGTATTCCGTGTAGAATCGCCACTTTCTGCACGTGAAATAGAACCCTGTTGTTAAAGCGTGTGCTACTAAAAATCTCTCTGGAAAGGTCATTCTGGATCAAAGGGGACACAACCTGCCGAAAGGAATAGCTTTAGATCTCTTCTGTATCTCCACGGCAGCCCCCAGGTGGGGCCTCTGTGAAGGAGGGCCTGCTGCTCGAACTTGGAGGGTGGGAGGTGGAAAACGGAACGAAAACGCAGTCACCTGGGGATAAAACTACACGCTGTAACAGACACCAACTGGATACCTCCCATGTGCCAGGCTGGGTGCTGAGGACAGAGCAGGGAACGAGGGTGCTGGCCCTTGGGTGCTCACTCTCTAGAGGGAGACGAATGTTATGTTAGTGGGGACAAGTGCTCTAAGGGAACCAACCAACCAACCGAGTAAGGGAACAGAAACTGGTGGGCAGCAGGGGGTGGCCAACAACGTTACTGTCACAAGGTAACATCTGAATAAAGACCTGGAGGGAGTGAAGGAAGCAAGCCCTCCGGGTATGTGGGCGAAGGCCTTTCTTAGCCAAGGAGAACAGCAACCACCAGGGCGTCAGGGGATGCAGGAAGGAAAAGGAGCTTTATTCAGAGGGGCTATGAGTATTCTCCTTAGAAAGAATCACTCAGGCCATCCAGATAAGATAACTTTAAATTTAACTTTCATGTATCCTGATAAAGAGATATCACCCCTGAAAACTGATTTATATTTCAGTTCAGCTGTTTCTGGCAAGTGTTTCAACCTATTTCACAGAGGCAAGAGAGAAAAGGAAGACTATAAGATAACCATAATATATGATTTTTTTTTTTACAAATACCCATGTAATTGTTAGTTGTGCTATTTTGAGAATTAATTTTCCCCACACTTCACTCGCTTTAGCAACTTCCCGTCTTTCCCTCCCAATCTTTCTCTCTCTCACATGCAAACAACGCTTGCATTTTATGTACCCTGCTACCAGAAAATCAAATCACTTATTTAAAAAAACAACAACAAGTCCTAAGCAAGCAAAGGGCAAGATAAGAAAGGCAATTCAGGGGACCGTTCGCAGACCTTACATTTAAGCAACAGCAGCAGAATGAGTGAAGAAACGAAAGTATGAAGGCACAGGGTAGCCGAAGTCAGTGGGGAAAACTCAAAACGAAGTCGTGCACAGGTACTTCTGGTGGCTTGTGGAGCACCAACCACACTCAGAAGCAACCTGTCCCTGACGTCTCCACTCTCCCTCACAGGGAACTGCGCCCACTTCCACAAAGGAGGCTGGTGGTACAACGCCTGCGCGCACTCCAACCTCAACGGGGTGTGGTACAGGGGCGGCCACTACAGAAGCAAGTACCAGGACGGGATCTTCTGGGCCGAGTACCGAGGCGGGTCATACTCCCTGCGAGCCGTTCAGATGATGATCAAGCCCATCGACTGACGGGGGACCGCCCGCAGGGGGACCGCCCGCAGCGGGGCAGGGGCCAGGGGCCGGCGTCCTGCCGTTCCTCAAAGTGTCCATCCTACGCGTATACTATTCTGCACAATTCGTTTCTCGGCTGCAGTTTTTTAAGTGAATTTCACCGTAACTATAAAACTATCAGTATAGATTCATCTTCCCTCAATATACCGCAGAAGATTATTAGCTTCCAGAATCCCAGTTACTTTAAAAATTACATTCAGTAAATACAGGCAAAGTTTGTTTTCTAAAATGTAAATATTTCCCACAATGTCCAACAAATCTTAGCTTTATTTTAAATCAAAATTGAATACATGGTTGAGATCCTTAACAATTTATTTAAAAAGTTTATGAGACTGCTCTAACTTCCGATGAAAAAATATTTTTAAGATTTCAGCCAAGTAGTACATTTTATTTATAAAAATATAGACAGGAAATTAGAGAAAACTCTAGTTTTGCCAACGGAAAATACATTTTGCATTAAATAAAAGTTATTTCAAATGGAATCTTGTGCCTTTTACATGAAATGATTAAATTCTTGACAACATATTTTATGCCAATTTCCCCAAAGAATTAATGACTCACAGTATAAAAACACATTATTTAAAAACAAAAAATAAATGTAGACAGTATTTAAATGGTCTATTCATAAAAACAAATATGCAGATGTATTTTTAGTATTATGTTCATACGAGTTTTTTTTAAATCCTCACCCGAGGATATATTTATTGATTTTAGAGAGAGGGGGGAGAGACAGAGAGGGAGACAGAGGGAGAGAGAAACATCACCAGCCGCTTCCAGCAACACCCTGACAGGGAGGGACCAGCCCACAGCTGTTTGGTGTGCAGGGCAGCACTCCGACCGCCTGAGCCACTCGGCCAGGGCAATATGATGTTCGTACGATTTGCTGAACAAAGTCTCCTTAAATGCATTTCATGTTGTTCTATCAGCAAAATACTGATATTATAAGAATGCAGAATGTTTGTAGTAAACCAGTGGTCTAACAGATCTGAATTATAACTCTAAGCTTATCACAAATACTTTCCCTCCCTAACTTATTGACCCTTCCTGTGTGGGAAAAACCTGTCGTTATTCCAGTCGGAAAGCTCGGACAACTTTGCAAGCGTGACTGCGTACTTCCGGGTGGGGCTCGAACAACTCCGAGTCACTGCCAGGTCTTCCCCCAGGGCTGCGACCCACAGCGTCGGAGCAGGACCGCAGGGGTCCGGCCAGCCCACAGCACTAGCTGCATTTCACAGTGTGCCCATCTCTAACTCATCTGTGCTACCAATGACTTTACTACCAGTGTTCCGAAATAACTTCCTTCTAGGAACGAGTTCACTGCTTCCAGCTGACCTGTCCTTAATTCATCTGTGAACTGAAATTTTAGAGAAATCTCATGAGACTTTTGCTTAAATGAAAAGAAAATCCAATCGGAGCTGAAGACAGTCACTTATTTGAACAGCTCAAACCCACCAAGACGACCAGTGCTTTTCCTCTGCTGCATCTCAAGATAAAACTTCTGGTGAGACGTAAAGAGGACATCAAAACCTTATGGTGGTGGTATTCTTTGTTTTACCTGTGCTCCTCTTAAAACGATTTTCAAGTACCTCCCCAACCCCCCAGACAGGGATGCCCCCGACACCAAAACCAAATCAAACCAAACCAAAATGAAACTGTGTAAAATTTGAGAGGAATTAGCATCTGATTGCTATATTGAATCTTAATTAAATAATACTTTACTAGGGCACTCATTTATTGACAGAACTGTAGCATTTCACTCGACCACCCAAAACCCAATTGTGACAAGTCTTACAGAATTTTCACGGAAGAGAAGTGCTAGTAAAAGCAGCACGATGTAAAAGTCAGCACACAGACTAGAAAACGGACTGATGCTCACCTGCGTCAGACCTGGGCCCACTCTACTCTCCTGGGCAGAGCCAGGACAGCCTTGGGGAAACTCCTGCGAGCGTGGCCCTGGGCGCGGGGACAGGAGCCGTGCTGTGGGGTGACTGACGGCACGCTCTCACGTCAGAACTGCTTGCGTGCGTGGTCCACCTCTATCACCTACTAGCTTGGTTACCCCGGGCAACTGACATACCCTTGCCTCCGTTTTCTTATCTATGAAATGGGGATAACAACAGTAGCTGGCTCACGTGATTACCGTACAATCGAATGAGGCGATACATGTGCTAAAACGCCGAGAACAATGCCTGACACACGCAAGGGCTCAGTGGACTGTGGCCATCGGATCCACTGACCCCCAACCTGCCTTACAACCTGACAGAGCCATGTCGGTACTACGGCGGACAGTAAGGAGACTGAACCGTAAGGAAATAAAAAGAAAAACTAAGGCGAGAACAGCCACAGCAGGAATGTCAACCTCACGAGGACCTTGTGAGGGAGCAGACAGGCCACCTGTGCGGCGTGAAAGGCCTGACACCTGGCTACTTTGCAGGTGACCTAGGAATAAAAGTGCCTTCCCCTCATCAAGGTTAAGCTATGACTCTGGAGCTGGTTTAGAGAAAGACTCTTTATGTCAGTTATTCTTAACAGATGAAATAAAGCTTACTCTAAAAACGATTTAGATTCTGCCACACCCAATGGGAGGCCACCAATATCTGGGAAACTTGGCATCTCTGAGGTAGGCTTTTAAAACTCGAGATTTTAGGTAATGACAATATTAGATACCACCTTGAAATTTAGTAGATATCTACAAATAAATCTGCAGATAGACTTATCCTTAGGCTTCAAGCTTGGTGGAGACAAAGACCAGATTTTCAGTCTAATATTCACATGACTCCACGAGTCAGGAAACGAGAGTGCTGATTCTTCTGGCACAGGTCCCCTAGGATCCGACCGGTAACAATGTGAAAGGCCTGTAAAAACTTCTGCAAGTCATGATGACATTTTAAATTACTTGGAAATCTGTACTCATGTAAGTAATACTTATTTTTATATACTCAATAGCAAGTTAAAGATTATTACACTGTAACAAGTGGTAAGTGTTCAGTCTTTTATTTTAGGGTCTGTGAGAGACAACCAAGTGAGAAAAGAGTGATTCTACTTCCAATGATGTGACCCCATCTCCTACCTCCAAAAAAGCCATTTAAAAATAAGCTCAGTTTCCAATTTTATCAGTGGGGTTAACAGTGATTAAGTTGTAATTCTATAGATAATTATAAGAAAGACTGAGGAAGGAACTCAAAATTTTACTCTAAATACAGACTCCCAAAATACTGATATAATTCTATAATCCTTTTCTGAACTACAAAATAATTACTTATAATGCATATCTTTATAGAAAGTTAACTTAGCTTTCCTTATCTCAGTTTCTTCACTTGTAAAATATGAATAATATCACTTATTTAAAAAATTGTTATTACGAATGAATTTATGTAAAGTACACAGCATTGAGCATAGTGTATTAAGTGCTAAATAAATATTAATTATTAAGATTTTATTATTATTGTTAAAATTTGCTTTAAAAAATTATAAATCATTGAAAGAGCAACAGTCGGAAACACCGCCAGCAAAGCTGCTGGAACTGGGGAGCTGGGTTCTGTTCACGACTGAAATGCAGATCTGCACAGCTGCCCTGCATTTTTTTTTTTTAAAGAGATGGGCTTTTAGAGAAAAATGATGAACATGGAGAAAAAAACTGATGCAACCCCATCCTCAGCCCTTTTCTGAAGTAAACTTCAGAAAATACATATACCATTAAAGAATGTTAGAGGAATCTTAAATACATAAAAAAGAATGAGGTAATGGAAACTGGGGATGTAATTTTGGCTGAAGAAAAACCTAGGCTCGCTGCCACTTGGTCAGAGCTCACTCTCAGAGTCAGGAGAAAAGGCCTGACCTGCTTCCCCGCTGTTTCAGAACACGACGTAGAATCTAACGAGAAGAATGAGGCAAAGCAAGCCACGGCGTACAGTACCTACGGACCAGAGCAAGGAAAATGGAACAAAACTCTTTAAATATTAAATACCAATGACGCTTTTAAACCATTAGGCATTCTGAGATCAGTTCAAAGCCTTTTACAGATTTAATCAAGTACAATTTTCCCAAAGGGGAAGGGAAAAAAAAAAAAATTCAAGCTGTAGAAAGCTTTGGACTTTGTTGAAATTACCTGAATAAAAATGTGAATAAAAAGCTAGTATTTTTGAAAATATTTGTGCACAGGTTAATAGAAATTTCTAAAACTAATGAAAACTAAAGAACCATGTTTCACTGAGAGATCAAGATAGGTAAAAACTACTGGAAAGTAAAAGGATCAGGTAACATCTGAAGCTCCTGGTAAGTTCAGGCATGCTTTAAACGTTTCATTAGCTGTGACAGCGAGGCCACCACTAGTAAGGCCTGGCAGTGATAGGGAGGACACAGCAGCTGGGTGAGATGACACGGGGCAGCAATGTCACCCGGAGCCTTGGTACCAAAGGGCTGGGAAGTTCCATAAGGCAGGCACAAAGTCCATTTTGTTCCCTCCTAGGTAGCTGGCACCAAGTGTACGGCTAAGCAAATAATGGTTAGCCAGCCAATGCACCAAAAGAAAACCGGAGGTGGGCAGGGAGTTGATGTCTACACAAGTGTAGTGCATTTAAAACAAATAAAGTTACTGGACAAATGGGAAAAGCCAGAGAAGGATCACTTACTTAATTAACTTCCAACAAATTTTACTAAGTACCTATTTTTGTTCTAGTACCTATGCTAAGGAGAAAGCCTCCAACCAAGTCAAAGACGGGCCTGCTTACCGCTGATGGGGGTGCAGGTCAGGGCCAACATCCATCGTAATGGAAATAAAACAGTGCTTTTCAGAGAACAGGGGTCGGAGAGGGCACCACAGTACAGAGGCTATGATAAGGATAGATTTTCTTGTCTCAAAAAAAAAAAAAGGCCTATTATAATGAAAATCTATCATTACATAAAAAACTAAGTGTGTGTGGGAGGCAGAGCTCTCCCCACTGGAGCGAGAGCCGCACCTAGATGCATCCAAACGAGGCGTTCGCGCCCTGCGGGAGGGCGGAGGCTTACGAGAGCTGCTCACGTCTACTCCATAGAAAGCCCTACACAGACCTGCCACAGTGGACTTAGCCCTCGAATTGCAGAAATACAGGTGCGGCCACAGTGGTTGTGAGTGCACGACACAGAGTTCACTCGAGTCTCACCGCTTATTAACCACCGCACGGTTTTCACACGCACCTTCGTCCCACTCTGTATGCTTCCTTTCCCAGAAAAACACAAGCTGGTCAAGCTACTGCACCCTCCAGAGTTAGGTAAATAAAGTAGAACCGAGGCTAGAAAACGCACGAGAGAGTATCATGTTTCACACAACTAAATTAGTTTTGCACAACGTTCTGCTTTTCTTTCTCTCCAGCAAAGCAGAGCGTTCTGTGCCAAATTCTTCAATAAGCCCCTTAAGATTGTTTTCCAATGACAAGGACAAATGAGTCCTGTTAATGATTTTCAGATTTGAAGCAATAATTCTCATATAAAACAATTTTTTCCTTGAGATGTGCCAAACTATTCCTCTCCAGAAAAACCGTATCCTTATTCTAAGAATTTTTTGACTACATTGTCCAGGCTAATTTTTACCTTGAATAAGAACCAAGAGAAGAGACAACTTTTCAAGGGGTGATGAACTGAGAGCTAAGACGACATTTCTACTTCTCAGAATTTAACCCCCGCTGAACCGGAGATAAATCGGCCGGTGTCAGAGTAACGAGTTTTGTCAGTATATACATCCCTACCCCTCCTTTTTTAAGCTTCACAAAGAACGGCGGTTGGTTTTGATCGTGATTTTTAGGGGTAAAGACACCGTTACTTTGGGTCACATTCCAATGTTAAGACACATAGGATGAGCCTTGTCCTTTTCTGTAGGAACTGCTGGTTCCTCTGGTTGATGTATTCTTGCCATGAGAACCTTTGCAGACATAATGGATAAAGGGTAGCATTATGCATTTCTGTTGGTTGGAAGAGGAAGGGTTAAATACAAGCCACCGATCTGCATAAGGAGTATTATCTTCCAAATGTCTTCAGGGCAAGTTCTGTCCTATCGAATGCACTGCATCTCTCGAATGTAGACATTCTGGCAAGCGTGGAAGGCCTAGTTTCTCATGAGTAGTAACGGATTCTAAAATCAAGACAAGTTAATTTAAAAAACCACCATCCGGACTCATTTTAAATTAGAACAAAGTATGAACAAAGTAAACATTAACAGGATCTATGCATCTACTATTGTTAAACCTTCACTCTCCGGAACACTGCGGTACTGAAGATCAGGAATGAAAACAACAAAACCCCAGCTGTCTCTGATGGGAACAAATCAAGCAGTCACAGCTGTGTAAGTTGAAATTCTCCACATTTTCTTAAGCATTTACGTTTTGAGATAGTGGAATACATTTAGTTTCATAAATGTATTATGTGCTCTAAAATAGAACAAAACCGTCCACACATTAAAAAGACCATTTTCATGCTGAAAACAAGCTAAACTGAGTCACAACAGTTTGTCTGACAAATGTTTCATTTTTCTTTCACAAGTCACCAAACGTTTATGCTGAATGTTGGCCAATCGTATCCCAGTCTCAGATGCTGCACGGACCAGTAGAGGGATGAACGGTTACATGAAAACCACCCATATATAAAAGGATGCAGACACTGAATTAGATATTTTCTAATTCAAGTTCTTTGTCATTTCCCCCCTTTTGGTTTCCAATTCCTGGATAACCCTCAGAAGCATGTATCTCATTTCAACAGAGACTATGAGAGATGAGGTGGAGAAACCCAGCAAAAGCCCCCAGGTCTCCAGTGTGGGGAGCGGTGCAGACCAACAGCCCCCAGCCTGTCTGGCACCAGCGACCAGGTCACTCGCTTGCCCGCGGCTCAGCACCGGCTGTACAGCTCAGTTCCTACCAGGCCACGGACTGGTGCCGGAACATGGCCCGAGGCTGGGGGCCTCTGGTGTAGACAACGCTACACTGAGCTAGGGGATGCGATGGGGATCTGGTTTGGAGGAACAGGAAGGATGACGAACTTGCTTCTGGACGTGCTGAATTAGCGTTACCTACAGGTATCTCATGCCACTGGCACCTGAGCACCTAGGGTGTCACCGGGCCGCAGGGATTCAGAGAGCAGGACAGACAGGTCTAGTTCAGATGTGGGAGTCACCAGGGGGCACGCAGAGCCAGTCTGAAGGAGCCCACTCCAAGCGAGTGTGAAGAGCAGGAAGAAATGTGGACTGACGGCTCTAGAAGAGTGGATTTAAGAGAACGGCAACGAGGAACCAGTAAAACCAAAGCCTGGAGTATGGCAGGTAAACCAGGGGGCACTGGTGCTACAGTGGGGAATTTCAAGAAGCAGAAATAACTAGTATCAACCTCAGAAATTTAAGATGAGGGCTGAGAAATACTTATGAAACGATTCAACTAGGAAGTCAGCAGTGGCCTTGTTGGGAAGGTTTCTACGAGTGAGGAGGGAGACAGCAGCATGCTAGGCAAAATGAAACAGCAAGGGAAAGGAAAAGGAGGAACAGGGTACTTTCTATGGGCTCAGGTAGGAAATGGGAGAGGACCACACAGCGGCGACAGTGAAGGAGAGGATTCTGGGTCATGAGAACATACACGACTGAAGAGAGCTGACGAGGAGTCGTCCAGTGGGGACCAAACTGAAGACACTGGGAAGACAATGGCTGAATGTTTTCTCCAAACGAACCTCCTCTGCAACTCATTATTTGTCTCCTTCCCTTTACCCCACGGGAGTACCTACGGCGTTAGCTTCAGGGACCACGGCTGGGAGAGTGCAGGCACGTTCTTGGACAGAAAACCCTTCCAGACTCCACCAGACTGCAACCACGCGAGTAGTCCCCTCCCCTTCTCTCGCTGCACACGTACGGGAGTGCACGGGTGCACTAGCACACAGACGACCTCAAATCCGTACTGAGGCCTCCGCTGCAAAAAATGTAAGATAAAGACCCCGGAACTAGGTGACACAGCACAAGGATGTATGTTTATGTTATTTTGCCATCTTCTACAGAAAAGAACCCGGATCTCCTTTTCTGAAAGCTACAAATTATGGAATTTGACAAAAATATTTCAACGAGAAAAACATAACCCTAGAATTAGCAAATTTTAGAATGAGAGCTAGCACGTATCATTGCAAAGATGCTGGATCAAGACTTCAGATCAAGGGTCTATCAGTAACCAGGTTTTAGGACTATGAGCCCGTCTTCCCCCTCTGAACACCGGTCTTCTCAAATGTAAAACAAATGCGTTAGAAGAGGTCGCTGCGGCCCCAACCAGCCTTGAAAAGCCATGATTCCAGTCCTGTGCGCCAGCTCTAGGTAAAGACAACCAGGCGCGAAGACGACGACTCAGCACTGGCTCGTGTGGCTCAACGGACTGAGCGCCGGCCTGCGAACCGAGAGGTCGCCAGTTTGATTCCCTGTCAGGGCACAAGCATGGGTTGCAGGCCAGGTCCCCAGCTGGAGGCATGCGAGGGGCAGCCAATGGATGTTTCTCTCCCTCTCTTCCTCCTGCTCTCCCTCCTTCCCCTGCTTTCTAAAAAATAAATAAATAAAATATTTTAAAAAGAGAGAGAGAAAGAAGACTTATGACTTGAAAAGTTAGTATGGTGGTGCCATCTGGGAACTGAGGGTCGCTGATTTACAGTCTAATGTTCTTTATGCTACAGGAAGTTTGAAGACACTGATGGTATTTTTTAAATCCTCTGTTCCTCCTCTCCCCCGAATTACATTTTCAAGGACTGGCAGAGCCACGGCCACGGCAGAAAGCGGACGAGCGAAGAACGTCTCTCCTAGCAGCCAGCTCGAGCCTCTCCGTGGTGCTCGGGCTCACGAGGGCCCCTGAGCTGTTTGCCAGGGAAACAGGGCCTGTCCCACACGGTTCTAATTAATGAGCTCAGCTCTGCTCTGACAGACCAAGGCTGACGCTCCACGCCAGCTGAGGATGTCAGAGATGACACCAAGGCATGTCCTGGACAAGTAACAGGCTTTTTAAATTACTTTCAAAAATAGCTATTGGAAAATCCAGCACGAGTAGTTACATAAAAGACAGAGTGGAGATGGGAGAAAAATAGGATATTAGAAAGAAATAAGTGTTTATCATTTGATTACTCTCTATACAGGATCAAATCAACTTAATTTATGCCAGATACCACACCATAGAGAGTATTTTATACATGTAAATTTACACACATACTTTAAAGGGGACGGTTTGAGCTTCTTTCGTTCAAACGCCTAACAAAGCATTATTCATATTTTGTTGAAAATAACCTTATACTGTTATTGTTTAAATACTTCTCGGAATTTATAAACACTAAAAAATACAGTAAAGAGATAAACCTTTAGTCTAGCGACATGATAAAGAAATTACACATCTGTTTGTCTTAGCATTAAGCTAAACTTCCACAGCCAAACAACTCACTTTGTCCAGAAAAATGACAATACATTCATTAGACTGCTTTTTCAAAAATATCTGCCAACTGCATAAAATATAAACTGGTGATGTTAAAAAAAATCCAACAAATCTCTTGACCCATTTCTTTAGTTAATATCAAACATTTTTACAGCATCAAAGTTCACTGCAAACTACTGTTTTATTCTTTAAAAGCATTATTAAAATAGCTAGAATGTATTGTTTTACCATATGGTCCATCTTTAAGAAAAAAAATAATAGTCTATTAAAAAAACCTTTAAGGGCAAAAGGCTAATTTAATAAAGAAAAAAAACCACACTCCAAATAATCAGGTAATATATTTCCTTTAGTCAATTTTCAGCTTAATAATCTCAGTCGTTTGTTTAAAGGCCACGAACACTTTCGAACGTCTCGAGTTCCACATCGAGCGAAGAACACGCCGACGCGAACTCACCCAGGTAGGGGATGCAGGGCGTCATCCTCAGGCTGCTGATATAGTCTCGGAGCCTTTTGTAGTTGTCCTCTTTACTCATGACGTACTCCAGCTTTTCAAAGGTGGTTTTGTCTTTTCGACTTAGTAACTAAAAAACACACAGAAAAGCCAAAGTTATTTCCAAATCCCATTTCATTCCAGCAAAGACTTGAAGTTGTGTTGTATTCACCATAAATCTGAATTCCAAAGTTATACCTTCTTTAATTACATTTGGTAATACATAAATAACAAAAATCAGACGTGTCTATTAAGATAATAAACCCAAACCTATTAACTATAAAACATAATCTCTTGTATGTGCATAAAATCATGAAATAAATTACAATACATTATTTCTCATCTTTACTATTTTAAGCGGTTGAGCAATTTCTGCTGACAAGCTTTTCTTGACAGATCT